>JAOXYA010000005.1:15380960-15392345 GCA_028565675.1 Sorex palustris | reverse complement strand
TATAGTATGTGTTATACAATATATTATTATATATTATATATTAAATAGTTTAATATACTATACTATTATGTAATAGTATACTATATATATGAAAATAATGTATTCCTTTAACAAGTGAAAGGCAGATAGAATAGATACATTAATTTTCCATGGCCGCATTTCACATAAATGACAAATCTCTAGTCCACATATTGTTTATATTCTATTATGTAATGACACATCTTCAAATACTTCAAATACTTTTTTCTTAGAGTTTGAATGTTCTTCTCCTGGGGACCCTTTAATTATATGGACGTTTTGCTTATATATGAATTCTAGAACTCTTTGATATCAAAGATAATATGTCAGGTACTTTGAAATTCCCCAGTCATTTAAGTCTTTTCAATGATAGTTTCTTTACTGCTTGTATCTCTGCATCATACATAGCAAGCTCTGTAGTTGCATTTTAGAATGAATGTTCTATCACTACATATCCCCAGAGTGCATCATTTTTAGGGCCTTTGTATTGAATCACCAACAAAGTTGGCCAAGAATCACCAAAAGAGAAAGGCTTCCAGGCCACCTGAACACTGTTTGAGGGATACCACCCCCAGATCATCTCACCTCTATATAATGTATTAAAAGAACAAAGCAAGAAAATATATACTGTCCAGTAAAAATAAGACTTTAAACTACATAACTGAGGTTATCAAAGGGGTGGAGAGTAAGGTATCTGTAGGTTCCTATGAACTTTGCCCTCTTGAAATCCATTTTGTCCGGGCAACTTTTACTAACTCTGAATTAAATAAGATATTCATTTTAAAATATTTTGTTTCAGGGCTGGAGCAATAGCACAGAGGGCAGGGCGTTTGCCTTGCACGCAACTGACCCGGGTTCGATTCCCAGCATTCTATGTGGTACCCCGAGCACCGCCAGGAGTAATTCCTGAGTGCATGAGCCAGGAGATATGGGATGCTGGGAATCGAACCCGGGTCAACCGCATGCAAGGCAAACACCCTACCTGCTGTGCTATTGCTCCAGCCCCCATATGCTGTATTTTTAATACGTAGGTTATAGGCACTGAAAGAGAGATATTAGCAGTTAGGTGGGTGGATATGATGTGGTACCACTGAACTCCTAGAACTTAGACTTATGCTCTTATAAACCAGTATTGCATCAATAATAGAAAAGCACCAATGTAAGTGGTCTCTCAGGACTTTAATACATGTTTATTCAGTTGAAAATACAAGAAAATCTATTGCCCGAATGAATAATTATATGCATCCATGTATGCACAAAAGGTTTTGTAATTTAAAATTTTTAAAAAGAAAAACTATTGATAGGATAATTTTTCCCTCAAATAATAATTATCCAAAGGGTAACCATCAACAGAGTTCATCTCATTTACTGCTTTTAAGCTTGCAGAATTGATCTGAGTTTCTGATGCTCCTTAGAGATACTCTAGCCATAATCACTATCCCTAGATTAACACTTAGGCTTTCAGAACTATGCTAAAGATTGTTATTCCTTTTATGTAATTCTAAGACAATAAATGTATCCTGTTCAAAGCATCCCGAATTTATAGTGATTGATCGTGCTAATGCCAACAGAAAAGAGTTTTGTTTTGACTTGGACAAAACAACTAAAGATCATATGATTAATTAGTAATGATACCTTCAAAGAAATGGCTCAAGTTCCATATAAGAAGCAGCCTTTATTGGTTTTATCAAAAGGCTTTTCATCTTGCAAAATACAAGTAATATTTAAATTCATATAAAAATTACTTTCTGGAGAAAATGCTAAACTACATAGATTGTCCATGGTTCTATACCATGACATTAAAAAGGATTCTTTTTATAAAGTCATGATCTAATTTTATTTAAATATTTATTAAAATGAAAGGTATAGACTGCTTTACTAAGCCCCAATCACATATATAATGGGATTTGTAAGCACATGAGGATATTTTCTTTTTTAAAAAAGAGATATTTATCAGAAATTTTGTTACTTTTTTCAGGATCCAGTTCCTGTTATTTCTATGGAGATTTCTTCAAAGAGAGTAAGTTCATATATTGTGTGTTTGTATGTAGTTTGTACATGGGAATATGATCAAAGAATACATAAAGTATTGAATGCCAGTGCCTATTTATCAATAAATTGTGGTTTTTATTCTTTTAAAATTAGTGTTATACAAGTCATAGAGTTCAAGTTTCTATTTTTAGAAAATAGTGAGGGTAAATTTTTTTATAATTGTGATAGGACAATATTCCCTATTACTATTTTCACTAATTTTTAAAATAAAAATAATGGTAATAGCATTAATTCCAAAAGAATATACAGTGAAAATTGGCTTCTGTTTCACTTTACCAAAAGTCTTTTCATCTTGCAAAACACAATATTTAAATTCATATAAAAATTAGTTTTTGTAGAAAATGGTAAGCTACATAGATTGCCCATGATTTTATACCACATCATTAGAAAGAATTCTCTGTATAAAGCTATAATCTAATTGTATTTGAATATTTATTAAAATAAATTTATTATTTATCTTTATTTAATTACTTATTTAATTTTGGTGCGCTTTTTTTTTTTGGCTTTTTTGGTCACATCCAGTGATACACAGGGGTTACTCCTGGCTCTTGCACTCAGGAATTACTCCTGGCAGTGCTGGGTGAACCATATAGGATGCTGGGAATTGAACCAGGATAGGCTGCCTGTGCTATCGCTCTATCCCCCATTGGTTTACATTTCTTCAGAAAGAGTTATTGTATTGAATTTACTTAAATTTTCCTTTTTGTGACTAGGTGTGGGAATTTGTCCCCCTAACAAAAAGCCCCAAGGATAGGTTATTCCCCGAGATAAGAGAGTTTAGGTAATACAGTGCAAAGTTTTTTCAAAAATGCACCCAGAAAAAAAAACTATAGGAAATAATAGAATACGTAACAGCTATCTGATGGTTGCAAAAATACATGGGGCAAGTATAGAATAAATCTGTTTAAGGACTTCAACATATAGTCAGGTAGTTCCCTAGGAGATATGAAAGCTCAGCCTGGTTAGATTAGCATAGATAGGCAAATGTCTGTAAATAACTGCCCTTGTTCTTCTGATGATTTGTATATTTAATATAATGAATATAAAAGGGCTGGAGGGATAGCACAGCGGGTAGGGCGTTTGCCTTGCACGCGGCCCATGTGGCCGACCCAAGTTTGATTCCTCCACCCCTCTCAGAGAGTCCGGCAAGCTACTGAGAGTATCTCGCCCACACAGCAAAGCCTGGCAAGCTCCCCATGACATATTCGATATGCCAAACATAGTAACAAGTGTCACAATGGAGACGATACTGGGCCCCCCACTCGAGCTAATCGATGAACAACAGGATAGTGACAGTGACATGAAACAAAAAAGTACTTGAATCTATTGTTATTTTTATAAATTTCACATCAACAAACCAATATTACAATATTCTCATCTATGAGTTTTGTTTTTAAACAAAGAAAAACTTTGGAAATTCCACTATAGCCAACAAGATGGTCAACATTAATTCTAGAAGTTTCCAAACTTACACTCACTTTTTACCCTAAAAACTACTTTAAGCTAATATATTAAAGGGGCTCAATACCACCAACAGAACTATGACCCACATGAATCATCCCTAAACCTCCTGAGGGAGCAATGTTGGCCATTTATAAAACATTAATACGCTGCAGGACTTGTAAAACAAAGATGTCTTTAAATTTGGATGCAGCCTTGGTCTTACATAGTCCTTGTCTTTTTCTTTTTGAGATAATTAATTTTGACGCAACAAACACTTAAAGGGAAAGAAAACGAAGGAAGGAAAGAATAGAGAATGGGAGGAAGGAAGCTAAGCAGGAACTAAATAACAAACCCTGGGCACTTACAATCCAGGACAGTAACCTCCATTTGTGCAAATCTACAAGCAGAAAGGGACACCAGAGGTAAAGTATTTCAGCATACTCTTCTTTTAGTTAAGCCAGCCTGTCTTCAACAACCCACACAGCAAAAGAAGCAGAATTAAGTGTGTGGAGTCCCTAGGTCCCTAGGCTATAATTGGAGTCCTGGTCCAAGAACCCCTGTGATATTGTCAATTTTCAATCAATAACATATAAAATGTCCTTTATCAGCTTCAGAGCTTTCCCACATTTTGCTCTCTGTCACTCCATGGTGACATGTGTAGACTTATGTTCCCAGTGGGCAGTGTTCTGTTTTGTACTTACTCAGTGCAGGAAGATAATAAACACTCATGCTCCAGGTGATTTTCTCTAGGATGATGCTTCCAAGCATATCCTTGATGTTCCTAAAAAGACAAAGAATAAAAAGAATACAAGGGTAGTAATGCCTATTTTTACATTAAAATAGTTAATTATATGTATTGCCTTATTAGAAAAAGTCACACGTATTTAAATTTGACAGTGTTGAAATTTGAGTTCCTGAGTATACACCTACCTGAGCTGAGTACTTTAATGTAGTACCTTACTTAATTCTTAGTATGGAATGAATAAGGAACATGCCACTCTATCTATACTCATGACCGACTACAGAAACTGAGACTGATTTACAGGGTTAATAACTGGTGAGCTGAAGATGAATTACACTTGTTTATGTTTAAAGAAATTTTTTTTCAGTTTTATGTTCACAGGAGAAAAAATACCTTGAAACTAAAGATTTCTCATAATGCCCCATTGTGAACCTTCCTCCATTGCCTGGTAATCTCATATCGGCACATTATAATCACAGCAAAGTACTTAGAATCCATTGGGATCAATCTTGATGTATATTCGAAGGATTTGGATAAAATCCAGTCTAAAGATTGGTATGCATCTAAAACATAATATACAGTCCGCTCATGTCTACTTAACACATTCGAAATCGTAAGACATAAGCAGTCCAGTGTATGTAACTACGTGGTCAGTAAAGGACGCAGAAGGACACGTTTTTATCCCCAAGAACCAATGGTCCTGTCCCCCTGTCCCATCTTGAGACTACACGTAGTCAATCTCTGCTTGTGAGCACAGAATAACGAGCAAGATGCTTCTTCTAGAGTCTCCATTGAGCCTATGGGTATTGGAATAAACAATTTCACGAAATCAAGAATGTGTGCGCTGGAGTCAAATTTGCCTTAAGCCTGAAACAACTGTATTAAAGTCCACCAGCCCCAGACTCTGGATGAATGAACCTCTCCACCCTTAATCTGTGTGGCAATATAGCAATACCTCCTTCCTGGGGCTGGGGTAAGGGTTGTTAGCCCAGTAATCCAGTGTACTAAAAATTGTGATTCCCAAACCAGGAGCCACGGTGTGAGTCAGGATACGGGCTCGGGTCATAACGTAAGGAGTGAGCTCAGTTGTCTGATTCGAGGTGCGTTTTGTGTCAAGTCCCCTGACCCCTCGAAGAGGTAAGAGACACTATTTTGCCCCACATGGACGAGTTGACTTCACCCTCCATCCCTCCAGCCTTTCCGTTGAAGACTCTCTAGATCTTGGCCAAGCAAGATGGCAGGGCTGGGTCTAACTGCCTTCATAGTTGCCCAAGCTGGGCAGCACAACCCTAGCGTGGGCCTCAGCGTTGCATCACAAGCCCCCTGAGAACCTTCAGGGGGCAGCAGGTTCGGGCCAGAACCCCGCCTCCAGGAGCTGGAGAACCACTTGACGCTGATTGGCTGTTGCCAGGCAACTGAGGACGCGCTAGGCACGCGTTGGCCGGCGCTGGCCAGTATTTAAAGGCCACGACTAGGCCCGAGTCCCTTCAGTCCGGCTTGGACGGAGCCGGTGGAGCCCCTGGGTTGAGAGGGAGCAGCAAGGTAAAGCGCACTCCCCGGCCTCCCCGAACCCCGGCCGACGCCTCGGCAGAGGCGGGTGTGTTGGGGGGCCCGGGAGCAGGTCTCACTGCGCTGCGCCCACCAATACCTTCCTCCCTCCCCCCACCCTGCATCCTTAGGCAGCCCCAGTTCCACCCAATCCACCTGGGCGAGACAACCCCGTGAGAAGGACCCAAGATATTGAGACGCAGAGCGAGCAAGCAGAACTTGAGAGAGCCCCTCCATCCCCCGAACCCGAAGTGCTGATTCCAGTGCCGGGCACGTGGCGCTGCCAGCCACCTTCCAGCGGGGGAGGCTCTAACGACTGTAGGCACTGGGCCAGACTTGCCACCTTCGGGGGGGCTGCCACTTAGACCTCTCAGAGCTGCCTGCATCATGACCCAGTTCCCGGACCAAAGGGAGAACCCTCTGAACCTGGGCGGCGGCGGCGGCGGCGGCTGGACAGCCTCGATGCCATTTCCCACCTGGTCTTCCTGCCACCAGAGGCGCGGGGGCGCCCCGACGTACAAGCGGCGCTGCAGCTACCGTCCCAAGGCCGAGTACGAGTCCTCGAGAAAAAAGGCGAAGCCACCGCAAGGCCTGGGCCCCTGGTGTCCGCCACCCCAGCAGCCCTACTGGGCCCTGTACTCCAACTGGGGGCACTGGAAGGGGCCCTGGCACCCACCTCCCGCGGGGTTCTGCAAGCCGCCCGCCCGCGTGCCCGTGTTCTGGCCCGTGTTCCCGCACCCGCGCTGCCCCTGCTGCTGCTTTTGCTGGGGCTGCCCGAGCACCCCGGTCTGGCGCCGGGCCCCGGGCCGCAAGAAGCGCTGGGGTCGCCGGGGCCGCTGGCTGCGCCGCCCACCCCGCCGCTCCAGCCCCACCGACCCGCCCGTGGATCTGAGCAAGCTGCTGCGGCCCGTCAACCTGTACGGCTGGCGGGCGCCGGGCATGCGGGCGCCGCGCAACACCACCCAGTTCATCATGGACCAGATCTACGAGGACATGCGGCAGCAACAGGAGCTCGAGCGGCAGCAGGAGGCCGAGCGGGCGCTGCAGGGCGGCGCGGGGGGAGCGCCCCCTGCCGGCGGCGGCGAGGACGACGACCAGCTGCCCCGCTCTCTCCTGGATTTCATGCAGGAGCCCTCTCTGGTCTTCAGCCCTGACCCCCAGTATCCCGAGGCACTGCACGCGGAGGAAGAAGAAGAGAAAGAAGTGGAGAAGGAGGAGGAGGAGGAGGAGGAGGAGGAGGAGGAGGGGGAAGAGCATAAGCGGTGCTGTGAGGAGTGCGGTGAGAAAGACTCGGAGAGCGAGGAGCAGGAGGAGGAAGACGAGGAGGAGGAGGAAGAGGAGGAGGATGGAGAGGAGGTGGAGGAAGAGGCAGAAGCCCGCGAAGAAGAGGAGGTTGACTCTGGAGAGGATGACTTTATGGAAGAGGGGGAGGAAGAGGAGTTTGAAGAGGAAGAGGTGGAGATTCAGGGGGAGGAGGAAGAGATAGGGGAGGAAGAGGAAGAAGAGCCGGAGCAGAGTGGGGAAGAGAATCATTTACCCCTGGAAATGCCTTTATCAATCCTAGTTGGGGCTGAAGAAGAGAGAGAGAACTTTATAAACTGTACTTATTTTAGCCCAGAAAACATGCACAAAGTGTCTCAGGACCCTTTTTTCAGGGTACAGGACATTAACTGTTAGATATCAGGAAAGGGATGGGGGAAAGGGCTGGAACTGATTTGAAGCCAAAACAAATGAGCAATTTAGTAAAAGGAGCTAAACAGGGAGTTCCGTTAATAAACATCTGTAAACCCTTTCTTTGGCCATTATAAAATGCTTAAACATTGGTGTGTTTGTGTATGACTATGGGCGGGGGATGGAAGATTTCCATCTCAAATAAATTTTAATTGGAAACGATTAAGGTAGTTATCACTACAGTTTAAAAGTTTTTATTTAGAGTTTTTCCTCTAAACAATTTAGGGATTTTGTTTTACTTTGTTTTTTTAATACTGGCAATGAGAAACATCTTTTTTTACAACAAATTTACACAATCTTTCTACTTAATGAGCTTGAAATGTACAGATATTTGGACTGTTTCAGAAGTACCTGCCATCACTTTGAATGTTGATCAGAGCTCTGAGCATAACAAATTAGTTTTAAATGTCTATTTTTTTCTTTTAGACTTTTTGCTTTCAGAGTTCGTGTCTGAGGGTTGTCTTTTGATAACCCCATAACGCAGTCTCTCCTGGCTTTGCTCATTTATATTCCTTGTTCCACAGTGCTATGGATCTTCCTCAGAAGAACATGAAGTTGCTTCTGTGGAACTGGTTCCCATGGCCTCAACAATCCATAAATCCATGCATGGAGAGGATTCCCCATGGTCAGACGTCAACTTGCACATCTAGTTAAAATCCAAGGTAACTGCAAAGCATGGAACATAGCTAAGATTTTACAGCCTTGTTCCCTAGATAATTCCTTGTCATAAGTTTACAGGAATCATAAAGCTAGTTTTTGCAGAATGGATTTTTTAAAAAATTTTCTTAGCTTACTAGGTGTATATCTTATTTTCCAGTATCTGCTCCTTACAAAGGCAGAAAGGCCAAAATGTATTAGTGCTAGCCTGTGTGAGTTAGTTTCTAAAGTCTAAGCAATCACCTATGGAAAATACATCATTGAGTATAATAGCTTTTTTTTCTTTTAAGAAAGATAGCGGATTTCTTCTTAGGAACTTAACTTTCATAACTCAAAGGTTTGATTCATAGCCTATCTCAAGAATAATTTGAAGCCTCCTTCTCAAAAAGTACATTGTTGACAGAACTATATAAATATGATTTGAAACACAATTTAGTATTTGTTGAAGAGTGATATGTAATCTGCATAATGATTTACATTTATATGTTCCAGTGCAATAAAATTATACTTCCAAGAAATTTTAAAAGAATAAAATAAAATGATGAAAATACAATGCTTTTTATTTCTTGTTGTTTAAACATCAGAAATCTATTAAACAATACTTCAGTGGTCAGAATAAATGGAGAAAAAAATTAACATCTGTAGTAATTTTAAAATTATTTCCAATGACGGAGCTGGAGCGATAGCACAGCGCATTGGGCGTTTGCCTTGCATTGGGCGTTTGCCTTGCTCGCAGCCAACATGGCCGACCCGGGTTTGATTCCCAGCATCCCATATGGTCCTCGAGCACCACCAGGAATTATTCCTGAGTGCATGAGCCAGGAGTAAACACTGAGCATCACCGGGTGTGACCCAAAAAGAAAAAAAAAGATAGATAGATAGATAGATAGATAGATAGATAGCAAGTAAGGGGCTTGCCTTGTACTCAGCTGACCTGGGTCCCATCCCCAGCTCCCCAGAGGGTCTCCTGAGCAGAGGCTCATCCCAGTACACTGGCATTCCACACCAGCTACAGCTTTCCTGGTGCCATGGTGACAAGGACATAAACAACGCACAGCTTCTGCCTGCTGATCTGTGACCTTTTGTTCACAGCCACTGGCTGGGCGGGGCTCGGAAGGGGAGGTCAAAGGAAGAACAATTTCTGTGGTTCTGGGGGCTTTGTGGCCTGGGGGGGCACCTGTGGGGATCGGAGTCGTTGGCAGAGCCTTCCTCTCAGCATCTTGGGGCTCTCCCCCATTACCCTGGGCCAAAGGAGGCACCTGCGTCTCCAGCTTTTCCACTTGACAAGAAGCCACAAAGGCTGACAGCGTTTTTATTCGCTGTCTCCCCGGGGAATCCACCCAAACGTCCATCTGCTGTCCAAAGGAACCGTCCAGGGCCCTCAGTGCAGTGTCATACTGCGCAGGAATGAGCAGAGAAGGCTAACCCATACGCTGACCCCCAGCCTCACGGTTGGGCCCAGTGGGCATCCCAGATCCTGTCCATCTGCTTTTAACTCTGTGAGACTCTGGAAAAGGCTAAGCTCAAGAGACAGAAAATGCGGGGCTGGAACAATAGCACAGTGGGTGGGGAGTTTGCCTTGCACGTGGCCGACCCAGGTTTGATTCCCAGCATCCCCCGAGCACCGCCAGGAGTAATTCCTGAGTGCATGAGCTAGAAGTCACCACTGTGCATTGCCAGGTGTGACCCAAAAAGCCCCCCACCCAAAAAAATGCAGAAAACACATCCATCATTGGGGGATGGGGAGATGTACCTCAAGAGAATGGAGAGATTCTGGTTTGTTTTTTTTTTTTTCACACCCGGCGATACTCAGGAGTTACTCCTGGCTCTGCACTCAGGAATTACTCCTGGCGGTGCTCAGGGGACCATATAGGATGCTGGGATTCGAACCTGGATTGGCCTCATGCAAGGCAAATGCCCTACCCTCTGTGCTATCGCTCCAGCCCCAAGAGTATGGAGAGATTCTGAGGCGACGAAAATATTCCAAAATTTGAGCCAGCCCAGTTGGCTACAGTGTGGCCTGGAAGTGGAGGTTAACATGGCGAGTGGAGTCAGATGATGGGGCATAGACACACGACTTAAAGATTCAGCAGGGGGGCAGCGGAGGGCCAAAGGCAACACACAGGACAACTGATCCACCCAACTGAGTTTCAGCGGGGGAGGGTGAAAAGGAGGGACACTGGGGACCTGGGGGAGGGAGGGAGGTGAACGATGAGAGATTGGAATTACAGACATGGGAAACCATCATTAACCGGATTGTAAACCAGGGTCTGCAGCGACAGCACAGCGGGAAGGGCAATTGCCTTGCACGCAACCAACCCAGGTTTGATTCCCAGAATCCCATAGGGCCCCCAAGCACCATCAGGAGTGATTCCTGGGTGCAGAGCCAGGAGGAAACCCTGAACATCACCAGGTGTGATCCAAGAAAGCCAAAAAAAAAATATTATAAATCAAAGCCTTAAATTTTTTTTTAAGTTTTCTCAAATGTGAGCATGACTATAAAGTTTCTGTTGCTCCAAAGGCAACAGAAACAAAGAGCAGGAGAATGGTTTTTGGTAGGAAGCTTGCCACCGGGGTGGGTGAGGTTGGAGAAGGGAACTCTAGCACAATGGTGGAGGGGAAAAGTAGAGCCTGCTCTAGACGCAGGTGGGGGTCAGGAGGGAAACCAGGGATGTTGGCAGAGGGAAGTGGACACTGGTGAAGGGATTGGTGTTGGAACATTGTGTGCCTGACACTTACAGTTACAGTGGGGAGGGCAATTGCCTTGCATGCAACCAACCCGAGTTTGATCCCCAGCATCCCATAGGCCCCCCGAGCACCACCAGGAGTGATTCCTGAGTACAGAGCCAGGAGTAACCCCTGAGCATCACCAGGTGTGATCCAAGAAAGCCAAAAAAAAGTATTATAAATCATAAGCCTTAATTTTTTGTAAAGTTTTCTCAAATGTGAGCATGACTATAAACACAACTCATTAAGATAGGCCGGGGGTAGGGGATATGGTGCCGCCGCAGGTCAGTCTGTACCTGTGAGGTGAGTACATCAGCAGCCTGATGGTGCTTTCAGACTTCCAGATACCCCAAAATTGCTGCTGTGCCTTTGTCCAGACCCCAAAAACTCGGGGCAAAGTTTACCAAGAAAGTAAACAGCCAAAAGTTAGGTATGTGGGAAACACACCCACAAACCACCTCCGGCTC
>JAOXYA010000005.1:15170978-15186677 GCA_028565675.1 Sorex palustris | reverse complement strand
CAGGGACAAATGGAGACGTTACTGGCGCCCGCTCGAGCAAATCGACGACTAACGGGAAGTTAAGTGATTAAGTGATCTCAAACACACACACATAAACACATACACACAAATCATATGCCCATTTATTTATATGACAGCTATGAGACCAAGCAACAAAACTAAAGTTTATTTTAAAAGTCAGCTGTGTACATTTATTTAACAACCTGGAAAGAAAATTTACGATTCAAAGTCTTCTCACATAAAATCCTTGACCCCACTTTTCCTACTTAAGGAAACATTGTTCCCTCACTTTCTCCAATTAACCATTTCCACTACATTACCTTAGTTTGCATTTATTCAAGCAGAGCCTGAGTGAAATTTTCTGATTTTAACATTAGTCTCAAAATGATTGCTTTACTTTCTCTGGAATAAAAGTAAATGCTATGTTATTACAGACTGAATCTTTTTAAAGGCATGCGTGCTGAGAATGAATTTCAAACAACTCCTTTTAAGATTTTCTACATTTCATTTTGGGGTTTTGCACATATGTCTTCCTGGGACGAGCCCTGCCACTGAAAACAAAAACACATCTCTCCATTGGAAAGCAAAAGGAGGAAGTGAGATGAGATTGGTGAATTGGTGAAGCAAATAGTCCAATTTGCCTAACAAAGCAAAATTCACGAATTGAGTTACTCTCAAAGCACTGTAATCAACCATGTTTCTTAAAATGCCTGGGTTATATCTAGCCCCACTCACACCATGGTAATTATCAGCTGCCACCCACCACACAGAAGTACTGCATTCCCTGCTTCTTCTTCTTCTTTTTTTTTTCCAAAATGTCAGCTTGTTATCTGAAGGAAAATTGCAAACCCTCCTTTTTTTAGGAATGTTTAAAATAAACCCACAAAGCAAATCCTGTTACAATTACTGTCCTGCTTGAAGGGAGAAATATCCCAGGTGGTGTTTTAACTCTGCAGCATCTATTTCTAAAATTTAGCCACAATGAAAGGAGCAATAGTGTCTTACATAATAACAACTCAATGTCAGTTTCAGAAAAGACCAAAACTTCTTTGAGAAGCATGAAGATTTTCAGCCAAATCAATGTAAGTATACCTTTTTAATACTATCTGCTCATCACCTCTAGGACTATCTTCCTCATTAAAATCACACTGCCTTAAAAATCAGCGTCGATGATAATTCACATGCTGCTAGTAACATATGGCTGTTTAGTCTCTAATAGGAATGTAAAGCCCATATTAAATGGAATATTGCTATTCTAGAACATATGCTAATGGCAGTGGTTTCAATTAAATTGATCACATAAATTTCCTTGATGTGTTATCATTTACCATACACCTTAGAACACTCTTTTTTTGTTTCTGGGCCACACCTCTTTATGCTCAGGGCTTACTTTTGGCTCTGTGACCAGGGATCACTCCTGGTGGTTCTCAGGGACTCATAATGGATTGTTGGGGATTAAACCTGGGTCAGCCACCTGAAATGCAAGTGCCCTGCCCACTGCTCTATCTCTCTGGCCCCAGAGCTCTTATATCATTAGCTTGTAAAAGAAAAAAGTAACTTATTAAGTCAAACCATAATAGAATGAACTCTACTGAGAAACGTTTTTTAGTCTAACAGAATACACATGAGTTTAAGGCACTGAGCTTCATAAGGACATTCTACTCTGTTATTTCTTCAAATAATGAAAGAAAATAATTGAGGAATGCATTCACTTAACATAGTGTAAATGAGATCTATGGTAGTAAACTGAAGATTTAGAGGCCCAAGATCTAAGTGTAGTTCTGTCTCAGTTCTGTGTAATTTGTGGAATGTGGAATACATCTCCATCCCGTTTCCAGAAAAGACGCTCCCAATGGTCTCTTCCATCTCCAAATTCCTGCAACAAGTTTCATAAAAGATGAAAAAACAAAGCAGAACTAGGTCACCTCATGAATTCAATATAATTCAGATACAACATCCAATAATAGCTTCCTTCTATCCCTCATAAAACATACCTCATCCCTATTTGTCTTGTTTATACCTTCAGAAGGGAAAAGTGAAGGAATCACAGAGCTAGGTTTGCATCCTATCTAAAATTCCCTACAGGCTGTGTGATTCTGTGCAATGTTCTTAGTTTGGACTTCTCTTCTGAAGTTCCAGTTTCTTCACTTATGAAATTAGGATAACATTTTCCACCTTATACATAAGGGGAGAGTGATTATAGATATTTCTAATTTAGGGAACACATGGGCTGAGACATAGCACAGCAGGTAGGGCATTTGCCTTGCATGTAGCCAACCCAGGTTCAATTCCTCTGTCCCTCTCGGAGAGCCTGGCAAGCTACCGAGAGTATCCTGCCAACATAGCAGAGCCTGGCAAGCTCCCCATGGCGGATTTAATATGCCAAAAAAGTAACAACAAGTCTCACAATGGAGATGTTACTTGTGCTCACTTGAGCAAATTGATGAACAGTGGGAGGACAGTGCGAAAGTGCGATTGTACTTTCACCCCAATTGCATTCAACAACCAACACATAGATGACAAATAGATGTAGGTATAGGCATATGCACACATGTATTCATTTAGTTATCATATTCACTTAATTAGATAAATAGACTTAAGTATAGACAAATGCACACATACATTCACTTAATTAGCACACTCTACCAGTCTTAAAAATCATGACTTTCAAGTCCATCCAGATATAGGAGTTAGAAATTATCATGTCATTAGTCCAAAATTGGAAAAATGCTTGTAGTTATAGATCCATTCATAATGTTATGACAAGAATGATACTCTAAAATGTTAGTGTACCACTAAAATTATTTATTATTTTATTTATTTGCATCCTATTCACTTTTATTGCATGAAAATAGTTTGGCAAATGTGTACTGGCAGGTAAAAAGAACATCACTAAATGTATACAATATGCCAATCTACAACGAGCTTCAATAACTTAGAAGTGGAAGTAAGAAATTTTCTATGACAAATCAGGGTGATATTAGATTTGCTACAGTTTTGGATGCATGAATCCATTATACTCTTATTAATTATACTTTACAATTATAAAATCTAGCCAAATAATAAAACCAAGACATGCAAAATACCCTATGCATATCTCAAATTTAAAAATTCTGTCTTGGGTCTCCTAGGAGCTGAGAAAAGCATTTCTTTACCTTGTTACTCCTTCAGCCTAATTATTTTATTACCTTGCTCTTTGATTTTGCCATGCTACTTTTCTTCATAGAAATGTATGCTCACTGCCTTTAGTTTCTGAGAATTACTCCTTGGAGCATAATAACTCGGTCATCCTCACACAAATTTTCTAAAATTATCCTTGGATGGTCATCAGTAATTTCCTATGGTCAAGTCATACAGCACCTAGTCTACTGCCATTCACTTTGAGATTTCCCAGAAATTTACATCTGCTCACTTCTGTAATTCCTGCCTTAACTGTCTATGCATTTATGACTCTCTATTTCTCGATTCCCTTTTCTTTCTTAGAACTTTCTTCCTTGCAACCCCAAACCTAAGGTATTCTTAAATTTTCCTCGTATCTTTATTCTTTTGACTTAAAATGCAATTTCAAATATCTCAGTGACTTTAACTCCTATGCATTTTATTCCCAAATACTAATCTCCAACCCTAGCTGCCTTAAAATTGAGAATTTCATCATCACAACCTTATGAATATAAATGGAATTCTTTGTACCTCTGGGGAACATGTGTCTCATGTTGCATCTCAAGTTTGTTCATTATCACCACAATCTTAGGGGCTTATTTGCTGACTCTGTCCACATTCAAATTACTAGAGGCCAAATTTACCTCTATTAATTTCTATTATATTTTTACCTTTTTCCATTAAAGAGGTCCTAATTTAGAACATGCAACATGGATGTCAGAGAATACAGATTTCCCCTAAATTGAAGTTACTTTCTGTTCCAACTTCTCTTAGAAACTAGTTCTAGATTAAGCCAAAAAACATATTTCTGACCATCTTCAGTTATTTGTTCAAATACTGATTGTGATGCTATTTATTTATTTGTTGAATCACCATGAGAACAGTCACAAAGCCGCTCAGTTCAAGTCTCGGTCGGTCATACAATGGTCAAACACCCGTCCCTTCACTAGTGCTCATTTTCCACCACCAAGTACCCCAGTATAACCCCCCTCCCACCCACCTCTCTCCTGTGTGGCAGCTTTCCACTTTACTCTCTCTCTCTCTCTCTACGTTGATCACATTCAATATTACAACAAAAGACCCAATATTGTTATTTGGAATTTTCCCCAACATTCAGACCTGCCACAAAGACATAATTAGAAAATTTGTTTCCTATTGCTGATTATGAAGAGCATATGATGTTTAACGCATAAACGAATTTGGATTTCTGATATTTTAGTAATAAACCTAGAGGGATTACTGCCAGAAGCCCCTGGCATGTGTGTCTCTGCAGTCCTGAGATTTTAGCAGCCTCTTACTCATCTTTCCCAACACTGCCATATTGGAGGCTTTTTCAGGGTCCAGGGAATGAGACCCATCATTGTTACTGTTTTTGGCATATCGAATACACCATGGGCAGCTTGCCAGGATCTGCCGTGCGGGCGGGATACTCTTGGTATCTTGCTGGGCTCTCCAAGAGGCATATATATTTTCCTCTATGATTTGTTGCCTACTGTCTGAACCCCATCAAATATGGTGTGGTAATTATGAAAAGTGGGTAGGGAGTGTCTTATTTTATTATATGTTGGTCAGATAAAAAGGTAAAGGCCCTCCCGTTGATCGTCGATTTGCTCGAGCGGGCCCAGTAACGTCTCCAATGGAGACTTTTGTTGTTACTGTGTCTGGCATATCGATACGCCACGGGGAGCTTGATGGTCAGATAAGATCCCTAAAATATTCAATTTAAATTTATTCCTATGCATTTTATTATTTTTGATTCTATTGTAAATGGGATTGCTTTCATTATCAGCATATAGAAATGTGACCAATTTTGTGATTTGAAGCCTGCTTATTAATTCTTAAAGTTCTGTGAGTGTGTGTGGTGTGTGTGTGTGACTGTGTGTGTGTGTGTACACCAGTATGTGAAATATTTAGGAATCTAATCCAAGATCATTTTGATCATCTTTCCAAAAAAGCCAGCTTTGGGAACTGGAGTGAGAATGTAGGAGTTAAAATCTTGTGTTGTATACAGCTGACACTAGTTCAATCCTTGGTACCATCCATGTATGGTCTCCTGGGCATAGAGCCAGGAGTAAGCCCTGAGGTGGGTGCGACTCCCCAAAACAAAAACAACAAAAAAGCTAGCTTTGGGTTTCATTGCTTTTTTTTGTATATTCTCTGTTTACCTATGCTTTCGTCTTTATAATATTTTTCTGTCAGTTTGGGGTTTTGGATCTTTTTAAAAGTCTGGTTCCCTACAGTATAAGTTTATGTTTTAAATATATAATTCTCTTCTCTTTATATAGCTATAAATTTCTATACGGCAGAGTCTGGCAAGCTACCTGTGACGTATTCGATATGCCAAAAACAGTAAAACAGTAACAATAGCAGGTCTCATTCCTCTGACCCTGAAGGAACCCCCAATACGTCATTGGGCTACGCTACCATGAGACAGTGACGAATGGAGACGTTACTGGTGCCTGCTCTAGCAAATCGATGAACAACGGGACAAGTGATACAAGTGATAAATTTCTAGTTGAACAGTGCTTTTGTTACATAATTTAGATTTGATGTGTTGTATTTCTTTTTTCATTTAAGTACTTTCTTCTTCTGGGAATGCATACCCAGGAGCTACTCCCAGCTCAGTGCTCACTGTTTGCTTTTGGCAGTGTTCAGGGACAAAGCGGTACCAGGAATCAAACCCAGCCCTCCTGTATGTAAGACATATGCTCCAGCCTGTTAAGCTATTTCTCCATTCTCTGTGGTTTCTACTTTATCCTGTAATTTCTTCTTTGATCTATTAAGAGTTTGCTATTTCATTTCTCCATATTTGTGAATTTTCCAGTTACTAATTTCAAGCTACATCCTAAGAGGATAGGTGGTATCTGTTACAGAATGCCTATGTTTAAAAATAATGACCTGGAGAATGCTTTCCATATACACCCTAGAAGAATATGTTTTCAGTTTTTAGGAGAAGTAATTTGTATATCACTGTATCACTGTCATCCTGTTGTTCATCGATTGCCTCGAGCAGGCCCCAGTATCGTCTCCTTCGTCCTATCCCTGAGATTTTAAAAAGTGCCTCATTCGAGGCTCTTTCAGGGTAAGGAAATGAGACCCATGATTGTTACTGGTTTTTGGCATATTGAATATGCCACGAGGAGTTTGCCAAACTCTGCCGTGTGGGCAGGATACTTTTGGTAGCCTGCCAATTTCTCCAGAGTAAGAACTAGATAATAAGATGTTGCGTGGCTGTAAATGTGTCCGCTCGCTTCCAGGAACAGGGTTTTATAGTCTCCATATATATGTCTCCGTATATGTCAAAATTTTTTATTTTTTATTTTTTGCTTTTTGGGTCACACTCGGCGAAGCACAGGGATTACTCCTGGCTCTGCACTTAGGAGTCACTCCTGGCGGTGCTCAGGGGATCATATGGTATGTGGGGAATTGAACCCGGGTCGGCTGCGTGCAAGCAAATGCCCTACCCGCTGTGCTATTACTCCAGCCCCATATATATGTCTTTAAAGTCTAGTTGGTTTGTGTTGTTCAAATCCTCTATTTATCTGATCCTCTACCTATCTGGTTGTCCTATTTGTGTTAAATACTTTTTACCCCCTTCTGCTCTGGCTTCCCAAATACTGGGAGCACAATACTTGGCCAGCTGGGTCAGATGGTTCAGTTGTTCAGGTTGGTTGGATGCTTACAGTGCTCAGTAGTGATGGATACTACCAGGACTATGTCTGGTGAGGATGAGTGTACTGAAGTCCAAAGTCAGGTCCTTGATCATGCAAGTGATGTGCTCCTAATTGTTGAGCTATTTCCCCTGCCCCTCTGATATTTAAAAAAAAATCTTATTATTCTTATTCTTTTATTATTGAGCTTTCCAAGTTCTTTAAAATTGATTTTCAGAGATAAGAATGTTCTGAAAAACTAGGTACATTATTCAAATTTACCTAGTGTTTCTAGCAATTATTGTAAAAAAGAAAGGAGTACCTGGATGAAGTACAAAATTATTTGGTCTTGAAAACCCAATTTTTCCAACTTCTGCCATGGTTATTTTCCCCTGTAAGTTCTAAAGTAAACTCTCTTTTCTTGGGTTTGTTCCCAACTTGTGGATATTCAGTGGAACAGTTATTAAAATACCCACAAATGTTTGCAGTATTGCTAACTGGCCAAGCCTCATGCCCTGAAGTGCGTTTGAGTGTATGTACAGTGCTTAATCTGCCCCTATTACCCCTCTGCTCTTAGCTGTAGGGTCCAGAATTCTTATTCAGTTTTATGGCTCACGGACATTCTGATTGGTTGGTGACTGTTCCATACTGTCTAGCAGATGTTTTGAATATCACTTGAGACAGAAATATTTTATCATGTTAATTAGTAGTTGAGCACATGAAGTGTTTAGAATTAAACAAAATCGACTTAGAACAGAGGCACCTTCATTTTTCTCCAGATCTTTCAAAGTTAGTTATTTTTTTTCACAGCTGGTGGTATTCAGGACTGACTCCTGCCTCTGCACTACTCAGGGTCATTCCTGCTGGGCTCAGGGTACCATAGGAGATGCCAACTCAGGTTGGCTGCATGCAAAGCAAGTACCCTAACATGTTGTACTCTGGCCCCAAAGTTAATTTTCTTATTAGTAAGAATTTGCTTATGAAAGTTAATTGGAGAATTTTCAGGATCCTTGGAACATAGTAAATGCCATTATCAGCATATATATAAATAAATGATGACAGGCCATAAAATATTCAATTGAAACCAATATAAAATAAATTCAGGGGGCTGGAGCAATAGCACAGCGGGTAGGGCATTTGCCTTGCATGCGGCTGACCTGGGTTCGATTTCCAGCATCCCATATGGTCCCCTGAGAACTTCCAGGGGTGATTCCTGAGTGCAGAGCCAGGAGTAACCCCCTGTGCATCGCCAGGTGTGACCCAAAAAGAAAAAATAAATAAATAAATTCAGTTAAAATTATTAAGTTCCTTACGAATTACTCTCTTTCATATGCATATATAAAATAAAGATATATTTTAAAATGTGTCTGTGTATAAGAAATGTCTATGATAAATGTTTATGGAGTCAGGCAAGTAACATAAATGACAAATGCTTGAAGTGAGTTTGGGGGACAAGGAAGAATGCTAGTCCAGTGTTGCCAGATTTATTGCATTTTTAATATAAAATAGAAATTCAGATTTTAAAACAAATCTCCATATTTTCAAATGTTGATAACTACATCAGAGTGTTGGGGTGAACAGAGAGTATGGGGAGAAAGGCGCTCTCCTTTATTGTTGTTGGGAATACTGACTGGTCCAACACTATGTATGTTTCTCAAAAAACTAGAAATTGAGCTCCCATTTGAGCCAGCAATACCACTTCTGGGAATATAACCCCAGCGTGAAAAAAGGCACAGTAAATATGACATCTGCATTAACAGTATGTTCATTGCAACACTGTTCACACTAGCCAGAATCTGGAAACAACCTGAGTGCCCGAGAACAGATGACTGGCTTAAAGAAACTTTGGTACTTATACACAATAGAATGCCATGCAACTGTTAGCAAAGATGAAATCATGAAATTTGCTTATAAGTGGATGGTCATGGAGAGTATCATGCTAAGTGAAATGAGTCAGAAAGAGAGGAGCAGACATAGAAGGACTGCACTCATTTTTGGAATATAAAATACCAAGCTACTGAGAGTATTTGATATGCCAGACACAGTAACAACAAAGTCTCCAATGGAGACGCTACTGGACCCGCTCGAGCAAATCGACGATCAACGGGAGGGCCTTTACCTTTACCTAATATGAGACTAACACAAAAAGGCAGTAGAGACAGGGCCAGAAAGATTTCTCCATGATTGGAAGCCTGCCTCATGTGCTGGGGAGAAGGCAGCTGGGGTAGAGAGAGATCATTAAGTCAATGATGGTTGGAGGGATCGCTTGGGATGGGAGATGTGTGCTGAAAGAAGATAAAGGATCAGACACGGTGGCCTCTCAGTATCTGTGTTGCAAACCATAATACCCATATGTAGAGAGAGAGTGAGAGGGAAATTGTCATAGAGGCAGGGAGTGGCGTGAGACAGAGAGGAGGGAGGATACTGGGACATTGGTGGTGGAAAATGTGCACTGTTGGAGGGATGGGTGTTTGATCATTATATGACTGAAACTCAAACATGAAAGTTTTGTAACTGTAAGTCACAATGAATCAATTAAAAAATAAAGGAAAGGAACTTTGGTCATAAAAAAATGTTGGGATGAGGTGTAGGATAAGGGGAGATGGAGTATAGAGCAACAAAATATGCAATAGGCTGCTGAATTTGTCTGCTAGTTTTCCGCCTCTAACGCTTATTATTCCATTAATTCTCAAAACATATGTGAACTAGATAGCTGTCATATAGGATGTAATCATATTATGATCATATCAATATAATTTTCATAATGATCATATTAATTAAAGTCATTGAAAGGCTAAAATTATCAAGCAAAAATTGATGCAATGATATTAAGCATAGTTTTGTAAGAACACAGATTGGTACTGTCTCAGTCTTTGGAAAACTGAAGTTACAAAGCTCTCCTGAGAGAAACTGTGTACGATGGTGAATTAATATATAACTGGCAAAATAATAGCTGATATCATTTTATGTTTTATTATTGGGAAACATTAAGACTTTTACATACAGATCTATATAATTTACTTAATCATAATATCTTCACTACCTTTATTATTATCTGTGTTTTATCTTTAACTGATGTATTCTACTGAGAAAATGCTTTTATCGCTGATATTTTTGTCTAGTTCATAAAGATTCTGAGAACTTCATAGGAAATAAAAGTTTTTCTTACCAGCTTTGAACCTTTTTGTTTTCTAGCCAACCTTCGTTGTTTAATTTTTAGAACACTTTGAGCTTCTTCTGCATGGACTAGTTTAGGGGCCACAAGCTTAAAAAAGAAAGTTACAACATTGAAGTGTTATAAAAATCAAGTTTATCATTTAAAATGCCACTTAAGGGATGGGGATATGGCATGAATGATAGATCCCATATTTTGCATCGGGGAGTCCTCTGTTCAATTCTTAAGTCTCTGATGGCCACCTCAGCTCTCCTGGTTGTGTCCTAGGTGCCCACCTCAAAACACCTCTAAGCATGACCCAAGGCACTCATCGTTGCAGATGTGACCTCCCCAACATTAAGAGTCACAATTATATCTGGAGGAATATGGAGCTAAACCCCTGAAAAAGAAAAAAGGGAAAAATCCTTTTATGTTTAAAGATGTTAATTCTTAAGGCAAGCTTTTCAGGGTGCGAGAGCTAGTTCTCAAAGGACTGAAGCGCATGTCTTGCATGCTGGAGGCTCAGTTTCGATCATTGGCAGTGCCACATGTCTTCCCAAGCACGGCAGGAGCAACTGATGAGCACTGAACTGGACTGGGAATATCCCCTGAGCACCACTAGATTTGGTCCCACAAACAAACAAACAAACAAACAAACAAAAAAGGGTAAGCATTGGTGACAGAACGTGTCAACACATTGTGTCAACATTATATGACTGAAACCCACACATGGACAACTTTGTGACTGTGTAGCTCATGGTGGTTAAAAAAATTAAATTAAAAATTAAAATAAAAAATTAATTAAAAATAGTTAAATTAAAAAAATAATTTTTTAAAAAACATAAATTTTCCTAGAGTTATGTATATAAATAGTTTAGGATGGTGAAGCATATGGAAACAAAATAATAGCTGAGTTTTCAAAGAAATTGACCAAATTGTATAATATCTGTGAGTTAGCATTTAAGTTTCATGAGTCACTCACTCTTCCCACAAAAGTTCATTTGAACCCCATTAAATAAAAACTACTTCTTGGGACTAGGAGGTGTCATTTCCAATTATTAACAGGATTTGGGAGGAGAAAGCATACCTTCTGTATTTCATGGTAGTTGTTCAAAGCTATAACCCACTGACACATAGAGCAACAGGCCACAGACACTAGGGCAACCTTTCTTGGGTTGAAGTCGGGGAAGGCTAAAATTTTTTTCAGCCGTTTGAAAGCCTAGGAAGAACACAGTGCGTGCATTTATTACATGAGTAAAAGTAGGATCGACCTGAAGTTTTCTCTAGTCTACACCAGAACTGTTACTTTATATAAGGATTACTCAGCTACACTTCAATGGCCTGACTGAAGTTCTGCGTACTCACCTGCATGCAAAACAGACATACTGCTAAGTCTACTATAAATTTCTTTAGAAGTAGGGGAGAAGTGTCTATTAGAAACTTCTTGTTGCGGTTGTTTTTAAAAAGGAGCTCTATTTTAAAGCAAATATAAAACAGATTAGCTTCCTACAGTCTCATGAAATTTGGTGTCAGGAGATCTGAAGTTTCCTTTTCTTGCACATTCAGTGTGATGCGACCAGGTACAGACCATCTTCCACCTATGGTTGCCTATGGAACGTTCTCTTCAGAGATATAGATTGGGGTTTGAGTCTGTGATACTCACAAGGCTACAAACATCTGAGAAACATTTTCTAAAGAACTGGTCTGGAATAACCCACTCCTGTAGGCAAGAGAGGCAGCAGTGTTTCAGGGAAGGAGATCTATGTGCTTATTTTTAATGTTTCTGAGTGCTGATATGTAATTTAGCACACATCCAAGGGTCTACTGAAACATTACCCAAATAATACAGAAACATCTTTGAAATCTTTTCCTCTGTCATATTCTAACTCCTCGCATCTTGCTTGCACGCATGTCGGATGACCAGGTTTTTAATTGATGCCATCAAGGGTATATCCTTGATTGTTTGGCTCTGATGGTTAGAACGTTTCATCCAAAAGCAACTTGATATTTGATAGATATTCATCTCAAGCATAAGGAACATTTTCCAGGATAGGCCATATGTTAGGCCATAACAAAATATTTGAAACATTTTAAGGGACTGAAAAAAGTGTTAGGCATTTTATTGAACTGCAGTGGTATAAAGGTAGAAATTTATAATAAGAAACTTTAAAAAAAGCTCATATATGGTTGAAAGGTATGCGAAGTAAAGAGACCAAGGCTGAGAGGGAAATAAAACCAAAGCAGGTTCACTGGGGGGCTTCCAGGCGAGGTTCATGGGTCTCTAAAGAGGCCAGTGAAGTTGCTCCCTCCAAGTGGCGCTGCAGTTAGCCAGGGGAGAAGGGGTGCAGTGGAATGAGAAAGTACGAGCTTCTGTGCAAGTTATTGCTAGATAGTGCCTCTGTGCAAGTTCCAGGAATTCCATCACGATGAAAAAAATCTTCGGGTGGTTTCATAAGCCCCATCTGCAGGTGCTCACCAATAATTTCAAGATCTCTTATACCCTGAGCCCCTGTGCCTGCCCCAAAATGATGAGATCAAGTATGTGTCTGGAACACAGTGGTGAAGCTGGGTTTCTATTTCAATCCCCGGGACTACATGATCCTCTTGCTCCCCAACCCAGGCACTGCTGACCAGTATGACCATTGTGGACATCTGAGCACTGCTAGGTCCCAAGAGCACTAACAATTAAGGCTAGTACTGGCCAATGACTATTCCTAAGTTTACACAAGTACCCTACCTTCCATACTATCTCTCCAGCCCTGACAAATAGAATCTAATATTTCAACTCACTGTTGACTTCCAGTTCTAAAACTTCTACTAAACATCTATGCATCAAAAAACACAGAACGCATCAATGAGAAAGTAGTGGTTTACCTTCTCAGGTATGCTGTCCTTGTCAAGGTTTATCAATTTTTTTAGAAAACCAGTTTCTGAAAGAAGTAACTTTGCTGTTGTCCAGTTAGGTTTCTTTTGCAGTAGAATGCAAACTGCGTTCATAACAGTCAGTACAAGGAAAGGAGGCCTTGTGTAGACTCTGCAATAGATGGTGAAAATTAATTAACTTCACAATGAAACTAAATGCATCCTCTAAATGATCTCAGAGGAGAAATTGCACAGTTTTTAAATTTTTTTGCAATGGGCAGGGGGCACCCACAATGGTACTTGAGACTCACTGGATCACACCTGGTAGCACTGATAGAGCACGTGAGAGCAGTGATCAAACTCAAATGCCCTATTCATGGTACTATTACTCTGGTCTCAAAATATTGATATATTTTAAAATTGATGGTATAGTAAAATTGGTTAGATACAGTAAAACAAACACAATGAAAACAATTAAGTTACAAATATGAGTTACAATGACCATTTAGTGGAATAGAGTTTTAATTATTTTTACCAAAAATTTATATTTTATTCTAAACTTTTTCAGTGAAAAAGGAATACAGGTAATAATCTACCTTAGTTCAGCAATATCAGCTTTATCCAGGGAATATAGACCCACAAGGGATTTTTCTAGAGCTGGCAGTACACTTTTCAGTTCATTGGCAATTTCCTACAATAAAATTAGAAATCGTTAATTACCTAAGAACAAATATTAAAATTTTTGAACTTAAAATTATTATTTGGTAGTTTTATAAGTTCCATAAATTATGTACCATGCATGACTTATATATGGACATATGTGCTTACCCTGTTGGAAATATGTGTTACAGTTCTAAATATAGCATATTAGTCAATTCCTCATGAGAAGTAATTGGCGAGTGTGGTTTTTGCCTCTTCATTAGACTCAGTGGAGTACCAATAATGCCTTTTGCTTTGTTTTGTTTAAGGTAAACACCTGGTTTTGCAAAGAGGCTACTCCCAGTTTCATACTCTGGGCTGTTTCTGGCAGTGCTCAGGGGACCGGTCCTGGGGATCAAACCTTGGGCTTCCATATGCAAAGTATACTACCCAGTCCTTTGAGTTATCTCCCTAACAGTGCCTTTATTTTTGTTTTGGGGTTACACCTAGATGTGCTCAGGGCTCCATGCTCAGAAATCAGTCATAGTTGGACTTAGGGCATGATATACAGTGGCAGGGATTGATCCAGGGTTGGCTGCTTTTTAGGCAAGTGTCTTAACCCTTAATAATATTCTTATGCTGAGTGGTGGACTCAAAGGTGGAATTACTATAAAGTTAATGAAGCTTGACTTTTCAAGTCCTCAAGTGCACAACCCCACCTTCCCCTTGGGATCTTTGCCAATATTTTTGTAGGTTGTGCACCTTTTTTCAGATTAGCAAAAATAAGAGATTTTAAATTCAGTCAAGATCGTTTTCTTTGGGTATTTTGAGTCACACTTCATTAGGTTTCCTATCGTGTCAGGTGGTGCTGGAATGGTTGTGAATATTTTGGGGAGCTGGTTATAGGAAGTGGAAGTGGGGATTATATTTATATTGCTCACATTCTTTTCCCTATAAATTATTTTAAGTATCTCAAAAAGGAATGAATTCTAGAAAATTCTGCTGTTCAATGTTCCAACTTAGTGATGTTACTATAAAGTATGGGTTCGGAAGTCCTACAACACAGAAACTGATTGTGATGCTGGAGATAACAGACAGTTGAGTTGCCAAGGCCACACCTGGTATATGTGATTGGGGTCAGGGACTGAATTTGAAAGTTGGCACTTTGTCACTGAGCCATCTATGGCTCATATTTATTATGGGGGAATAGGGAAATATTACTTTTAGTTTTAATTGTGAACTAGTCATTTTGTATTTTTTGGGGGGGGGATTTTGGCACTACACCCAGGATTGCTGGGGGATTACTTATTACTCTGTACTCAGGGATTACTTCTGATAGGGCCACGGGCACAATATGGGGTGCTGCAGAGCAAATCCTGAGGGAAGACAAGTACCTTCCTCACTGTACTATCTCTCCAGCCCCCCATTTTGTATTATTAAAAAAATTTGTGACCAAAAATTGTATTAATTTTTGGATCCTACAAAAACTGAATTTGGCCGTGAAGTCAAATGATTCTTTGTGGCATGGCAAAAATAAGCCTTATTAATGCCTACATATTCATTTTCCTTTGGCCTAAAAATTGAAAAACTAAAATTAAGCTGTATTTGTTTAATACATTTATGAGCAGGGCCACTTTCATGTGATCAGACTCATGGAGGTTATGGTCCTCCCAGTGAAAATCATGACATCTAGAAGCATATGAAAATTATTGCAAACTGGAAGTATAGCCAGAGTCTGTGTACCCATTTCCTAGAGGCTCAACACATTACAAAGCCCTGTAGTTTGCCTGTCAACAAGTAAAGGGGTTTAACCTATCATTTATACTAAGTTAGCTCCTAACACATGGAAAGGTAGTTTAACATCTCCCAGAGAAACTTTGGATTGAAAATAATGTTAAAAGAGGAATACACATGAGCAGTGAGGAAAAAGGACAAGTCTTATTCTGGCATGAACCATCAGTCACATAATAAGATGAAAACAAAATAATTTGACTACCAAGAAACCAGTCACAGATTTTAAAGTTATCAGATGAGAATGTATCTCAGTAATGTTGCATGCAGTATGTAGATGTAGCATGATCACGATCACGATCACGACCATCCTACTGTTCGTCGATTGCTTCGAGCAGGCACCAGTAATGTCTCCTTTGCCCTAGCCCTGAGATTTTAAAAAGTGCCATGTTCAAGGCTCTTTCAGGGTTAGGAGAATGAGACCCATCATTGTTACTGGTATTT
>JAOXYA010000005.1:14935464-14946018 GCA_028565675.1 Sorex palustris | reverse complement strand
GACCAAAAAAGCAAAAAAAAAAAAAAAAAAAAAATCTGTGATAGGATTTATCAACTAAAGGGACCAGAGAGAGACCTCAGTGGACTAAGCATTTGGCATCCAGCACAGCTTGGTCCCCTAATACTAGCCAGGAGTGACCCCAGTACCACAGGGTGACCCTTCCCCCACCCCCACTGAACAAAAATGTATCAGTTAAGAAAAAGCAAGGGATAGTACAGCAGGTGGGATGTTTACCTTCACGGAGCTGACCTGGAGTTCATCTCTGACACCCCTTAAGGTCCTTCGAGCACTGCCAGGAGTGATTCCTGAGCACCACCAGATGTGACCCAAAAACGAAAGAAAAACAGGAAAAGAAGATGTCAGTGACATAGTTTAGTACTAAAGAGTAATAAAAAGAAAATCCTGATGAGTCAGTGGGAGATAGGGATCTCTTTGCATCCCATAAGAAGGAGGCTGACAAACTCAATTCTGGAAGATTCCCTCCATCTCCTATTTTCGAATTTTCCGTTTAAAAAATCTTAAACGTATAGACAAGGTATCTTTGAGAAGATAATGGATGTCTGTCCTTCATCTGGAGTTGCAGCCTAGTAGTTTATGGTGTTCTGCTTAATCTATCAGCATACACTTTCTTCTTTTCTTTCTGTTGGGGGGGGGGCTTTTGTTTCTGGGTCACACCCGGTGAGGCCCAGGCGTCACTCCTAGCAGTACTCAGGGAACCTCTGGCTGCTCGGGTTAGAACCTGGGTTGACAGCGTGGAAGGCAAGGGCTATCTCTCCCGTCTTAATTTTCTGAGTTTTTGGGAAGTGGAAGATACCATGGATTTTAAATTTCAGTTCAACCCTCTCACCCCCAAAGCTCAACTCCCAAGTTTATTGTGCAGTTTAAGTGGGTGGATCCAGGTTCCCTCTCCTTTAACCTGTGCACAACACCACTTTCCCGGTCTCTCTCTGGCTGCTCCAGATTGCCACGCCCTGGTCTCCTCCAGCATGCCTTGGTGATCTGGATCATTTCCCTGTACCCATCCCCCTCTGTCCGTGTGTACATTTCTGACCCAGACTCTGCAGCTGAAATCCTGTCACTTGTATCCTCTTGCTGGGGCCTCTCTGTACCCTGTCGCCGGGCCTCTCTCTGACTGTACCCAGCAGCCCGTCATCTCAGCTTTCCTTAGTCCCTGGCCACGGCCGCGTGCCCGTCGGTGAGATCCAGCCACCGTGAGGGTGGCTGTCCAGGATTAAGACCCCTGCCCGAGGCTGCCGTCTGTCTGGGCTTAAGTGAGGGAGCAGTGAGAAGTTTTTAGATTTTTTAATTTTCTCATTTTAAAATTCAATAGCATATACGTACACCCGAAGAATAAGAAGTGTCCTATCATCACTCAAACTTAACTCCGATACCATTTTCAGATTTCTTCCATTCCACCAAAATGTTTTTTTAATTCAGGATTCAAGAAAGGATTTTTCTACACTCTCTGTGCCTCTTTAACTGAATCCATTCTTTCTCCTTTTTCAACAACATTGACTTTTTTGTAGAATCCAGGTCAATTTTCCTACATTGAAGTTTTCTCTATTTATTCTTGATCAGCTTCTTGTCAGAATTTTCAGACAATGTCATTTACTTCAAGACATATCTAACCACAACTGCCCTTTTTTTTTTTCTGATGCACAGCTCTGCCTAAAATTAGGGCCAATGTGGTTACTCCTCTGAAGTAGAAATCTACTTCAGAGATAGGTGCAGAAAGGTTTGTTGTTGCTTGGAGCTTCGAGATTATTCTCTGTTTTATCTTGTGGGAACAGTAGGAAGTATTCAGGAACTAATGTGGATGTTAGTTGTGAGGATATTGGTATATTACTAACAGTTGCAGTTAATCATACTTCTTTTAATCATTATCTTCAGCATTGCTGGTGAAGCATTCTTTGGGCATACATCAACAAGATATATATATAACTAACATTGTTAATATATTTAAAGGAATGTTTTACTTCCTTATTTTGTTTCTATCCTAATAGAAAATAATCCAAAAAATACCTGTGAATATCAAACTCTTTGAGTTTTATTGGAGTCTTTAGTAAAGAAATAATTCTCCATTTCAGCTTCATCAACTATTAGATTTTAAACATCTCTAGAAAGGTCATCTCCCCCCCCCATTAGATCTTCTAAAGATTTCTAAAGAAAACATTTTACGGTTTTTCTTTAATCGTGAAGTGTATCACTCATATCAGTCTAGTTCTAGTCTTTCTCATTAAATTTATTAGATAATTAATTATTTTTAGAAAGGAAAAATTGAGAGGAAATTTGGTCTTCTAGGATTGGCAAACTGTAGCATATGGGTTAAATCAGACCTGCTTGTTTTTGAAAATTTTTTTACCTAGAGTACATACATGCCCATTCATTTAAGCCATGCCCATAAAAACTATTTACAATAGTTTTTGCACTACAGTGGAAGTGTTGAGTAATCGTGAAAAAGGATATTGCTCATAAATCCTAAAATATATAGTGTCTTTTTACAAAAAATGTTTTGTCAATTCCAGTTCCAGATAATTTAAACATTACACATAGGGAAGTCTGCCTCGCTTTGAGAAAATTCCATATGCAGATACCTATGAGATTTTGTTTTTATTACGAAGTATTTTTTCACTTTACCAGTTCATTAGGTTAATACACATAGTAAAATAATGATGATTACAAATTCAAAAAGTGAAAAAACTTATTGTAGAAGGTAAGATACTAGACACTGATAAAAGTAGTCTTGTTTCATAGCTATTTCCTTGTGTGCCTAATTTTGAGCAGTAATATTATTCTTTTTTTCCCCTTTTTGGGTCACACCCAGCAATGCACAGGGATTACTCCCTGGCTCATGCACTCAGGAATTACTCCTGGCAGTGCTCAGGGAGTCAAATGGTATGCTGGAAATCAAACTCGGGTTGGCCGCCTGGAAGGCAAACGCCCTACCTGCCATGCTATCACTCCAGCCCCAGTAATATTATTCTGTCATGCCATAAGAAGTTGTTTTGGAAAACAGGTAGTTTGTAGGGCAAATGTTCTTGTTTGGATTTGTTGCTTAAAACTACTACACTGTTTACCTTGATACTCATTTGCAGTTTTTTAAAAATAATTATTTGATGATTGCTTCATGTTTTTTTTTCTCCCTACAGAAAATGCTTCACACAGTGCTGTCTTTTCTGTTGAATAATTCATTCTTCAAAATATTTTTGACTCAGTCGCTTTTGAACTTACTTTAATTTTAAGTTAGGATTGTGTTGTTCATAGTGCATCATAGTAGACATTAAAGAAATTGAGTTAAAAGAGTGAATAAAATTAACAATTGTGTGCACACAGTTGTGCTTTTTAATTGTGTAGAATACTAAGAATTTACTTAAAGGAAATAATAAAGATCAGAGCAAGTATAAATGAATTAATTGTCATTCCATAAAGGGCGCTTTGTTATTTGTGTTTCATATGAGTAGAACATAAAGTATATCTGGTTCAGAAACCCCTGATTAACCCAGATTTTTATTGTATCTAGTATGAGAAGTTTTCTTTTAAGTGTATTGGAATTTGGAATATTCCAAAGCTGTTCTCTCGCCTTGCTGATAAGAATTCTTGTCCTTATGTTGCTACGCAGCAGAGAAAGAGGCTACATTAGTCTTTTTGGGGTTTTTTGTTTGTTTATATTTGTTTTTTTTGCTTTTTGGGTCACACCTGGCGATGCACTCAGGAATTACTCCTGGCAGTGCTCAGAGGACCATATGGGATGCTGGGATTTGAACCCAGGTCAGCCGCGTGCAAGGCAAACACCGTACCTGCTGTGCTATCCCTCCAGCCCCGCCCCGAGGCTACATTAGTCTTTTTCTCAGGAATTATTTTATTTTGCTGAGATTATCTATAAAGCTCATGTCCACAGATTCTCTTATATTGACATTCAAGGAAGCTGGAATTGGGAATCCAGAAACTTTGATTCCAAAACACTTTAAAACTCACTGGGATTGGATTCACACATTAGTTACCCAAACATTTGGTTGCTCCCTTTCATCTTTTGTAAAGTGGGCAAAATAAAATACCTGAGATGCCTTTTCAGGCTCCACTATTCAAAGATAATAAATTAATTCAGACAGGAAAAAAAAAATTTACCAAACTTCTAAGTTTGTGTTTAAAGGAGTCTAATCTAAAAAAGTTTCACCTGTTTCGGGGTGCAGGCATTAAAACACCTACTGCCTTCTTAAAACACATTAAAACACATTCTGCCCCTCTTAGATATCTGCTGACTGTAAGCCTCCACCTTTGTCCTACATTCTGTATATATTTCCCCTTGGTTCTTCACTACACCTCTCTGTCCTGACTAGTCAAAGTAAAACTCAGCACAATTAATTATTTCTCAGTGTCTGTTCAAGCAGTACTAGCAGCAAAGCCAAATAAGCACCAACTTCAGGATTATCTTTATTAGTATCTCGACCTTTTTCCAAATCCCCCCCACCTCCCACTTCTTGACCGTTTCTTCCATCGGTTCCCCAGTTCGAGAAACACTGGTGTCAGTCACCCACCTTGGGATGACTGCTGGCTGATTTGAATTCATCTGTATTCAAATTGGCCATTGTCCAGCAGGTTGTTTTTAAGATTATTTCTTTGCTTTTCTTAAAATCCATAGTTGAAGGGAAAAGGATTCGTGCTAACTGTCCAGCGTATGGAATGTCCGGGACTGGAGAGATTGTGCAGCGCAGAGATACGGGCACTTGTTTTCTGTGAGACCAACCCCAGTTTGATCCCCAGCCCCACCTGTCCCCCTGAGCAGCCTAGGAGCTTCCCCTGAGTAGTACTGTGTGTGACCCAAAAAACAAAAAGGAAATGGCATTGTAAGCTTTGATGCCCAAAAAGCAACTAAATAAGTGCCAAAGAGGTGTAATCCAGTGGGTAAGGCATTTATCTTGAATGCAGCCCACCCACGTTCAGTCTCAGGACCCCCATGTCATTCCTGAGCTACCTGGATTAAGCCCTGAGTTCTGCCAAGTGCAACCCAGAAACAAACAAAAGAAAAAAAGACAGCTAAATGATTATATTTAGCACGTATTATTTATATGCCATCTCTAAAGCACACACATCTTAGTAAAGGGGAAATGGTCGGAAAAGGAAATTGAAAGGGTATTTGCAGTGATAGCCTTAACAAATGAAGGGATTAAAGTGCCAACACATGAGCAGACCAGAACTGTAGAAGAGCATGTGATAGAGTACAAGTTGGGAGAGTTGATCCATTGCTGTTCAAAATACAAGTCACGCACCAGCAGCTTCAGTGCCACCTGGGAGCTTGTTAGAATGCAGTATGTCAGACCTTTACTGAATCAGAATTTTTAAGCAGGATCTGAAATATTAAAGGTTGAAAGCACTGACATTGATACTTATGAATGTTACACTGTTACAGATTTGTCTGTTATAATTTAATTTTCATAATATGTAAGGTAGGTAGTGTTGCCATTTTATAGTTGAGGAAATCTATTAACCTTTGTTTTCCTCACTCGACAATGTTACACCCTTTCTCTGGATAAAGGACTAATTAACTATGGGGGCGGGGGATTAACTATTGGAAAAAATATTTTCCAAAAACCTAGTAGCACTGGGTAAATCTGGGGACACAACTTGAGATGTTTCAGTGAGGGCATTTATTATTGTAAATAGCGTATGGTTTGTTTGTTTTTTTGAGACCGAGTAATATTCCATCATCTGTATATAGCACATTTTTCTTATCTATTCATCCATCTCTAACATTTTGGTTATTTCTTTATCTTGGTGGTTAAAATACTTCACTGAACACAGGAGTTCCCATATTTCTTCAGGATCCTGGGTTTAGTTCCTTTGGTTACATTCCCGGAGTGAGGAGTCCAAATTAAATATACTGAAGAAGAGAGTAGAATAGTGTTCAGCAGAACTAGAGGAAGTGACAATGGGGAAATGTTGGTCACAGAGGCTAAGACTTGATTCACACAAGATAATTTGCATTCTGATACCTAATTATAGCAGTGAGACTATCGGTAGCAGTGATGTATTGAATAACTGACAAGTGCTAAGGAGGTATACTCCTATTTTCACATCACAAACACAAATGATAATTGTGAAAATACGAGTACGTTAACCACTTTATAATGTTTATGCAGTATGTACTTATCAGATACATAAAATTTTGAAATGTGAGCATAGGGTGGAAAGAGATTAAGGGCCTTGCCTTTCAAGCAGTTGACCACAGTTTGACTCATGAATACCACATGGTCTATCACCAGGTGTGACCCAACCCACCACCCTCCCCTCCAAAAAAAAAAAATTAAAAGGGAAAGAATGAACATAATAGTGTTTTTTCTAAAATGCACACAAATGTCCACTTAAAGAAACTTGCTAATTTGTTCGTTATCAACATTGTCTTAAGATTTTGGTGACTATCTTCTTTTCTGCAGTGTTAGTGTCAGACAAGTAAATGGTCACTTCATTATCAGGTTTTTTAAGAATCAAACCAAAAACCAATGTATTGATTTTTAGTATGTAGCATGTGTTGAGTAATTTGATTCATTTATTAATTCTGTGTGACACTGGGTTATTGAGTTACGTCAGTAGATGCTGAAAATCTTTTTTAGATCATTTCTTTCATCCATATGTCAGATATCTTTAAAAGGTGAATTGTTAAGCTATACATTTCAGTATAAAAAGTCAAGAATTACCAAAAACTTTGCACTGAATTTCAGATTGTTTTGTTTAAATCTGTTTCTAGTGAACTCTACTGTGTAGTTTTAATAGAGGAAAAATGTTAACACTTAGACAAATGGCATATACTCAAATATTTATAGCTGTTTAATGGCATTTTATAGATATTTATTTGGGTTTTAGCTTTGTTTTATTTTTTAATTAAGGGATGAGTGGGGGTAGATGTGAGTTCATCGTGGCATTCAGCTTATATTTGCTTGGCTTTCTCATAGTCGGTGACACCCTAATTCCTAGCATGATATATAGTAACCCTCTGTGCTTGACTTTGTTTAACTTATTTGAATTGTTTTCCAAAATTACATTTTTTTTTCATTTTACAAAATTAGCTAAAGCTTGTGTATGGTTAAGTTCTTGTTTTTGTTTGGTCTTTGTTTTTGTTTCTTAGGGGAAAAAAATCCTATAAAATGGCTATTAAATTTTTAGCCAGAGACAATGAGATTTTTCTTAGCATTATTTGAATTCTCTACCTCTTAATTCTTAGAGTATGTGGCTTTGTTGTTCTGTAGTGTCCTACTAAAATATTCATTTTTTTACAGTGTATTGCAAGTTCCACTGCATTACATGCAAATATGATTCACTCATACCTAGCTGTTTGTGGATTCAGACTCATGAATGAACCATCCTTAAGTTGAGCTAATAGTGTACTGACATCCTTCTGTGTTTTCTGATGTTTACAGATTCGAGTGGTGAATGCATTTCGTAGTTCTTTATATGAAGGGTTAGAAAAACCGGAATCAAGAAGTTCAATTCACAACTTTATGACACATCCTGAGTTTAGGATAGAAGATTCAGAGCCTCATATCCCCCTTATCGATGACACTGATGCTGAAGATGATGCTCCTACAAAACGAAACTCCAGTCATCCACCCTCGCCCAACAAAAATAACAATGCTGTTGACAGCGGGATTCACCTTACAATAGAAATGAACAAGTCTGCTACCTCTTCATCCCCAGGAAGCCCACTACATAGTTTGGAAACATCACTCTGATTGTAAGCTGAATGTTAACACACTAGCTGCATTGTAAAGAAACAAATTGAAACTGGGTCTTTTCACATATTGTGACGGACAAGATCGTATTCTTGTCTCTGGACTTCAACAGAAGACACACTTGTACGAATGTAGATTTATTTTTTTAAAAAACAAAAAGCAAAGCTTTCTGCCAGACTGAGGGTGCTTTTCGGGGGGTGGGAGAAATGAACTGACAGATAAACAGTAACTCAGCATATGTTGACCTGTGGATCATCATTAGTACCTAAGAATGGTCCTGAACAGTGTATTAGCAGAGCTTTAGTTTATCGTAATCCTTGATGGGAGAGAGGGAGGAGTGAAGCTGAGCAGGCAAAGAGCCCTGGATCATTGAATTGATACTTTAATTTCTGCTGTTGGCTGTTAATAATTTGGATTATTTATGTTTATAAATGATACAGATCTGTTTACAAGGTTTGTAGATACTTTTTTTGTTCCTGTTCATAGATGGGAAGCTTCCTTATAACTGATGCAGAGAAAAATTAGTCCTTCAAATACTGCTGTATTTTCAGGAAAACAAAAGGGGGTGTTTCTATTGAAACTGTACTAAATTTTTGCCTACAATTTACCTTGTTAAATATTGTAGATAAATTGCTAATACTAATAGCCAAATAGATAACACTAATGCTTTGTTTAAAAAAACAAAAAACAAAAAAAACAAAACAAACATGAGCAGTGGTGTTCTAATGAAGTTATGGCATCTGTCCTAATTAGTTTCTTAAATACATTTACTACTTAATGGTTTTGAAACAACTGTTTAATTTTTAAAATTTTTTGAAAACTTGCTAATAACCTTTTGTTCGGAATTTAGTAGATTGTTCAATGCAAGACATCAACTACATAATGAAAGATGCTTGAAATGCTTTTGTTGTTTCAGGCAAATCAAATTAAATCCAACTATAAGAGAACCTTAGTCCCTTTTGTTTTTGTCTAAATATGTTAGTTCAGTGGTGTCTTGGTGAACTGTGAGTGAACTGTATTGATTTTTCTAATAAATCCTTAGAAACCTTCATACAGCATGAGGGCTGTTGGCATTTTGAAAAAGGTTAATAACTAGAAGCATACATGTTTTTCTTTTGTTTTTGAAACTTGTTTGTAACATAAATAAATATGCCCTTTTATTAAATAAATATACAGCAATGTTTTTTTAAAAGAAATTTCAGCTTCTTTACTCAGTTCTACATATATGGTGCATCAGTCTCTTCTCTTTAATCACAATTGAAATAAATTTCAAGATGGTAACAGCCCCATGAAAAACCGCTTCAATTCCTCGATGGTAACTTAATAGATAATCAGATTAGGAAAATCATGGCAATTTCACCATTTGACATATTCATCATAGGATTTAGTTTGTCTAAAAAACTCTCAGTTTTAAAACATGAACGACCACTCTTGTCTGTGATACGTTTATTTTTATAAGTGGCCAAATTGATTAAAAAATGAGATGTATGAAAAAAGTTTTAAAAGGACCTACAATATGTATTTAGATAGAACCATCTGCTGAAATGCCCAGCTCCAAACCAATTGGATTCTTAAGCTGTGTTTCTTTTGTCTGCCCACTCCCTTTTTTTGCTCTGTCTTTACCTTTTAGGAACTGTCATTGTGTTAGGGCCCAGATTTCACCAGATAAATAATCCTCAGGCTGACATAAAGTTTACGGAGGACTACTACAACATCTGGGAATGCTGACCCAGCAGAGAAACATAGGATGGTGCTTGATATTTTTGTTGGGTGGGGGGAAATCATTTTCTCTCCATCAATCCTTTGCAGTAATCTTCTGCAAGACTTAGAAATACATTGGCTCTGTCAGCATATGTAATGTACATTTATTCATCAGGTATTTATAGCAAATCACACTGTAAAAAGAGGTAGCATGATATGCTGGAAAGCATTCCAGGCTCGAAGTCAAGACCTGGTTTCTAGTCTTGGTTTTGCCATAAATGTGCTGCATGACCTTGAAAAAAATTATCTGCCCTAAATGAGGGTAGTCTACTAGACTCTTGAAGAACCCTTTCAACTCTTAATAATTGACCCTATCAACTGGAGAAGCCTACAGGGCATAGGGGATAGAGAAAAGGGAAATGCTTTCAGTTTTTTTTTATTTTGGTTATGCTTAAATATGAATGTAATTTCCAAAAGATTTAGAAGTGCATGTGCTTTGGAGGATTTGTATTGAGCTTTTACAGTATTCATTTTTCAACTTAAGGCAATGGCTTTTTACACCCACCCTAATCCATGAACGGGTCTTAAGACATCCATGAAGTAGTAGCAGGACATGCTTAGTATGTATTTCTCTCTGTGAGACACTGTAATTTCTACGAGAAATTTCCAGAGCATTATGTAAGTAGAAAAAATGCAAGCAAGCTGTTAAAGATCTTGGATCCCATTATATAGTATGTATAGCTGAAATCAGCATCTGTAATTCAATCACTTTACTCTTTTATCCTCTAACCAAAAAATTGTTTAATTTTGCATCCCAAATGTTTTTAATCTTTGTATATTTTTTAAAAATCCTTTTCTCCTCTTCATTGCCTTTTTTGTGGTTATAAATAGACTTTCTTGCACTTTGAAGATGAGTTACTCCTTGTCATCTTACAAATATGTGATATGGTAATTTTCATAACAGATGTCAGTTTTGAACCAAGAAATGATGATTTGTTTATAAGAAAAAACTGGCTTCATTTCTGTGAAATTGCTCTTTGAAAATTTCTTTTTACACATGTAAGCCAACTGAGATACCGTGATGGTGTTGATTTCTTTCAATGATGCTTACCATCTATTTTAGCCACTG
>JAOXYA010000005.1:14887835-14900184 GCA_028565675.1 Sorex palustris | reverse complement strand
CGGGCAGATTTGAAACCATCCTGTTTGTTTTTCTGTGCCCTTCCACTGGAATAAAAGTGTCTCAAGGGCAAGATCCTGGCCCACATTGTTTACTGATACCTGTTTGTTTCACAGGATATTGAATCAGGCACCTAATAAGTACCCAAGACATGTTGAATGAACATCCACATCAGGATGCAGGAATCGCCCCTTCAGCAAAAACGTTTGAAAGGAGGCAGGTTGAGGAGAGTTTTGATAATTATTAAGGAATTTCCTCTCCTATAGGTGCCCCCCTTCCATAGCCCTTTGCTCCATAGACTCCAGCAGGAGAAGACTGTTTTCAAAATCTTTTCAAACCGGAGCTGAAAATAACTGCAGAAGAATGTGACACTGTGACACTTCTTGGGGCTACAAAATACCATGACCAGGAGATGCTGCTTATAGAGAAGCAAAATACAGTGTGGCGCTTTTTCCGTTGCTGTCATACCACCACCGTGGTTCCAGCTGACTTTTAAATTGCTGCCTAAATGAAGGAATAAAGACCTTCTGGGAAATGGAGGCTCCTAATGGAGGGTTGTGGTTTGAAAACATTCCCACGCAGTGATTTTTCAAATGCTTATCGACCTAACTGCAGTGGCTAAGTTTCCCTTTCCTCCCCCCCCCACCCCGCCCCATCATATTTGGTTATATAATTGCTGTGCAACATTTGCACTGCCTCTTGCAGGACTGAATGAAATGTACTTGCCTAGACCAGTGCCACTGACCTTTTCTAAATTTGGGGGGGCTAATTGAAATTGTACTAACAGAACTAAAGTATATGATGATTGGGCTGGAAAGATTGTGCAGGGATTAAGGCATTGTATGCAACAGACCATATTTCAATTCAGGCACCACATATGAGCATTGCAAGGATGGATGCTCAGCTGAGCACAGAGCCAGGAGTACCCCTTGAGCACCACTGGGTGTGGCCCAACCCCACTCCCCACTCTCAACACTGTCCTCCCATTGTTCATTGATTTGCTCAAGCAGGCCCAGTAACGTCTCCATTTTGAGACTTGTTGTTACTGTTTTTGGCATATTGAATACATCACGGTTAGCTTGCCAGGCTTTGCCGTGAGGGCAAGATACTCTCGGTAGCTTGCCAGGCTCTCTGAGAGGGGCGGAGGAATTGAACCCGGCTCGGCCGGGCTGGCTGCGTGCAAGGCAAACGCCCTACTGCTGTGCTATCGCTCCAACCCACACTCCCAACACACATCCAAAAAAAAAAATAGAACATGATAATTTCAACCAAATAAACCTAGGAAAACTAACCCAGGCACTCTTACCCTGAAGGGAGACCAAGAGCTAGACTTTGGAATTTAAGAAACTTAAACCGATTGGGCCTTGGTAAAGGTTTGGTCATAAGTGACTTTTTTCACTTCTCAAATTCTGACTCTTATTATTGCATATTGGAGTCTGTTACATCTGAGATGCTATTCCAGCCAAAATTTTGCGATAGAATCAACAAATGCCGAGTTCAGATATCTTAAACAAACAAATGCATTTATTGGAAGGAAATGAAATAGCTTACAGAGTCAAGGGAGAACTTGAAGAATCTGTTTTGTAAATGTCCAAGAGCATCTCTAGGAATTCAGGTGCTAAGAATAAGGCAGTGTCCTTAGGCTAAATGACTCAGTGCCATTCTGGGGAGTGGGGAGAGTTTGGTGTGCTACTTCTCTTGGAACTGAAATTCAAGGGAGGCTAGATGCTTGATAGTCATTTCACCTAGAGGGTTTCCCAAGAAAATTAAGGCTCTCGCTCCTCAAGCTATTACACCCCCATGACCTCCCACTGACAGAGGAAGTGGTGCCCTTCTAAAGGAAGAAGCACCAGGTCAGTTATATCACATTTAGCTCACTATTTTCCAATTTTCATATTTTTCTTCTCCTCCAAACCACAAATTAGCACACCAACCGTTTCCAGAACAGATTCAAATAGCTTTCTGGGGCACAGTATGGGATGTGTAAGCAGCCCAGAATTTTGGAGCAGGAGGAAAAGAATGAAGGGGTGCTACTGGAAAGGGGTAGAATGAGCATCACCTCACCCTTGGGCTATTGAGTTGTCTTTTATTTCCAGTCAGGTCAACACATTTTTCAATTTTATTTGAGAGAACATGAATGAGATCGTTCTACTTGTCTAATCTCCTGCCTCCTGTGCCAGGCTGTCTTCACCTTATCGGGGCCCCTCAGAGGGGGGCGGGTTGAGTCTACCTCCCTGCCCCAAGCAGAATCCCAGCAGCCGAAAACCTCCAGATCCCAGCCACAGCCATGCTCAAGGCCACTCTTCACATGCTGGGACAAGCCTCAGGAACCCAGGTATGTGGGACCCGGGGCTGAGATCTCCAAGCCTGCTCATTTTGGGGCTGGGCCTCCTTCATCCAGACCCCCAGATTTCCAGTAGCTTGGCAGTCACACCCACAAACTGCCCCTCCCCACCATGTAATCTCATCAATGGCCAAGATCCAGAGATTAGAAAACAAAGTTCCTGGAAGAGAGCAATGCAGAATTTCCTGGAGGCCACAAAAGCCTCCATCCCTCTCAGGGAACCCCGGCAAGCTACCGAGAGTATTCCGCCTGTACAGCAGAGCCTGGCAAGCTAACCATGACATATTCAATATGCCACAAACAGTAACAATAATGGGTCTCATTCCCCTGACCCTGAAAGAACCCCCAATACGCCACTCGGCTACACCATCACATAACAGGTATGAATGGATGCGTTACTGGCACCCACTGGAGCAAATCAATGAACAACAGGATGACAAGTGACAAGTGACAGTAGTATCCGAGATTTTCTATTTGTGAATTTTCTTAATGTGAAAACAAAGATGCAGTCAGTAGCCAATGACATTTTATGAATTCTCCCTTTCTCTAAAATCTTTTGATTACATCTCCCCCTTAATTATGTGTGATTACTTTACATATTCTTTTATTGAAGAGATAACAACAAAAAATAAGCGTTCCAGCAAAGTGAAAAAAACCTAATGGGCTGAAACCCCTGGTGCTAGGTATCTCACTGGTTTAGGTGCTCACTGAACTCTAATCAGGGATCTGTTCTGCTCCAGAATTTCCCAATTGGCCTCCGAGCTTATACAATTCAACAACCAATAACTCAGTCAGAATTTTATCCCAGTATATCTAGGGGTAGAATTAGACAATGCACTCTAGAGAAGAAATTCTTTCCAATTCAATTATGCCTGTGTAGATTCTAGCTTGGGATTCTGTTATTGTTTTAGAAACATAAAAACAAACACCTGAATGAGCATGTATATATATACATATAAATGGACATAATGGATTTATATTTCTAGCTTAAACCTCTCTCTTACATTTAAATTTTGTTTGTTCATTTGGGGGCTATATCTGGCACTGCTCAGGCGTAATTCTTGGCTCTGCACTCAGAAATCACTGCTGGGGGTGCTTCAAGTACTTTATAAGCTGTACTATCTCTCCAGTCCCATATTTAAACATTATATATTTTTTATAGTTCAGTAAAAAGTTAATCATTGAGATTGATTTGTGTTAGAGAAAATCAATATGTTTGTTCTTTTTCTCTTGTCCCTTTGTTTCAAATTACCTACTCTAGTACCAAAAATTTTCTTCATGCCTCTTTCACCTTAAGTAACCAAAGCCGAATAGATCTGATAGTCACTGGACACTTGTCACAAGACAACGTTAAGACATATACCTTTTTTTAAAATTATATTTCCCTCTAAGATTGGTTGCCTTCTACTTTATTTATTATTATTATTATTATTGTTATTGCTTTTTGAGTCATACCCGGAAATGCATAGGGGTTACTCCTGGCTCTACACTCAGAAATTACTCCTGGCGGTGCTCAGGGGACCATATGGGAAGCTGGGAATCGAACTCAGGTCGGCTGCGTACAAGGCAAATGCCCTACCCGCTGTACTATCGCTCCAACCCCAAGATGTATACCTCTGTATATACTGTTTTACTTACGCTTGTGGTTCAGTGAATATATGTGTAACCCAAGATCCACAGAGGTTTAAATCAAGTTTCCAGGGTCACAAAGCTGGTAGTTGTGGGTTTCATTATCAGAACTGACATTTGTCAAATGTAAAAGCACATTCTTTCCATTGTATTATGCCAGACAGGATAGCTTAAAAGTCAGCTCATCAGGAACTGCTAAGCATCCAAGGAACAAATGTGCATTATGATTTTCTGAAAACCAAAATGGTGCTGGAAGAAACGGATTAATGGAAACAGAAAGAAAAGCTTGTATCTGTTATAAAATGTCCTGGTTCTCTCCCTGTGGGAACTCCCAAATGTGAGTGGGAGGGAGGAGGACTGCTGAGTTCAGTGTTGAGCAATTTTAGGTCAGGGAGAAGAATCACTGAAGCTGGGACTGAGAAACCATAAAGTTATTCCGAAATCTTACTAAAGAGACTGAACAAAGCTTTCATTTAAACAGACATGGATTCATTATTTCATACAAGGAATATTTATGTTGTGTGTCTATGAGAGACCAGGCAACAAAGATGAATAAGACATAGCCCTTTCTTTAAGGACTTTATTGTCTGTTGGGAAGAGAGAGGAGTTAACAAGCTATAGGAGTACAACGAGATAATTTATATTGCCACCACACTGAGATGCTTCCCCTATAATCAACATATTGTGGACTCATGCTAGTTTCTGGCTGCTCATTATCCACTCCACTTTGCTTTTTTTTGGGGGGGGGGGGAAGGATTACCTTCTTTCCTTATCCCCACTTGAAGATGATCAGGCAAGACTGCTAAACCAAAATGCTCTCAACCCTTTATTTACAGCCCAAAGGTACCTGATCCAAGCTGAAAAATGTTTATTCCCTGATATCTATTCTGCCCCCAGAATTGAGAGAAAATCACGTTCTCTGTAACAGGGCATAAACACTCTATTGAATTGTTTCTAAACCTCTGCTAGTGTTTATCAATTACTGATTTGTCCAACATAACTTGAGAGATGCTAAACCCCTCCCAATAAATGCTTGTTGCTAAGCAAACATCCTCTGCATTGGTTGGTGGGGGACAACTGAAAGTGGAGTGTTTGGATAGAAGGCGATTGTAGTAATATGGGTGAGAGAGAATAAGAGAAAGAACTTAGTGAGTGGAAAGATAGAGAAGGGAAGATATATTCTAGGAAATATAGCTAAATTAATCTGTCAAACAAATCTGATAGCCATGGGATTCAGATAGCCAGAAATACAGAGATGAAGATGAGTTACTGTGAAGCAAATATGGCTCAAGAGAGTATACTCTAACTTAGCTGTGGTTATGATGCATCTTCTTTCTTGCTAAGGCTGCCTTCTTCCCCTCTACCCTCCCATCCCTGATGAACACATCACTTCCTCCAGAAAAATCATCTCCATTATCTAGGAAACTTGGCAAGGACTCCAAATTCCTCATTTCAACTTGTCTCCCTATGCCCCAGGGGTACATGTTCAAGTAGATTCTTGGAAGTAGTCCTGGACAGCACGTAGTACTCCAACATCAACAAGCGAACCCTAATGATGACTGTGTGTCACAAGGATACTTAGTAAATTTGTGATCCCATTTAGATTATCACCTACGTGACCATGGCCCACGCAGTTCACATAGCCTCACCACACCTTCTCTATAGTGATTTCCAAGGTACCCTGTGGTATTAGCTCTGTGCCAGAGGAAAGCCGGTCAAGTACATTTGGTCACAAGGAAAGAATCCAAGAGTGCTTGAGGATGCAGGACCTGATGAACTGTGCCTTTCCCTCCAAAGAAGTACACAGAGCACCAGCAACAAGCTCTGTGAGTCAGTGCCTGATCTGCCTGCCTGTCCTTTGCACCAGTCATATGAATCAATAAATAGAGTAACACCCTTCACTTACAACCTCTTATCTGCAGGAAATTAAACCAGTAGGAAAAATTGAGCAAGGCACTGAACAAACATCTACAAGAAACAAGTGTTCTATACTCCCTAGAAAGTCCCTATTTCCTGGATTCAAGGAAACTCACCTCGAAGATAGGAAAGATGCTGCAGTTGGATCATTCTTTAATTCTTTTACAGGAAGAAAACTTGGAACCCAGCTATCATTTTTCTTTTTAAGATGACTAACATTTTTATCAAGCATATTAGTGGTACTTAGAATATCACATTACTTCCTGGGTGCTCTTCTGAAAAAATAGAAGCTAGGAATTGGTGTGTTCGAGTTGCTTGTGAAGTCTCTGCATTTTCAAAACCGTATTATTGAATAACTTCCCTACTTTAGGTTGTCCAGATAAACGAGAAGCTACAGATATTCAGGTCCGGCCATGATGGCAATCTTGACAGTTGGTGTAAGTTAAAAAGCCAAAAATATATCGCAAGTAATGCATCGGGCTGTTTTTTTTACAGAATTATTATTGAATTTGTTTAGCTTGGTCTGGTCACCTGTATTGCACTTCAAATAATTTTCCTCCAGTTTCTTTGCTAACCAAGCATACTTTAGAAATGCCTCCAATCAGCTTCACTGCTTTCACCAGTTTTATGCATTTTAAAGTTAAGGAAACAACAATTAGGATATTTTCAATGATGAAAAGAACTCCATTAAGCTGCCACAAATGTCAAAAGTTCTGGCTCTGCTAACACTTATGTAATTGTTCTGGAACCCCACGCACCGGAATAGACCTACAACACCAGGCATGACTCACTGAATATTTCTATGCACATACTCTCCCTACAATGCTCTCCTGTTGGGATTTATTTTCTCAAAGAAGATAAAATATGGTACATCAAATCTGAGAGTTCTTTCTGTAAATCTTTGGAAAGTACTGCCACACAAGAGCATTAGAAGAGGCTGCTGTTTTCATTAATAAGAAGCCAGATGGGCTGGCATTATAACAGGTTGAAACTTGAAAAGTCTTGGGGAAAAAAAAAGAAAGAAAGAAAATAACACAGAGAACATGTGAGTTCTCATATTCCCAAATGGTCCTTATTTCCTCTGGTGATTTTATTCCCAAGTTTGTTTTCTGAAAATTGTGGCTGGTAGCATATGGCTGATGTCCGGAAGGAGGGAGGTGACACATGCCATAGCACAGCCCCAGACAGGCTGGGGTCCACAGCATAAAAAGGAACTGGGAGCTAACCTCTTTGGTGACTTTTATTAGAACCCTTCTTATTAACTCGAATGCTGTGAGGTTATTTCATAAAACATATGGAATAATCAGCACCCCCAAGTGTACATGCTGGGTGCTTCTTTCAATACCAAGACGTTGTATTTTTTGCTAGCCACAGTTACAGTGGGGTTTATGAATTCAAAGAGTGGTGAAAGGAATGGGATTTGTCTAGGACAAGGTTTGGGGGCGGGCATTCTGCAGGGAACTGGAACAGGTTGGTTGTACAGAAGAAAATTTCTGGGCAAGTAGCAGAGTTCACGTTCAGCTACATGATTTTCATCAAAAGAGCTTTAATGAAAGTTCATCAGTTTGTGTCCAGGTGAGGAGAGTTAGGGTGGAGAATTGGGCTTGCTATAGTCTGTAATGGACCAATCAGTTCCAGTGGTGCCCCAGGTCAAGCATTTGGCTTTGAGAAGAACTGGAGCTCTGGGGAGGGCTAATTTTTTTTTTTGAAGCAGAGTTTGGGGAAACTTGGAGAATTGTGGAGGATGGATCGAAACAGACACTCAGTTATTAGAACTTGAATGTGAGGTGGAGTTTGAGAGAGGAATAAAGTGACAGCCCTGTCATTCGAAAGGGAACAGAAGCTCAGATCAGATCCACAGCCTTGCCCATCAGCTAGAAGTTAGACAAGCAATTTCTGTTTCCTCTAAAAGCAAACCTTGAGCCCAGCACCGGGTCAGAACTGAGCTGCCAGTGGACTGTGATCTCAGTCAAGGGTCAAGCCTGTTTTCATGGAAAGAGATGGATGTTTATGCAGGAGGCTGGACACCACCAGCACCAATACTCTTGTGACTCCCAGACCTAGATTTTTGGTGGATGATTTGTGTTGTTTCCTCACAAACTCTATTCCTTTTTGGAGGATTTTGTTGCTTTTTTGGAACATTCCTGGTAAAGTTCAGGCCTAACTCAACGATCACTTCTGGTGGGACTCAGAGAACTGTATGTGGTGCCAGCATGCAAATCCAGGGTTTGTGCATTCAGGGCCAGCACCTTAACACTGTCTCTCCAGCCCCTGGAAGTTGTTCTTGTTTGCTGAAGTTCCCAAGCCCCAAATCCTCAGGCTATTTGTCCTTCAGGATCCAGATAAAAAAATATCTCCTGTGTGAGGTCCTTCCTTCTCCAGACACTTACACCATGACTCGTCTTGTTTTCCTTTTCACCTCTCTTTGATGAACCTTCAAGCTTCCTGCTTAAATGAGCCTTGACATCTCCTGAGTCCTGCATGGTATTGGCTCCTTGTAACCTCTCAATAAATATTTGATGAGATAGAAGTGAATGGACTGACTGAATAATTCAAGTTTACTGAAGGGAGTGAATAGGCATTATTATTTTTTAAAAGAGAGTGAGTACACAGCTTAATGAATGAATTCTTAACAATTTTATATATTTACAAGGAAAACAAAATATTAACAGCAGAAATCAGTTATGTATTATTGACTCTTCTGAGTCCCTGTGCTCAGTCCCTTATGTAGATAATTTTATTTCATCTTTATAACCACCCAAGATGATGGGCTATGATAATACCCACTCTGTAGAAGACAACAAGCACCAATGCTACAGTCTTTGGGAAGTAGTACTGATCTGGAATCTGCATACTCACTCAACATTAGGATCCCTTTCTACTTCTTGGGCCCTTCACTTGCCATTGGGTACGTGAAGGCCTTTGGAGGTGGGGTGGCAGAGGGGTCTGTGCCCCTTCCTTCTCCACAGCATCTTGCATTAACACTGGGTTCTAACACCAGGATCCATGATGTTTCCCCTTCCTCTTCCAATGAGGGGAGATGTAGAGAAATGTGTCAGAGCCCTCCAGTTCTCCATTGTGTTCTTTACTTTATTCATGTAAGGTGGAAGACATGATGCAAATCAAATTTAGACATTTTTGTATTCACCTGATATGTATATATCTACCACCTTCCAAGGACCACACCAAGTCCTTTCCATCCATTATCCATTCTCAGTTCTCACCTTTTCAGTTCTCTGCCCTGTGAGGTAGGTACTCATCATCCCGCACACATATGAGGCACCAAGAGATTCAAAAGACTTAGCAACTTGCCTAAAGTGAGGTACAATACAGCAAAGAGCCCCTGAACCCCAACTCTTGGACACAATTAAACATCACTTCCAGTGGAGTTCACGGAACTATATCTGGTTCCAGGAAGTTCCCAAACCCAAACTTCTCATTTGTCATTTAGAATTCAGTTCAAAAAGCCTCTCTTGTATGATGCCCTTTCCATGAAACAGGTTGCTGGTGTCCTTTAGGATCAAGGACTTCATTGCAGTCACCTTCCCCATTGTTCCTATAAGTAGCAACAGCCGAAGTCTCCAACTCAGGGTCTCCCTTATAGGCATGACTGCTTCTTGGTCTGTTTATTCGGAAAGGTCACAAAAATCCACCCATGCATAGATTTTTATATAACATTACAGACAGAAGTTCCTTATGATGGTGCTGAGAGTGAACAGCATCTCTAGTTGGAAAACCCAGAATCCTTCTCTTGGCTTCTGCACTTTATTCTGTCCTCTGCTGCGGTGTAGCAATTCATGCTCTCATAGTTTACATGCTCCATTTTCGTTGACCTGTTCCTGATGGGTGATGATAACCTGTGACGAAATGAGGCACCAGCAGAAGACCAGAGCGTCCTCAGTGGCACTGTTTGCTTTGTGAAATTCCAGCCTGTTTAATCAACTCGACCTCATCCTAAAAACTCCAGCTTCCATTTTTCTTAATGACTTTCCCCTCCTTCCTTGCCTACACAGTTATCTTTGAAGAAGGAGAAAAAACATAGATGAATCATATGCAGGAAATGGGGGAGAGAGAGATGTGGTTGGAACAGCAGATGGCTGAGTGTGTGGGCACAGGGCTGTGTGTTGTTCCTTCCACCACCCTCTGAAAACAAGTCCTTTGGAAATGTACATCCATTCCCGGAGGGGGGTGCTGCACCCACTTTCAGGTACTGACATGTCAGTCCACATCCGCTCATATTCATCTCAGACATCTAAACACTCCAGGGAAAGTGGGCAATTCAGGCTAGACGCAGAGGGCGCGATTTACCCTCTTCTTGAAATGTCAACATCAGCTCTTTTAGGAAACAGGCACTGATAAACCACACTCAATTAGGGGCAACGGGACTTGTCTCGCTGTCTTCTTTCTCCTGCAGGATGTGAAGTAAGTACATGAGTATTCTTCTTACACCACAGTACAAGCTCCCAGACTTCATCAAAGATTGGCAAGTGCCTTCAGGGAGACTAGTGGAGGAAGGCTACCTTCAGATAAAAATATGCGTTCGGCTGGAAAGCACAAAATGTTCTTGTTGGGGCTTTTGGTGGTGGGGGTGTGGAAAGAATACTATGATCTCAGGGAGTCGCTTCCTTCCCCAAGTTAGCCTCTTGTTGTCTGTGAAGATGATATCAACTGCGGTTTTCTACTTAGATAACTCAAATAAGTTTCCAGAATCCCAGGAATGCAAAACCCAAAACAACAAAACTGTATTTTGAAAAGCTATGTATTTATTTATTTTTTTTTGGAATGCTACATTTAAGTAGCATTTAAGTAGCATAATGCTATGCTGCTGTTCCTTCTATGTAAATTGCCAAATGCCATCTGGATATATAAGTTAGAATAAGACTGTTGTTGCTTTATTTTCAGAGACACAAAACCCAATTTCATTCGCTAACCCTCCTTTATTTGTCTTTTCCCTATCTCGGTCACCACCACCTGCCCCTCCCTATACTCACACCACGGGACCCTACAGGGAAGCACGTGGATGTGCAAAAAGATAAAAAGCTTGTTCTTTCTTCTTCGTACAGTGAGAGTTTTGCATAAAATATGAACCTATCCAGAAGTGGAATGATAGCTCTTAGTACAAATTATTATATATCACTTTGACACAAACATTATGGCTAAGGCATATTTTTAATTAATGAACACTGTCCTTAAAAAATTAATAGGTCATCTGATTAAAGATGAGTAAAGTTTGTCCAAAATTTAATCTGAATAATCACTAAAAAAATTTTAGCAACCATAAATCTTGTTTCAAGTAGAATTTCCACCTCCATACTAATTAAGATTTGATGACTGGTTCCTATTAACTTCATAAAAGCTTCAGTTCTTAGACTGTAGAAAGCTTTAAAATTATTCTTCATCATTTAAAAAATGGGCTGGAGCCATAGCACAGTGAGTAGGCCATTTGCCTTGCACGCGGCCAACCTGGGTTCGATTCCTCCATCCCTCTCAGAGAGCCTGGAAAGCTACTGAGAGTATCCCACCCACACGGCAGAGCCTGGCAAGCTCCCTGTGGCATATTCGATATGCCAAAGACAGTAACAACAAGTCTCACAATGGAGACGTTACTGGTGCCCACTCGAGCAAATAGATGAACAACAGGAGGACAGTGCTACAGTGCTACATTTAAAAAAAATGTATCGCCTGAAGCCAGAGAGATAGTACAGCAGGTAAGGCACTCACCTTGCTCAGGGCTGACCTGGCTTCCATCCTAGCAACCTGTATGAGCCCTGCCCGGGGAGAGGGGGTGTTCTTCAGTACCGAGCCAGAAGTAAGCCCTGAGCATGGCCCGGTGTGGCACCAAAACAAAACAAAACAAAAACAAAAATAAGGAAACAAAGAAATGTATGGACTCATTTTGTGCTTCCTCTGACTCTCTATCCGCATCTGATTCCCAAGTCTCAGCCTCTTCCTGACTGGACAGATTATATGGAGAGCGGGATGGGGTACGGGGAGAGAAAAGAGGAAAGAGAAGAGAGAAAGGAGAGAGGAGGGAAGGATGGGAAGAGAGGAGAGAAAGGAGAAAGGAGGGAGAAAAGAGAGGGAGGAAGAGAGGAGAGATGAGAGAAAAAGAGAGAGTGGGACAGAGACAGAGAGAGTGAGAGAGAAAAAAGAAAGGAGAGAAAAAAGAGGAGAAAGAGGAGAGACAGGAGAGAGCAGGGGATGGTATAGAGTCAGAGAGAGAAAAGAGGGAAGAGAAAGGAGAGGGGAGGGGAAGAAAGGGAGGGAAGGGGAGAGAGAGAGAGAGAGAGAGAGAGAGAGAGAGAGAACATGACCCTTCTTTCTATCCAGTAATAACTAAGGCTTCAGTGTCTCCAGGCAGGACCCACTTCTTTACTGGCACTCTTTTTTTTTTTTTTTGCTTTTTGGGTCACACCCGGCGATGCACAGGGGTTCCTCCTGGCTCTGCACTCAGGAGTTAC
>JAOXYA010000005.1:14767223-14778358 GCA_028565675.1 Sorex palustris | reverse complement strand
AAGTCTCCAATGGAGACGTTACTGGGCCCGCTCGAGCAAATCGACGATCAACGGGAAGGGCCTTTACCTTTACCTTTTTACTTTAAGTAGCTTCTACCAAAATGTACAATCTCTCAACAAAAATTTATTAAGTGCCATTTATGTGTATTTTGAGGAGAAAACATTGCACAAATGTTTAGAAAGCAAGCCTGCTTGTTCCTGTGAAATTTGTGTTCTCAGGGTAGAGAGGTAGAGACAATTAGAATAAATAGAATCTGTAATACACAAAGTAATAACCGTGCTCTAACGAATAAACAAATCAGAGCATAGGAGAGATAAAAGGAATTGCAGTTCATAGTCATTTGACAAATTTCAATGATGGGATATTAACAAAAAAATGAGTTAGAGAAAACAAATGAGTGCTGTGTATATTTAGTAAAAAGTGCTTATTCTGTGGAATGTGATAGTGCTGAGTGGTTGGACTTTAATCTGTGTGATTAGAGCACAGATATGCAAACATTAATTAGCAGGAGGTGACTGCATAAATTAAGCAGGAAGTGAGTATTGTTAGATTGGAAGCTTATGATCTTCTTTGTTACAAAAAACTTTTGTTTGCTACAAAAAAACACAACTGTGATACAAAAACCTTTGTATCAGAGAGAGAAGCTATACCTTCAGGAGATTTGAAGAATTCACTTTAGTGTTTCCTTTCTTTTCTTTTCTTTCCCAGAAATCACTTAATCACTTAATTTATTTCCCAGAAATAAGTTTTAAAAAATATTGCCCAAATGAAAGCATTGATATTGGCGTTTTGGATTAAAGTGGTACATCCAGAAAAACTGAGATTTAATAAAAAATTAAATATATTTTGAAGGCATAGCTAAACCAATTTTCTGATGAATTGGAGGTGAAGTAACAAAGAAGAAAAAAGTTAAAGATAATTTTGAAAATTCAAGAATAAGTAGTTTGAATGATGGGAAAGACAGGTGAAACATAATAAGGTAAAGCAAATATTTTGTTTAAGATAAGTTTGAGAGTCCTTATTGTTATCCAGGAGTGAGTTTATGGCATTTGCCTATGCCAATCTGGTGTTTTATTCAAATGGCATAGACTGGAAACAGAAATCCTCATGCATAAAGCATTTCATTTATTTGTTACAACTGTCAAGCTTTCTAAGCAAATTTTTAATGCAATAGTATTCTCGATTGCCCGCCAATTCAGTGGTGGTTTACCAATTTGCTATTTAATAATGCTCCATGTCGCCAACATTTTTAGGCTTCCATATTTTTGTAACAGTGCAAAGATTAAGGAATTCCTTGTAAAAAAATCATAGTTGACCTTTTTTACTCTAATATTTATTAATTTCCACATTCAGGTCAAGTGAAATAAAAAGTTAGAATTGGGGTGAGTAATTTGTTCCTTTGACATCATGGAGTAATTTCTCCCCTTTTAACACATTTGGTTTTCACCCAAGGAAAGGTAAATATAGATTATTGAATGATGTGATATTTTTAAGCATATGACTGCCCCCCCACACACACACACATCTGTCTCTATTGTTGATGCTTCTGTAATGCCCAGGAGCTACTCATGTTTGACTGTAGAACTGGTGAAGGGTTGAACTCTCAGCTTTAGTGCTCACAAGTTTTTTTTTTCTTTTTGGGTTAAACCCGGCAATGCTCAGGGGTTACCCTTGACTTTGCACTTAGGAATTACTCCTGGCAGTGCTCGGGGGACCATATGGGATGCTGGGAAGCGGACCTGGGTTGGCTGCGTGCAAGGCAAACACCCTACCCTCTGTGCTATCGCTTCAGCCTCAGTGCCCAATTTTTCTGGTTATGGAGCTTGCATAATTGGGTAAGGAGTACTGCACACCACACTTTTTGTGTAGCTGGCATCTCAAAGGCAGTACTATAGGACATGAAGGGAATCCAGTTCATACTCAACAGTTTCATCCTCCAGGACTGATCCTGTCATAGAATCCTGTCCAGAACCCTGGTTTGTTCATGTGTTAATGATAAGCTACATACTTCACTTCATAATTGTTTTCTATATTACTCCCATATGAAATTCACTTCACTTCATTCAAGAAATTTGAAGTTGAAAATCATTCCATAAGTCTTTTCTTTGAGATGTTGCATGAAGGAGGGAGTTATGAGATAAGAGAAGATGAATAAGATTAATATGAATTCCCATAATTGTTCTGGTAATTTTTTATATCTGGCAAAAAACAGCAAAATAAATAATTGCATTAGATCATTATTTATTTACTTTAAGATAATACATTTGATTTTTAAAATCTCACTATTTATGGGTTAAACCAAGTGCAGAATTTTTGTTTTGTGGAGTCACACGTGGCTGTTCTCAGGACTTACTCCTGACTTTGTACTCAGGGATCAGGGATCAGTTCTGAAGCAGCTTGGGGACCATATGGGGTTCTAGGTATCCAGCCGGGTATACCACTTGCAAGGCAAGTGTCCTACCTGGTGTACTATCTAATCAACCTAAAATGCAGAATATTTTGAGGAGGAAAAATATCTTTTATGTGTATCCCAAAAAAGGAAGATGGAGAAAAAAAGAGAGAGAAATGTCTACATTAAATTGTTGGAGTTAAATTCTGGAGGGCAAGACATAAATGCTTCTTCTATAATGTTATATTTAAAATGTTTTTCCAAGTATACATTTGTTCCTAAAGGAGCTGGTGCAATATTGGTGGGAGAAACAGATCTGCAAAGAGTTAAGTCTTATTTTTATTATGACATGAAACAAAAATAGAAGCTAATCTTGGGAAAGTGATGGTGCACAGTTAATATAATTTAAGAATAACAAAAATAGCAAGAAATATTTATTCATAATGGTAAAGGTGGATAGACTAGATTGACAGTAAATAAATAGGGAAAAATTGACCAAAATTCAAATGTTACTGGGGAGCATGACTTGTGAATTAGAAATTGCTTTAGTTTAGTAGTAGATCTAAAGGAGTTGGGAATGTGAGATGGTCTAAGGTAAGAGAAGACAATTGGGTGTAAGTAGACAGAGAGTAGCACATTTAGGGACCTAAATTGCTGTGCAGGGAGTAATAGAGAGACAAGAAAGGCACTTAGGGACAGTGTAATGAACAGCCCTGTCAGAATCAATAAGGGTTTACACTTTACTCTGAGGACAGTGAAGAGAACTGAAAAATCTCCCCTCTAAAGAACTGAACTACCTGTTAGCAATAACATAGTGAGGAAGAAATCACAGTCTACTTTTACATGAAATTTCATTTCTCTGGCATTCAGAAGATACTCAACTAGCAATCGTATAGATGTAATCATGAATAATAAAAATATCAAGAGCCACACTCTCCTCTTTCAGTAGATCCAAAGACAAGTATTCACAATGACAATGGAATTGTACTTCTTATTTAACTAACAACTTGGTTTTTAATGCAGTATTTCAAAAAAAACAGGTTTACAGAGTGAATTGATTATAATTAGAGAATAAATTTCCTTGCTTCTAGAAAAAGTGAATCGTAAGAGGCAAATTTAATTGCAGGTGGACAAAATACAGCTAATATATTCCACTAAGCAACGTTTTACTGCACACACTTTTTTTTCTTAGTCTTAGTCATTGTAAATTTTTTAAATCTATGTTATTTTCCCCTACTACTACACCATAATCTCTATTGAGATTAGAAATAGAGTGAGTGAAACATGTACACCATACTTTTATCAGCATCAGTTCTCTGGGATCCAAAAATATTGAAATGTTGATTACACAAAAGAATTAACTGCTTCACTAAGTGTTTATTGTGCAAAAGAGGTGGAGGATGCATGATGAAAATAAAAGAAAGAAGCACCTTGTGTCCTTTTTTTAAATTTTCATATATTTATTTATTTTTATTTATTTTTTAGTGAATCACTGTGAGATGCTTACAGACTTACAAACTTCCATGCTTACGTTTTGTCATTCAATTATCAAATTCCCATCTCTCCATCATGCCCATTCTCCACCACCAACGTTCCCAGTATTCCTCTGACCACCCCCGCTCTATTCCTCCCCCAACCCCACCCCCGCTTCTGTGGTAAGCACATTCCTTTTACTCTCTCTCCTTTTGTGTGTTGTGGTTTGCAATACAGGTATTAAATGGCCATCATGTTCGGTCTATTGTCTACTTTCTGCATGCATCTTCTATCCCGAGCGAGCCCTCCAAGAATCCTTTACTTGGTGCTTCCTTCTCTATCTCAGCTGCCTTTTCTCCCATCATGTGAGGTTGGCTTCCAAGCCATGGAAGAATCCTCCTGGTCCTTATCACTACTGTCCTTGGGTGTTGGTAGTCCATGGGAGAGATTTGTGTTGGTTAAAAATTATAATGGAATCCAAGAATCCCAGAGACAAAGAACAAAGCGATTGAGGGGCAAGCAGCCAGTCAAGGTGTTCTTTGCCCTTGTGATGGAAAATAAAGATCCTGGCTGCTCTGTATTGAACAACGCAGGGTTCTCCTGCGGGGGAATAAGGAATGTAATGAAGAAACAAAGGTCAAATGTTTCCCTAGAAATGAGGAAAGAAGAAAGCCATCTATCCTCTTTGACTATAATAATTTCCAGAAGTTTCATATATTTTTTCCCCATCCCCCTTTTCTTTTTTTCAATCTACTAACCTATTTCCTTATGTGCTCTATGCTCCATTTCTGATATTCAACTCCCAGGATCCAGGGAGGGGGATGCATAATACCCCTCTCCCCCAATCTCCCCATCTAGGTTTTCTGCACAATTAGGAAACCCCATTTGTTTCTTTGCATTCCGTGGACTATGGATGGACTGACAATGCGCATTTTCTATTGCTCCTTTGTCAAGGAAATGAGGGAGTTAGGGTTAGAATTTATAGTAGAGTTTTGAAACTGTCAAAACCAGTGTGTGATCTTCCCACCAAGCTGGGCCTTTCAGGAGAATTGAGGAGGAAGGGCCAGCTGGTGACTGCTGGAGCTGGTCCCAGGAAGAGAAGGGGCTTTCCAGGAGGCCCCAGATGAAGGAGAAAAAGTGATTTTCTTTTTTTCCCCAATGGCACACAGCCACCCTAATGAGAATCAACAAGAGAGAGAGTTACAGAGAGAGAAAAGTACAGTTTCATACCCATTATTTTACATAATCCTTAAAACAACACTATAGTATAGTTTCCACCCCTTTCAGTGATAAGGAACCTAAGGGGTCAGTAACAAACCTGATAGAAAGGTCACTGAATAGGCGAGCAGAGGCAGCACTAAAATCCAGATATTTAACTTCAAGTGCAGAGATTGCCAATATTAAATATGAATGCACAGTTCTTGCAGATGATTTTACTGAGCTACTTTGGCAAGCAAAGCAATCAGCAGTTTGGGGCTGACATATTTCAAAGTGATCCAAGAAATGTTAAAAAAAAGAAAAAAGAAAGAGAAACTTAAAAGAACTAAGCTAACAGTTCCCCCTGCATTCACAATTCTTATAACAGAATATACAAAAGACAGAGGGTTTCTCATTCAGTCTGGGTCACATCATAAATGAGCATGGGGAAATAAAAAGGGAGCGTTGAAAAAGAAAAGAAACGAGGCTCAAAACGAGCTTCTCAAAGGGTGAGAAGCTCGTGCTGTGATCTTCTGAGCACTGTGCCAGGAGTAGTCCCTGAGCACTTCCAAATGTGCTTCTACCGATGTAGGCAGGCAGGCCCCCTCCCCTCTTCCCAAGGCAATGGCAATGAATTTCCTGGGAAGTAATAATATCAGTATCTCTGAAGTTGCAAAAAATCAGCTTCACAGAAAACAGAAACTAAGGCTGATAAGACTTCGGTTCACCTGGGCCAGCAACAAGCCCAGAGAAGGCAGACCTGCTTCAGGGCTCCAGCAGAAACAAAAGGCCAGGAAAGGAATTTCAAAGAAGACCATGGTCCACTCCCACTCCCAACCACCGTATCCCCCTTCGCAACTTCCCTAGCAATAGATGTTTACCTAGGTAGAAGTTCCACAAGGCGGGTGGTGGTAGGGGGTCAGGTTAGAGAAAACCCTATAAACGTCCCCTTGAACAAAGGAAGGGTGTGCATGTGCTGCCTGTGCGCATGTGTTGCTTGTGCCCATGTGGCTGAACACATGGGACACCTGAGCATATATATCGCCAGAATCTCCCCTTTTGAGATGTGTACTTTCCTATCTAATGCTGGGATGTGGGTAGGGGCTCTCTCCATCCTTGGAAAAGCCCGTGCTCTTTCTTTAGCATGTTACTCTTCACTTGCCCCCACTCTCTGTCTCTCTTCCCCTTCCTAAAAACCTCCAAATATTATCTATTGTATTTTTTTGGTTTTATTGAATCACTGTGAGACAGTTACAAGCCTGGGTTACAATCACACAATGATCAAACACCCATCCCTCCACCAGTGCACATTACCCACCACCAATATCCCCGGCATACCCTCTTTCCCACCCTCCCCCTGCCTCCATTGCAGACAATATTCCCCATACTCTTTCTCTACTTTTGGGCATTATGGCTTGCAATACAGACACTGAGAGGTTATCATGTTTGGTCCTTTATCTACTTTTAGCACACATCTTCCATTCAGACTGGTGCCTCAAGCCATCAATTTCTTTGTGATCCCTTCTCTATTCCAGCTGCCTTCTCCCTCTTGCTCACTGCTTGTCTGCTCTGAAAATTCTTTTCTGCAAGGCAAGACAAGAGCCTAGTAATCCTGGGCCCAGGGTGGCAAATGCAGATGGGGAAAGAGTGACCGTCTCTCTCCTCTTCGCCTCGTATAAGCCACTCATGGGTCCATCGACATCACCAGCTCAAAATTATTATTTTTATCTGTTTATGTTTGCGGGAGGAGGCACCACTGGTGGTGCTCAGGGTTTACCCCTGGCTCTGCACTCAGGAATCACTCATGGGACCATTTGGGATGCTGAGAATTGAATCCAGGTTGGCCAAAGCAAGTACCGTGATGGTTGCACACTCTAGCCCCCACAGAATTATTTTTAAAAAGAAAGAGAAGATATAGAACAAACAAAAAGATAGGAGTAAGGAGAATATAGACAATTGACTCTTCTTGTTTTAGAATCATTACCACTCCCTGTCTCATTGTTTTCTAATGACCTTAGGCAAGTTGGCTTAGAGCTATAAACCTTAGCATTCTCATCTGTAAAATAGAGATAATAGCATTTACCTCATGGGTATTAAATGAAATCACCTTTATAGATGCAAAGGGCGCCCTGTGTAAACAAAAGCTATTCTGAAAAAATAGGCATGGTCTGGTGTAAAGAAAGAGCCAGAATCCCAGGCCTCTTCTCCTTCTGCGTATACTGGGGGGTCAATCTTAGAGTCAAGTCCTGAGGGCTTCCACTTAGGAATGGGGTTCTGGGGAAGAATCACTAGCTGATGCCAAACAGGTAATAGGCCGAGACTGAGGAAAGCAGGCAGAAAGGTGTTGAGCCGTTACTGATGGTTTCACTCGTGAATTATAAATAGCAAAATCTTGGCAAAACTCAGCAAAATGAAGTCTTAATCTCTGAACATTGTGGTGATTCCTAGAGGGGAAAAGATAAGGAAGTGGGAAGAATGAGCAGAAATGGGCCTAGGGACACTAAAAGTTTAGGAACACTGAAAGTTTAGGGGTGGGTGCAGTGAGTCTTAGACACAGAGAGTGGGGAGAAGTAATACTCAAAAAGTCACAGTATTGTAAAGCAATGACAAATTAATCAAATCCATAAAACTCCTCCACCTCTCCTCAATCCCTGCAGCTTTTATGCTATAAAGGAGGTTTCAGTTACCATCAGACACTCTGGTTTAGGTCACCTTCAGGAGGTGAGATATCCTCCATTGGTCTATGGTTTGTTTGGCAAAGTCCCTGTCACAGGTGCCCTCACACATAGCTCAAACTCAGGTAAGGCAGCTATGGCTCATTCTGGGGAGGGCAGTTTCTGAGCCAGGGCTAGGTGAGAGATGGGAACATCCAGCTGGGACTTAACCTGGTGTGGATGACCCACACCTCGTACATTTGTTCCCAAGGGCAGCTCTCCCTGGGCAGCGGCCTCAGTGAGGAGGCCTGAAAGGCAAATACCACATTATTTCTTCTTGTTCAGCAGAATTCACTCTAGGAAGCTGATGAATTATTCATTAAGCTTAATGGGGCGGTCACAAGGGAACATTGTTTAGATGCAATTAAGTGGTGCTTTAATTTGAGAAATATTTATTGGGGTGTAGCATTTAAGTGTTCATTCATATCTTTGTGAAAAACAATTTGATGGTAAATAAGGAAATGGAAAAACGGCATTTTGTAGAAAATAAGTCGCTTCAACCAGCAGCTTTCCTGCTCAGCACCATTCCTGAGGCACTGGGTCAATCTTGAGCAGAACAGAGAGCATTTCTCGGGAGTTCACTTTTGCAAACACTGAATGAAACACCTATGGCCCCTGTGTCATTAAAAACTTATGCCCCTGACACAGCTCAAACTGAGTCTTTTCCAGAGAACCTGCCACTGTTAGTTTACATTGATTTAATTATATTGAATGAGGGTGTGATTGGTGAGAAAGTAACCTCTGTACAAGCTATTTGTTCACTTATTTCCCTGGCAGGGGTGAGAGAAAATCCTACAAATTTAAGAGCCCCCATCTCAGTGAAATGTCTAGGTGTGCAAAGATCTAAGAATTTCTGGGACTCCCAATGGGCTCTTTTGGATAGTGGAGATGAGATATATTTCAACTTCAACTTTGCCAGTTTCTCATCTAGGGCCATAGGACTTTCTGTGAGCTCCTAAAATATTCTAAGATGGCCACAATTGAAACATCGCATACATGGCGGACATGTCATGAGATTAGTGGTTCAATTGGTAGGAGTTGTGGGGAGCCTAGGAAGGAAACAAGTTCAGAATGGGTTACGAGCAGAGAAAGGCCAAGAGACGATGCTGTGTGACCTGACCACTTGTTCTGAGTGGGATAAGCCCATTCAGAGCGAGAGGAGATTTTACAGCAGTTTACAGTCCAAGTTGCTCTGCCGTTGTTCCCACAGCTAGAACATGTACTGCTTAGTATGTTCCAAACTTGAGGGCAGGTTTTTTGCCTGTGTGTGTGTGTGTGTGTGTGTGTGTGTGTGTGTGTGTGTGAGATCCACCATTTGTGTTGTAAGAGCCTTCAGTACTCTCCAGCAGAAAGTACTCAAATGGTTGGTGTCAAATAATTGGGCCCCCTTGGAGGTAGCCGCTATCATTACCACTTAATAACCAGGAGATGGAGATTTTGAAGGGCTTGTCACAAGCCTGATAGAGGCAAGTGGAGTCTGTTATGCTTAAACACTTCAAATATATTGAGCAACAATAAACATAAGCAATACCATCACTAAGGTCTACACAACAGGAAGCAAATCCAAACAAGAACATTCATATAATACAGTATTTCATATTGTGTCCTCAGCTCCGGCTGACTGAAGCACAGCTCAAGCCCTCTTAATGCGTCATGTCTTAGGCTTCCTTTGAACTCTGTAGTCTCAGCTCAGGGTTGGCTGGTTCACTCTTCCCAAGGTAGGCAACAAGACAAGGGGTGTCAGCCAATTTGGAGACAAATCAGACAGAGTCCATTCCAGTCTCAGATGCACTGGGGATGAGAAGGAGATCCACATGTTCACGCCAGGTCCCAAGTACCTTCGAGACAGGGAGAAATCCAGAGTTTCCATTCGAGTCTAACAGCGGCTGTCAGAAGCTTGGCATTTAAGGGTCCGTAGTCCAAATTATTTTGGTGTATCAGCAATCAAATTGGCCAGTCAATGTTCAGGTGGGAAGCATCCGCCAAGCATTGGTAACCAGATGTTTCAGGTCTGAGTGCACATCTGGCTATAAGTGGCCATGTAAGTAGCTGGCTAACCCAGTAGATAACATTACTTTTTAAAATATGGAGTTGCAGGCTGGAGTGATAGCACAGCGGGTAGGGCATTTGCTTTGGCATGCGGTAGACCTGGGTTCGATTCCCAGCATCCCATATGATCCCCTGAGTAATGCCAGGGGTAATTTCTGAGTGCAGAGCCAGGAGTAACCCCTTATGCATGTCTGGGTGTGATACAAAAAGCAAAATTAAAATAAAATAAAAATATGGAGTTGCTCCTGTTCTCTGTATGTTCATAACAGGACTGATGTCTTCAGGACCTCATAGACTAATAGACAGAACCAGGAGCCAAACTCAGGTCCATTGCGTTTAGTAGAACTCAGCATTTTCAGACAGTGAACAGAGTAGTTCGCACATTGTTTCTTTATAGTTTTATTTACTCAGTCCAGGTTGAATTTGGCTTTCTTACTGCTTGTGTAGCTTTAGATAAAAGTCATACAACAGCAAAATCTGGTATTCCTATTCGAGCAATCTGCCCTGCAGAGGGTGCTCTCAGCAAAGCTGGGAAGTCAACCAAGAGATGACAAGCCTCCATTGGGTGCCCTTTTTACTCATGTATGTTGGGGTTCCTTTATTTATGTCATGATGTGTGGTTGTTTTGTTTTTTTTTCAGTATTTTTTAGTTTTGGGGCCACACTTGGTGTTCTCAGGGACTACTCCTGATATGGTACCTAAGGGTTTACTGATGGCATCATCCATAATATCATCTATCTAGACCAAACAGCTAGTAAAGAACACAGTAATTACTTACTAAGAGAGAGCATTTTCTTCTTGCTTGCTTCCTGAATCCCATTTTTAAAATTTATGTTAAAAGGGAAATTTAACAATAAAAAAATCCTACTCCATTTTAAATATGTTTAAAAACATGAAATACCTAGGAATCAATTTAAAATATATGAAAGAACTCACACCATGAAAGATATGAAAGAACTTATGAAATACATAGGAATCAACTTAAATGATACATAAAAAATGATTACTGGGGCCAGAGCAACAGCACAACAGGATAACACTTATTTTGTATGTGGTAGAACCAGGTTTGATACTGGGCACCCCATATGGTTCTCTCAGCACTGCCAGGAGTGATTCCTGAGCATGGAGCCAGAAGTAACTCCTGAGCATTGCCGGGTATGACCCAAAAAGTCAAATAAATAAATAAACATGTTTTTAAAAAGTTAACTCTAAGAAATAAAAATGACACCAAGGAATGGAAAAATATTCTACATTCATGGATTGGAGGAGTTAACATTGTCAAAATGACCAAATCATTAGAAAGTTCAATCCA
>JAOXYA010000005.1:14436992-14448347 GCA_028565675.1 Sorex palustris | reverse complement strand
TTAAAAACATCTATTTAAAATTGTCTATCGTGTCTTACAGCCAACAGCAGAACCATGACGAATTTCACCACGAGCGGCCTAATATGCATGTTCAGAAGAACATATTCTTAAAAATGGAACTTAAAATAGGAAACCTTGCAGGATCATATTATTAGAGAAATTAACATAGAAAAAATTTTTTAAATATTTTACAGTTGTGTTCTTTAATCATGATTTACAAATCATAATCCTCCCAAGAACTTAAAATACCAGTTTAATTGTGAACTAGGGTTCATATTAGGACTCTGGATGATTCTAAAATGAAGCACTGAGAAAAACTGGTTAGGGAAAAGTATTTACACAGGGTGCACTTGATTGAAATAAATTATAAAAAAATCAAATATACGAGCAGTATGTTTTCAAAGATGATTCTTTCCCTATAGTACACCATTTTTCTTTCACAGCTCTATAGGAAACTATCAAAGTATTACTAAAATCCTTTATTATGATTTGATGTCTTTAGAGATTTCTTCCTGCTTTTCTAACTATCTTCAAACTCAGATCAAACTCAGAAACTTATAGATATATGGGTAGAAAATATGAACACAGGATTTCATTTTTCAAGTTGAGTTACATGAGGTATTTCCACCTTATATCTGAAGTTACAAAGTCATAATTTAAGAAAACTGGGTATTGCTTTAACGCTAAACAGCATCTCCTAGATTAAAAGTAAATTCCCTTTGGTGTCAGTGCTTGCTTTAAATTGTCTAAAAATAATCAAAGGCAGATCCTCAGGGAATCTAGTAAGAGTAGTTCTTTAACATATAGTGTTTCCTGTGACTATTCATAAAATTTCTTAAAAAAAAGTTTCAGGAATATGGTTTTTGAAAAACAAAATTTGAAATTGATGATCTCAAAGGAATAGAACAGTTTCTGCTACATAATCCAAAATCTGTTACTATCCCCAGGATGAGAGCTTGAGCTTTAACATTTAAAATTATAACCAACTTTATTAAGTATTAAGCACTCATTTCAAATATATGTCAACTCATGAAAGTATCTGATTTGTATTTACTTTTCAACCTAATAGTTCTCAGGTTTGTTTGCTAAAACTAATATATTAATCTTTACATTAGGCAATCACTGAATTTTGGTTAACATAATTGCACAAAATGGAAAATGCAATAGCAACTTGTTCTCCGTATTTAAGTCTGATGGAATTAAGTTGCATTATAATTTTTATGAAAGCTCAGTAGTCAAAATAAATATTTAATAAAAATATATACCATCATAAAATAAGAACTTAGTGTTTAAAAATAAACTGTTACATTATTTTGTCTTCAATTAAGCAGCCCTCAAATCAGTCACTTTAGATATCTAAGACTGAGTAAAAGGTGTCATTTTGGAGACATTTGAAATTGTGTTTTAACATAAAAGAGATGACAGTAAGATGAAAGCAAAATTGTTTTCACTGCAGAGTTTAAGTAAAGTTATTGGGACTTTTTATAACTATAACCCTAAGAAACGAGCAGTTTGGAGGAAAAAAAGTCAAAAATAGTTATGAATATAAGATTCATCTTGTAAAACTTTCAGTATGGAAAAGAAAATACAGTATATATGAGCACCATTAGAAATATATGTGTATATATATATATACGTGTATATATCTAAAACTTTACTTGGTGTAAAATTCATTTTAGTGGGAAGAACAAAAACACAATTATGAAAATATATTCTTAAGCTAATATGTCAGATGATTTAAAAATATTTCATCTGACATCCTTCTAAAAACCAACAATGGGTAGAAGATGGTAAAGGTGTTAAGGTGCTTGCCTTATGTGCACACCACATGGTTTCCCAAGCACTGCTAGGAACAGCAGAGCTGGGAGTATTACCCCAGGTATCTCTGGGTCTAGTCCAAGACCTCCTGGGGACTGGTGCCCCAACAAGATACAATAAAGGAAGACATAAATTCTTTGTAGTGCAAAGCAAGTCCAATGGTTAAGCAGAAGGTAAATGGAGGGAAAAAAATGTGCTCAATTAGTACTTTCAATCTATAGACAGATTCCAATAGGTGAAGAAAAAAAATGGAGTTAGATAACAAAGGAAATTCACAAGTATACTAGTGCAAGTTGGAATTGTCCCAAAGGAATTGTCATTCAGGTCTCAGATTATTTTAAATTCTGAACAGATAAGACAATTCTGCTGGAAGATTTTTTCATCTGTAGCAAAAATGATAGATTTGCCATCCACGTTTAATTTTTTTTTCTAAATCCACCATAATTTTATGTAGTCCATATCATGGGGTGAGAGGTCATTAATGGAAATCTTACTTTGAATCTACACAGACATATCTCAGAAGACTATTGTATGTCCTTGTTATTTTTCAAAGCTTCCATTACAAGAAACCACATGATACAGACTGAAGTTCTTCAAAAAGTAATGTCACATGATTAAATGAAGCACAATGCTATTCACCATTTAAAATACGTTCAATCTCTTCCAGTCTTTTTAAAGCAGCAACTCTTTTTTTCTCAATTTCTTTTATTTCTTTTGTTGTTTTCTGAGGGATCTCTTTGTCTGTATTTTTTCCTAATTGTTTTTGGGATTTAGGTTGACTTTTATTATCATTTGTTTTTATGGTCTGTGTAGATTTGGAATCACTTTTGATTTCTTTTACATGATTTTCAGAGATTTGGTCTCCAGCTGCACCTGAAGTCTCTTCAGCTGGGAGTACCTGCTGTTCTACAAAACTAGCTGAGGAAATTTTATCCCTGACTATATTCAGATGGCGCTGAATGTATTCTTCATGTGGTGCCAATGCCAATGTTTCAACCAGGCATTTTTCAGCTTTTAGCAGGTCCTTCTCTTCAAAATAAACAACACAAAGATTGTGTTTTCCTTGAACATTGCGTGGATCCATCTCTAAAATCTTTTCAAAACATTTTTTGGCCCCAGATATATCTTTCTTTTGATTCATCAAAATGTCTCCCTTTAAAATAAGACCCTTGATATGATCTGGATAGTATCTGAGTAACTCTTCCAAAATTGGTAAAGCCATTAATTCCTTTGAAGTCTGAGAATATAGGAGAGCCAGATTAAACAAAGCGCTTCTGAAATCGGCTTGTAATTTTATGGCTTTTTTCATCCACATCTCTGCTTCAGTGTCCTTTTTGTCATCCATGGCAAGCATTCCCAGATTGAAATAACCATTTGCATCTTGCGGTTCTTCATTTATATAGCTTAGAAGTCGTTTTCTAGCTTCAGGTCTGAATTTAGCATCACCTTGGAAATTTTTTTAAACAAAAACCATATTGTTAGAAACTCTGAGGATCAAAGCACTTACCTGGTCACATTACCTCTCCCCCACTCCAACAAAAAGACAGAATTAAAACAATTGTTATAGTGTATAAATACTGTGCGCTAACCAATTGCGCCACTGGAGCTCCTGGAGCATAGCAGGTAGGGTGTTTGCCTTGCACACGGGTTCGATTCCTCCGCCCCTCTCGGAAAGCCCGGCAAGCTACTGAGAGTATCCCGCCTGCATGGCAGAGCCTGGCAAGCTCCCCGTGACGTATTCAATATGCCCAAAACAGTAACAGTAAGTCTCACAATGGAGACGTTACTGGTGCCCGCTCGAACAAATCGATGAACAATGGGAGGAGAGTGCTATAGTGCTACAGCTATAGCATACCTAATCAGAAAGCAAAACACTTAAAAAGTTTCATAAGAAAAATTACTGAATGAAGATAGAATAAAATAATAAAATGCACAAAAATGAGGATTATAAATCTATTTCTTGATGGACTATTAAAATGTTTTCATAGTAGAGATCCTGATTTATTTTTTGAAGTTACAGAAAATACAGGCAATAAATTGGTATCTCAGAAACAATGGAACTGGATACAAATTGAAACCAAAAGTATGTGGTTTTCCTTATCAACAACAAAAAAATCAGATTTCCTAAAAGCATTTTAACACAAATTAGAACTATTCACTTGTATTACCAAAATGCGTAATTTTGATGCAAACGATTTTTGAAACACTGGCCATGTATAAGACTTTATTATGTCACAGTTTACAATTAAGTTGGAAATTTTTGAACAAACATACCTGATTCTTGCATTAATATAGCAGAATTAAATAATGCTAGCTTATGCTTCGGATTTAGTTCTAAAGCATGATTGAAATTTCTTAGGGCTTCATTTGGTTCTTTAAGTTCAATATAAACAATTGCCAAATTGTACCAAAGATCTGCATTACTTCTATCCAATTCAAGTGCTTTAAGGTATGCTTCTTTTGCTTTGAGAGGTTTATTCATTTTTAAAAGCAATTCTCCTCTGTGGAAAAAAATTAAAAACAAGCTTAAAAACAACCAAACAACTGAAATGTCCATCACTATAATAAGAGGTTATAGATACTATTTTCCAACAGTTTTAAGCTTTTCTATATATTTACTGCTCTCCTTTATTCTTTTCATTTAGGCTGTTAAATGAACATTTTCCCAAGTAATACATATTAAAGGTCAACCGGTACATGAAATTTGCTTAAACACGGCAAGTCATTAAGGAGCTATGAATTCAAACCACAGTAACACCTCTTCCCTTTGAGAATTGTCATCATCAAAAAAATGTAACATAACAAATGTTGAGAATGTAGAGAAAAAGGTACTGTAGAGATTATAAATTGGTTTAACCACCACTATGGAAGACAGCATGAAGGCTTTACAAAAACAGAATTAGCAACTGTTCTTCTCGGAAAATCTTTAAAGGAAACACACACACACACACACACACACATTGTGTGTGTGTGTGCATATAAACATACATATATATTAATTCAAAATTATATCTGCACCTGAGGAGAAAAATGGTATATGATATAAGGTTCTTATCTTGCATGTGGCCAACTCCTGAAGGAACACTACCAGGGATTACTCCTGAGCACGGAAGCAGGCAGACCCCTACATCACAAATGGTGTCTGAGACCAGCCAGGAGTGATTCCTGATCATAATCTTAAGACCACTGTGTGTGATCTCCAAATCACAAACTAAAAAAAAGATCAGATTTGTGGTTACCCAAGATGAAGGGCGGTGAAGACAGAACTGAAGAAAGGTGGTCAAAAGCAAAATCATGGGGTCATGGGATAATTATGAAGGGCACATATTTGCCTTTACTGGGGCCTCAGTTGGAATACGGGCACACATGGCACTCTGAGCACTACTGGCACCTCAGCACCAGAGCCCCTGTAGCTCAACATTCTCAGGTCCTGTCATCAAACCATCTGGCTCTACTGGTTGAGTTTATTGCCAGAAATGGTGTCTGGAGTCCCCTGAGCATTTGTGGGAGGCTCCCCCTACCTCTCTGCCAAAAAAGGGAAAAGAACAGCTATAACATAAAATAATACTTCAAAGTAATGTACAACTGATTCCCGTAAGTGCTCTAACATTGCTAGAGCGTATACAAGAAGTTGTTTTGAGAGTAAATCCTAAGAACCTTCATAAGAAAAGAGAAAATTGTGCCTCTTCTTCCTTAAAATTAAAAAAAAAAAATACCCGAGTGTTGCTAAGCTAAAACTTCTGTGGTAGTGTCTTAATAAACGTATATCAAACCACCATGCTATAGAACCGAAAGTTGATGCCTATTAATTATTTCTCAATAAAGTGTAAAACAATTTTTGATGTCTTGGAAATTAGGGTTAGAAAGTTTAAACAATGAAAATTTAGAAAACATTACAATTGTCTTAAAAATCAATTTGGAAAAAAATTGATTTGTATAAAGTAGATGAAAGTATGGCATCTTTTCCATACCTTCTTTCATAAAAAAGCTAAAGTTGCTCTTATATGTTCTTGTAGTTTTCAAATCAAATCAAATCAATTAAATGTTAGTCTTAAATGTGCTTCCTATCCTCCTGGTTACCAGTTTAAGGTGAATAAAAAGAAAACAAAGCCAATACAGTTAAAATAGGTGTACCATACATGCAATTATAGTTTCCATTTTCTATGATACCTAAAGTAAACAAATACCTGCTAATGTAAGCCTGTTTGAAGTCAGGTCTCATGCTTATTGCTTGCCGGTACAGCTGATCTGCTTCTTCTAATCGAGACTCATTTGCACGAATGAGGTTTGCCAGATTGATATATACATTTAAGTGGTTAGGGGCAATTCTGGCTGCATATTTTTTACCAGGAATAATCTGTTCAGAAAAAAGGCATTTTTATAATCTGATTATTTCAGCGGCCAAGCTGACCGACCAGAGTTCAATTCCTCCGCCCTTCTCGGAGAGCCTGGCAAGTTACCAAGAGTATCTCGCCCACACGGCAGAGCCTGGCAAGCTCCCCATGGTGTATTGGATATGCCAAACACAGTAACAACAAATCTCACAATGTTACTGGGTCCGCTCGAGCAAATCGATGAACAATGGGAGGACAGTGAAAGTGATTATTTCAGCAAAGAATTAAAATAAAAACTTTTCCTTCCTGGAGGTCCACTAAAACATACACAGATAGCCAGATAGATAATAAAGGGGATAAAATGCTTGCTGTATACACAGCTGACTGCTGTTCAATCCCTAGTACTGCATATGGTCTCCTGAGCATCACAAAAGTGATCCCTGAGCACAGATTAAGGAGTAAACCCTGCACAAAGCAGAGTGTGACATTGCCTATGGTCTCCTGAGCAACACGGAATTGATCCCTAAGCACAGATTAAGGAGTAAACCCTGAACAATGGAGAGCGTGGCTCAATTCCAAAAGAAATAAAAATGAAAATAAAATATAAACAGAACATAAAATAATTATTCTACCAGTTTCACTGCCATACTAAAACAAATGACAAATAAGTTAAAGCAGGGTTAGGGGGATAGCTCAAAGAAAGGGCTCGAGTTTATGCTTTGTATGAGCCTAGGATTTGAATCCTGGAGAAAACAGTACTTTCCATAAGCACCATCAGGTGTTACTGCTGGCAGTACTCAGCAATCACTCTTGATGGAACTGGTGATGGAATCCAGTCAGCCACGGGCAAGGCAAGCACGTTATCTGCTATACTATCTTTCTGGTCCTCTTAGTCATTTTTATGTATCATTTTAGAAAGTTTATAAATCAGAATCTATAAAGGAAAAGGTCTCGTAGTATGGTTTTATCAGACCTATAATACAGGTTCTTTCCCTCAGGAGGATATTATATTACACAAAGTCAACTTCCATGTTGTCAAAAAAAGAAATTTCTTAGTTGTGACAATAGGGTAGTCAAATGTATTTCAGTTGCAACCTTGTCTGTTGAAGGAAAACAACCCGTTAAGCCAAATTTATATATAATGCAAATATCTTAACTTTCACTGAGTATAAATTATGTTCAATACGATTTTCTGGGGGAATGAAGAGGTCATGCCACACATCACTCAAGTCTGTGCTCAGAGTCACTCCCAGGGGTGATCAGGGATCCATGTAGGGTCAGGGATCAAGCCTAGGACTCCAGCACGCAAAGTATGTATTCCACCCCATTGAGCTATCTCTCTGATCCTCGTAAAGATTTTTTATTTACTATCAAAGTTTTTGTGACTTTCCATTAACAAAATGACCCTTCTTCTCTAAATACTTTTTTTTTTGGAGGGGGGGGGGTCACACCTGGCAGTGCTCAGGTTTACTCCTTGAAGTCAGTAAAGTTCAGGAGCTAAAGGGAACATATGGGGTGCCAGAGACTGATTTTTTTTTTTTTTGTGAGGGGGCTGGCACACCTGGCAGTCAGGTTTACTCGTTGAACTCAGTGATCACTCCTGTCAGGCTAAGGGAAACAGATGGAGTGCCTGGGACTGAACCTGGGTCAACTTACGCAAGGAAAGGACCCTACCAGCTCTACTATCATTTGGCAGTAAATGTAATCCTTCATATGCCTTATAATCGTATGGTTAATTGAATACTTTACTTTTTGTACCATAAACAGAAGACACAGAATTCTACTTAATATGGACAACTGGTAAACATGACATAGTAGTAATAAATTCTGGCAACTTACTTGAGGCATCAGTGACTTAGCCATCATGTAAGATTCTTCTGCTTCTTTGGTTCTATTTAAATTTTTATAAGTTCTTCCTACATTCATGTGGGCACCTATGTCATCTAAAATAAGAAAGAAACAATGTGTTGGAAAGTTACTAAGCAATATTAAAAGCAAACTAGTCAATATATTTCTAGCAATAAACATAATAGCAAAAGCAAGCAAAAAAGAAGATAACAAATTCTGCTTCCTCCTTAAAGTTCCTCCAACAATTTAGCTACACATGTTAGTTTCTCCATCTTTAATCAAAAATTAAAAATCCCTTACCATCCTTGACCCACTCAGCACCATTTCTTATCACTAACCTCTAATGAGTTTTCAATGTGATTTGTCTCCAATTATTCTTCCTCTACTCTCCTAACTTCTTTTCTATCAAGCCTTTTATCATTCCACCAAATTTGCTTGTTCAGTGCCATCTAACTATAGCATACTAAGATAAAGTCCTCAGTCTAATGGAAGCAGCTCTTTTTAATTCAATTCAGAATAAGCCAGCATCAAACATTGTAAGAACCAAGTTACTTGGACTAAACCATGAAAACGAAATACATCCTTTTCCCAAACAGAATCAAGTTTATAAAAAGAAAATTAGCGATTCAAACAGTTTTATTAATGCTTACCTGGCTGAACATGGGTAGCCTGTAAGAAGTATTTCAAAGCTCTCTCAAAGTTCTTTTCATTTTCCAGAGCATGACCAACATTATTCCATAATTTTGCATTATTTTTATTTACCTTAAATAAAAAGTACAGGCAGAGATATATACTTAAAATACTACTTCAATTAGTACAGATATTTCTTTGGTAAACAAAGAAAACATTCCACAGAAATGTCTGTGACAATGTAAGGGTGGTCAAAAGGTACAAACATCCAGTTATAAATTCTAGGTATACAATACTAAACAATGCAGCATAATGACTACAGTTAACAATTATAGTAGATTTGAAAACTGCCAAGAGTTGGTGTCACAAGAAAAGAAAACCCAATTATTTAATACAGTGAATGTTAACCAAGCTCTCACTTGTTTGAGTACCTGTAAGCTAGGGTAAAGAGTAAAGTGGTGTGAGAGGAGTTACCTGATCTTACGGAGATCATCTTTAAGAAGTCAGACTACCCAAATTAGACAATGATTCAATTAACTCAGACACTGGAGGGCTGAAGAGAAAAGTGCTGTGCATAAGGTTCTTGTCTTGCATGCATTAGATCTCGGGTTCAATACCTGGAACCATGCACGATATCCCAAGTCCCCCACAAAAGGGATCACTGAGCGCAGTCCTGAGCATAGATGGGGGTGGGCCAAAAACAAAACCCGAAACAAATAAAGAAAATCCCAAAACTAATACAGGCAATGAAAAGAAAGTAAAGTATAGAAAAGGCCAAAAGCAAGCAAAAAATTTATTGATTTTAAGGAGGATCATTGGCAAGGGAGTCTAGAGAAAAACAGCTCAAAAATATTGTAGAACATACGAAATTTTTAGAAACACTTTATTCTATTTATGCTGCTCATTCTATAGAATGCTCAATGGCTACTTTTTGCTACTTCATTTCTCTTCTATAGATTATAACTACTTGCTACCTTCTACACTGTGGAGTGGACTATTTTTATACAATCAATTGCCACTATTATTTTCTGCAGCATTCAAACAAAAAAGGTCAATAACTTCAAAGCAGAATATGGTCATTAATTGTAAGATGGGTTGCACTGTCATACTACTCTGACTTCACAGACATTAAGAAGTAAAAAAACACGTACTCTAAGCACCAATAAAATGACATATTCTTGTTTGGATATTTTAACACTTTAGTTTCTAACGGGCTGGTGCGATAGCACAGCAGTAGGGTGTTTGCCTTGCACGCAGCCAACATGGCCGACTCGAGTTCGATTCCTCAGCCCCCTCTCGGAGAGCCCGGCAAGCTACCGAGAGTATCTCACCCGCACGGCAGAGCCTGGCAAACTCCCCGTGGCATATTTGATATGTAACAACAAGTTACAACAGTAACAACAGTAACAACAAGTCTCATGATGGAGATTTTACTGGGCCCGCTCGAGCAAATCGATGATCAACGGAAGGGCCTTTACTTTACTAGTTTCTAACAACTAATAGTACGTAAGAATTATTCACACATGCTGTAGAAACACATTACTACTTAGAGCATTTGTCTATTAAAGTTTTAAAGTTCTATTACTATCGTCAAATGCCCAAATAAAAGTGTGAATAAAATAAGGAATCAAATATAGCGTGAATCAATATTCCCATGTCCTACCTATACTTGGTAGGACATAAAAGAGCTATATAAAAACTTATAAAAGTTTTATAAGTTTTACTTTTCAAATGTGCAAAACTCATCAAGATTAAATGAGAAAACATACTTTGTTGTCATTCTGAATCATACTTTACCTTCAAGGCTGACATGAACAATGTATATTCAGACTCCCAATCCCAGTTTCTATGGAGTGTTTTTAAGGCATGAGTGAATATCACCACAGAAAGGAAAACCCAGGATAACTTTTTTAACACACTGTTTAAGAGAAAACAGGAATAAATAAATAAAAACACTGCCTATATTAACAAAGCTATTTTAGAATAAAAATTAAAAATTAGGTAAACTTTTCCTAAATAATCACATGTGAATTTACTCTAGAAACTAGTAACTATTCCTTCCAGTAAGCATTTAACATCACAGGAAACAAAAGCAATAATTTAATATACAGTTACCATGGAATAACATGGACTAACTTTGAATAACATGGACTTGAATTATTGGAGTCCACTTATACCTTACTGGTTCCACAATTCATGGATTCAACTAACCATGGATGTTTTGTCAGTTGCATCAGCAGATATGGAACTATTAGAGTGTTGAAAATCTGATTTTGGTATCAGATGAGAGAATACCAAGGTAGTACCATAGGATTATCATAATTAGGTTCTGGGGAATCAAAAGCTATACAGAATTTCTATTGCAGGGGTGGCAGAGAGAGGGAATGTTAGTAGCCCAAAGGCCCCACTGTATATCATAAACCATTTTCCAGTTCAGTCTTTTATTACATCAAGTGTTACAGTTTTTGCCTCTATTTAAAGCTTCATTTAGGTTTACTAAAAAAAAAAAAAAACTGATAATAGTTTTTACTTTTATATTCCTGTTGTAACCCACAATTTGAACATTTTAAATTGCATTTTATAGTATACCTAGCTGTACTTCAATAGATTTTGTCTGCAAAGTATTACACAGATTATCATGGCATTCTGGAAGTTTTCATTTTAAAGCGGGTTTATGAGGAGTCACAGTAAAACTATAAAAATAAATGCAAATCACGTTTATATG
>JAOXYA010000005.1:14309540-14319837 GCA_028565675.1 Sorex palustris | reverse complement strand
CAACAAAGTCTCCGATGGAGACGTTACTGGGCCCGCTCGAGCAAATCGACGATCAACGGGAGGGCCTTTACCTTTTTTATTAACAAAACATCTAACACCATACTCAATGGTAACATTTGAATGCTGTCTTCCTGACTTCAAGAACAAGGAAGGAGGCCAGAGAGATAGAACAGGAGTTAAGGCACTTGCCTTGCATGGGCTGAACTGGCAATTCCCTGCCACTACATATGGTCCCTTGAACCCCATCAAAATGATTTCAGGTGTGGCCTAAAAAAAAACAAAAATAAAAGATAAACAAAGGAAAAGAAAAGATGTTCACTCTAAACATTCTACTTGTCTTTATATGAGACATTCCAGACTCTTCAATTAAACAAGAAAAGAATAAGCGATGGTCTTGAAAGGAAAAAGGAAAACTTCCTTTATTTTCTGAAAACATGGCTGCATACCCAAAAGTTCCTGAGGATTTACATATCACATAGGAAAACATAACTTAGCAAGACTGTATAGAACTATAAAAATATACCCCGAAAATCTTGCACATAAATAGATGTAATTAATGTGAACACTTAGAATAGTAAATTAGCCAATAAAATCATGTAAACTATAACAAAGTTTAAGTACTTAGTAATTAATATATTGAAATATGGACACAATCTAGGACTAGGGAGAAGGCTCACAGGGCTGGAGCACATGGGTTCAAACCCAGCACCAAGGAAAGTAGGCTCTCTGGTGATGGGCCTGTGGTTGAAATGATGTATATGTAAGAAGTATAATTAAAAGTATTATAAATCCTGGTACTTCAATAAAAATGGAAACAAAACAAAATGAAACAAAAAACCCCAGCACCACATGGTCCCCAAAACACCCTTGGGAGTGACCCCTGAGTAGCACCAAGCAGATATAGTCTGAGACAGACAGATAGAGAGAGACATGTGTAATAACTGTTGAAAATCACAAAACATTGCAAAAAGAAATTAAAGAAGTCTTAAATAAATGGGGAGTTATACTCATAAGTAGGAAGATCAGTATTGTCCAGGTTGATGCTCCCTGAGACACAGGTTAACACAGAGCTTGATCTTATTCTCCTGTACCCACACCTTCACCCAATTCATTCATCCCCTTCCACAAATATTAGGAAGAGACACATATGTAAACATGGGCATAGATAAATGTTTATATATGTATGGGTCTATAATGCATATTGTGATATATTTCATTATTTGTTGGCCACCTTTTTATTCTTCAATTCCTTGATATGGGTATGATTTTACCCTTCACTTCCTATCTACTTCCTACTTCTCTCCCTGTTCTAGTGGGTTCTCATCTCTATGATATCTGACTAGAATTAATTTAATTTTACACATTCAGACAAGCATACACACCACATCCAGATAGTAACACCCTTTCTAGTTCGCTTCATTATCTGATAATTACTGTTTAATCATTAGAATACCAATGCACTCCATTTATTTGTGGCTTCCTGCCAATGCCACTTTCACTTTGTCTTGTTTCACAGATGAGGCTTCTGGGTTAAAGAAGCAGTGGGCTTTGTCAAGTTCCACCACTCACAAGTAGGTCACAGGGTCTTCCAGAGATTTTATGCTGAACTATCCATCCCTTTGTCTAACCAAGGTTGGTCTTCCTTATCTCTTGTCTGAAGATTTATTTGTTTTCTTCATTGAAAGGTATCTGTTCTCACTAGTTTCTTTCTCCCCCCTACCCCCCCCCAACTTTATATTGAAAAAGGGAGAAATACATGTTTTAAAGAGAACACAGACCTCTCCAGAGTGGAAATAAGCACACCAAGAAACAGAGAAAAGCAAACAAGATGCGGATTCAAGGGAGAACACAGGCTTGAAAAGCAAGCCTCTCCTAATATTTGTTAAACATGTTGTGTGCTAAGAAACTAAATTTAACAGCTGGGATAGAGAAGGGACCACTAAGTAAATGATGGTTGGAGGGCTCACTCGGGATGGGAGATGAGTGCGGAAAGCAGACTATGGACCAAATATGATGGCCACTTAGCACCTGTATTGCAAGCCATAACACCCAAAAGGAGAGAGAGAGAGAGAGAGAGAGAGAGAGAGAGAGAGAGAGAGAGAGAGAAAGAGAATGTGCCTGCCACAGAGGCAGGATGGTGGGGGAGTGGGTGGGAATGGAGGGAGGAATACTGGAAACATTAGTAGTGGAGAATGGGCGCTGGTGGAGGGAGGGGTACTCAATCATATTATAACTGAAATATAATCACGAAAGTTTGTAAGTCTGTAACTATATCTCACGGTGATTCATAAAAAAAGACAAAAAAAATCAGATGCATATTCAAAAAAAAAAACACCTGAGCTAACATCGTGGCTTTGCTGCACATATATATCAAGATGCCCCCATTTCCTTCCATTCTGGCTCCCTCACTCCTGGGGCACTGCCTTGTCATAGGATAGGACCTTCGGTTGTTGCCTGTGGGGAGCAAAGGCAATTTCGAGGGTTCTGTTTTGCTCTCCACAATATAAGAGCTCCTTCCCCCTCCACCAAGGCACCAAAGTATGTGGGACTGCCAACTCCCACGTATGTTCATTCCAGTTGTACTTTGGGAGATGAAATGATTACTGGGTTGATCCAGGGCTGCTGTCATCCTGCTGTGACTTGGAATTGGGCTGGGATTTTATTTACTGCTGGTGTCCATGTGCTCTCACCCCATGAAGGGAGAAAGGGGTCATGATGATGACTTGGGTCTCCAAGTCCTAATGTTGACTCAGACTCCATAGCTAATGATCCTCGAAATGGGTGGGTATTCTCCTCCCCGCCCCCCCCCCCCGTGTATTGTTACCTGACCAATGAACAGAGGTTTCTTTGTGGGGAGGGAAGATGTTGGAAATGGCAATCAAGTAAGCCCTGGAGGGGTACAGAGTCTCTACTTCCCTGAATCGTAACATTTGGATTGGAAAGCTGGACGCATATGGCAGCTCACCAGGGGCTGTTTCCCTCAACTTCCTTCCTATAATCCCATACTTCTTTTGATTGTATAGATTAGTCAATGTCTTTTGAGGGCATCCTTTTCTCCTCTGATCTCCAGAAATTCTCTTTCCATCATTCCCACAGTTGTCTCTGAGTAACTCTGTACTGGTGATCACTTTTATTTTTCTATTTGTTTAAACAAGTAAGTACACCAGCCACATTTCCGTTTTCCAAGTCCTGTTGTCTTGCTTCCATTACTTCGAAAAGGCCTTGTTCTCATTTCCCTGGGGGGGTCCAAGCTCTGTGATGACATCCTGAGGAGGACCTGCTTCTCAGAGATGCTGACGCTACATGGACCAGAGCATTTCCCATTGCTTTAGAAGATGGAGGAGTTTGAGGTTTATGTGCCCTTTTCCCTGGGGCTTTGATTTCTTCTACCATCCACCAAGGCAGTGCTAACATTTCTTTTTCACTCTTGGAGGACTGGTGCTTTCCTCAAGCTTATAGGAGCCATTCTAGAAGCCTGAGTGTTGAACCCATAACAGAGGGTCTAACTCTGTGTTCTAACTGCCTTTTCTCTTTGTCCAACACCCTTGGTAGAAGTCTGAGGTAGGATTCAAGACAGTGTCTCATTCTGAATGGGCTCAACACTTCCCCAGCTCGGATGAGTTATTGGGACTTTTACCTGGGTCAGAGGTCAGAAGAGTAGCATCCAGCATCCAAGGGTACCTGTACACTCTCTCTCTGTCTCTGTCTCTGTCTCTCTCTCTCTCTCCCCTTCTTCTCTTCCATTCCTTGGCCCTTTCTTCCTTCCTTCCTTCCTTCCTTCCTTCCTTCCTTCCTTCCTTCCTTCCTTCCCTTTATTTCTTTATACCTGGTGGTGCTTTCTAAGATTATTCCTGGCATCAGGACCCTAATATTCTTGGGATCTCAGGAAGCCGTCACTGGCACAGAGACTGGATTGTAGTAGTCTATGATAGAGTGTGCCAGGGACAGAAATGTGTAGGACTGAACAGAGAAATGCGTTAGAGTGCAATTCAGGGCTAACACAGACCATAGCTATTGGCTGGGGGTATTACTCTAATTTGCAGTTGGTATTACCCTTTTCCTTGTCCCAAGTTTGAATCTGGATCTCAGTTTTTCCATTCTGGGATTGACCAGGCTGCCCTTGGGAAGAGGGGGTGCTTTATTTATTTTTCCCCAAATTTATTTAAAAACTGTGGCTTACAAAGTTGTCCATGATGGTTTATTACAGGCATTTAATATTCCAACACCAGTTCCACCACTGCTGTCACTTTTCATCTGTCATTATCTCCATTTTCTCAACCACCCCTCAAGTCTGCCTCCATAGCAGGCTCACAATGATTTATTTTCTATTGCTTGTTACCACGAAGTGGCTAATGGAATGATAAGAAAAAACTTCAATAAAATGGAATTTGTGCAAATTGTATCTCACCATGGGGACATCATGTCCCTGTCTGTGGTTTTCCTAAGCTGTTGTTGCAAATCAAGCCTTCTGTGTTAATGTTTTTGTTAGTCAAGATTAGCTGGCCTCTATATTACATTCTCATCCAATCTGTATGCTCCTACTAGGATGTTAGTATTGTAGAGTTTGGAGATGTCATGCAAGTATAAATGTGGTCAGTGCTCCAGAAAATCTAGAATATTTAACTGGGAAGTGTGGCAGGAGGCACGATGGCAGCTCTTGGGGCATGAATGTGACTTCCAGGGGCTTTGATAAGGCAGGAACTTGGCCTGAGCAAGATGGGATGCTTTAGAATGAGGTGCCTTTCTTTAGAAAATAAGAACTAGTTATGCAGAGACAGGCAGTTACGGGTATAGCCAGCAGAAATTGCAGTCACTGAGGGTGTCAGGAAACAAATGCTCACAATATTTTGTAGAGCCACCTATTAAGAAGTCAAATCTGAGGGCTGGGGCTATAGTACAGCAGGTAGGGTGTTTGTCTTGTATGCGACCGACCCAGGTTCAATTCCCAGTATCCCATATGGTCCCCTGAGCACTGCCAGGAGTAATTTCTGAGTGCAAAGCCAGGAGTAACCTCGGTGCATCACTGGGTGTGACCCAAACAGAAAAAAAAAAAGTCAAATCTGTTTTCCCATCCTATGAATTTGGTTTGGTCTAATGACTAGTTGGGCCAGTGGGACAGTAGCATAGGTGGTCTAGAGAGGTGTGAGTATGATTGGGAGATTGGGGCTTGCCTTTGCTCAACACTGAGGACACGCCCACTGATTAGGGAGGAAGCCTGAACTAGCCCCCAGGTGAGGAGAGGCCCTGCTCCACCCCGGTCCCAGAGATGTGGTGTCCTAGGTCATCCAGGCCTGGTCAGAGAGGCCCTGATGAACTTCCCAGTGGACCCGGAGGATCCTGGAAAATAGTGAGTTTGTGTTGTTTTCAGCCATTGTGTGTTAGGGATCATTCATAACAGTGCTGAAATTTATTGATGAGTAGGCCAGCATGAACTTGGCACGGGGGTCTGACCAAATAGGGGGAAATGTTTGGGGATTTGGCAAACTTATATGGGTTTTTCTTTCTCCCTAGGTTTTTTGACTTCTAATAAAACTTTAGCCAAACCCATGTTTTTTCAGAGCCTTAACAAAGCACCCTTTCAATTACCTTCCGCAGTTCAGAACGGGGGCTCTAAGAGGTCTTTTCCATTTACGTTTGCTAAAGAAAATAGACGCTTTCAGAGCTGCCAGTGGGCCTGCACAGAAAACACAATCACGACTGGAAAAAAAACAAGGACTGTTGTTATTTGACCATAAAGGTTCTAAACATAGCCGTGCGCTGATTACGAGCTGAACTGGGCTTTTGCAGGAGCCTCTGAGAACTTGATGAGGAGAATGAAGGAGACATGTGCTAAAGCAAAAGAGAAAGCTCAAATTAAAAGGAAATAAAATAACAAGAATTACTTTCCAACTGCTTATTGGAAAAATATTTTCAAAATTCGTAGTTCTTGACACTCGATATTTGTTGAATGAGTGTGTGAGTGCACGCGTGCCTGAAGGGAGGCCACCCCGGGACTGGTCTTTGACATTCTTGCCTTTTGGTCTGGGCAGGATCAAGCTGGCAGTAAAATCAAGGATTCAGCTTCAGTCTTTTTAGAGACTTATCCTTCCAGATCCAGTGAACTCCAATCAATATCTAAAGGACCGCCGCTTCTGTAGACACTTGAAGACCCTTACCATTTTATCTCCAGTAAATGAGGATCGAACCCTCTATAAAACTAGGTTTGGGGATTTGCCTAGCTGGGGTGGCATATGCCTGGAGCTCGAATGATGTGGGTTTACTTCTGTAAGTAATGCTCCTCTGGGTAGCGCCCTCTCTTGTCTCTCTCTCTCTCTGTCACATTGGACCAAATAATTCTGTGCCTCGGTTTCCAAATCTGAATTATGGAGGGGGCCAATAATATCACTTCCTGGGAGAATTAGGGATAATGTATTTCAAGTGATAACCAACTGGAGCTTATCATTAATCTCTAGTGTAGGGTAGGCTGGATACTGGCATGGAAAGCCGGGCATAAAGATCTGAGTCTTCTTGCGACCCTGGTGAGCATTAGCCGCGTGACTTCTGATCATCACCGTCAGGTACTGGGACACCCTCCCACAGTCCCGTGCCTTCCCTCCATCTCTTCCCTTCTTCCCCCCCTCCCACCCCCCACCCCGGTCACTGGGGACAAGTCACATTTTCTCAAGCTGTTTCATCCAGTGACAGCTGCCTCTCATGCCATATGTTTCTCATTCCCCAAAAAATGGTTTCAAATATTTTTGGTTTCTAAGCACAAACTCTGGTCGGCTCTGTTTTGCCTTATGATTTTTTTTTCTTTTTCGGTGGAAGTTGGGGGAGGGGGAGGGACGCGGTTTGCACATTTCAGATGCCTGCTTTGGGGTTTGGCATTATTCTGTGGTTTCCGACTTATTTTCTCCTCCCTTTAATCGTTCCCCCAGCACTTAGGGGGCAGCCTGCCAAGGCCGTCTCCCGCTCCTCACCGCCCCGGCTCTCCCCAAGGGCTGCCTTAATCCACCCGGCTCTTGACTGCGTTGCCACAGAGAACCCCTCTGTTTGTGCTGCCCCCACCCCTCCGTGTTCATGGCGGTTATCTCCCTTGGACTCCCATTTCCTGCTCTTATTCTTGGCTCCCCGCCAGTCATCACACATTCCCATGAAATCCCGCGTCTCCTCCCGGAGCGAAAGGCTGTTTCCATTCATGGAAGGCTCACTGGCCACCACGGGCAGGCAGGGTGTTCTGGTGTTCTCCAGTTTACTGACTTGTCCCCGGGCAAGGGTGGGGGTTGGGGGTTGGGGGTGTGGGGAGAGGGTGTGGGTCTCTGGATGGGACCCCCATGGAGATTTACCTCAAGCTACAGAACAGTGCGGGCCTTGTGGCGAAAGGCCAGAGGATCTGGAATTCCTCTCCCTGTTACAGAAGGCTCAGTTGGTCTGTCTGGAAAATGGGCATCCTGACCCTCCCCCCAATATCACTGTGCTCTTGTGAGGCTTTTGTATGGAAAGGGCATTGCACAGGGGCCAGAAGAGGGTCTTTGCCTCGTGTGTATTTTCATTTCTCCTCTTTAGTCTTTTTTTTTTAATTCACCTCCATCCAAACATTTATTCTCAAATTGTAGCACTGTAGCATTGTCCTCCCATTGTTCATCGATTTTCTCGAGCAGGCACCAGTAACATCTCCATTGTAAGACTTCTTGTTACTGTGTTTGGCATATCGAATATGTCACGGGGAGCTTGCCAGGCTTTGCTGTGCGGACAGGATACTCTTGGTAGCTTGCTGGACTCTTCGAGAGGGGTGGAGGAATCGAACCTGGGTCGGCTGCATGAAAGGTAAATGCCCTACCCGTTGTGCTATCGCTCCAGTATCAAAGCTTAACTGAATCTAAATCTATCAAGACACCTTTTACTTTGGCCTGGGCGTAAACTTAACATTTAAGCAAAACTTAACATTCAATGGACCCTAATGTTCATTCTCCACTTCTTCCATAAGCATAACACCTCGACATAACACTGTGGTGTCCTCTTTATTCTTGGTTGCGGGCAGGTCCCAACTAGAGGAAAGACGAGACTTCAGAGGTTTAACTGAAGGGCAGGCAGCCACGGATTCTGTGGAGATACACAGAGCTAAGGGCAGGCATGAGAAACACCCGAGCCGGAAGCAATGGCATCCCTTGAGGGTCAGGTGGGGTGTTTGCCCACCCTTACCTGGTCAGAGGGGCAGCTGTGGCCTGGAGTGGGATGAGCGAACTTTATTTATTGTTGGGTCACACCTGGGGGAGCGGAGGGCCTGCTTCCTCCTGTCTGTTCTTGGGAGACTAGAGGCAGAGTCTTGGATTGAGTGCGGGTCAGGGCCTTAATCACTAGACTATCTTTCTGACCCCAGGAATATACATTTCCCATAAAACCTAGGCAAATCTAAGTCTTTTTTTTTTTTTTGTAATTTTTTTTTTTGTAAAAAATTAAAGTTCTTGGATAGGAGCCTTGGCTTGGAAGAAGGAATTTAGTCCCTGCATAAATGAGAGAAGTGGAGGAACTAAGATATGTGAGAATCCCCCCTCTCTCCTCCCATGCCCGCTATTGGCTGATTCCCTGTGCCAGTCAGAGCCTGAAGCTCGGATGATGCTGAGGTCCAGTTTGTTGGGCCTGTGGGCACAGAAAAGACAGCGGAAGTAGACAGCAAACCTGCTGAAAGAGATTCATCGTACTCATCCTATTCCAGCTGTGTCAGTGCAGGGCATGAGCCTGAACTCCCTATAAAGTGGCCCCTGACCCACTGTCGTGGCCAGGCCCCCTGGATGAATGTCAGGTGAGAGCTTGGCGACCCCTTCCTTCTCCTTCTGCATGGTTTCACTCTGGACTCCAGAGCCAGGGAAGGCCCTGGGCAGAGAGGTTTGTGTGCAGAAGTCCTGGAGGGCTGGTGGGGGCCTGGGAGCAGTTTCAAAACAGTGGGGTCACAGGCAGATGCCACACTGTCTTCAGCTGATGTCTTTCTCCATTACCAGCCCCCCACACCCCAGGAGATCCCAGAACACGTGTTTGGATGTTCCCAGCGTGTTTGGGAGTGACTCCAGGAAGCAGAGGGAGGGTGGGGTTGGGCGGGGGAGAGGAGGAGGGGGCCAGGGTGGGCTTAGCCCAGGTTATCCCATGACACAAGGTTGCTGGGGGTGGTTTATCTCCACTTCTTCCATAAGCATAACACCTCGACAAAACACTGTGGTGTCCTCTTTATTCTTGGTTGCGGGTAGGTCCCAGCTAGGGGAAAGACAAGACTTCAGAGGTTTAACTTTACACAGGGCCTTTAACTCCCAGCCAGGCTGCCTGCATGTGGGCCCAGAGACTCAGAATGCCTGGCACCCTCAAGAATAGCTTCTCTCTGCTTTGGTTTCCATGCCAGGGGGTTGGGCAAGGGGAGGAGACAGACAGACAGACAGACAGACATATCTAATAGGCGGGCTGGTAGTGTTCTCATGCTCCCGACTAAAGAGGTCCCAAAGACTTGATGTGTGTCCAGTGTTCCCAATTAGTCCTTCAGTGACTGGGTCAGATCACCCTCAGGCTTCTGGGTCTGGGCATGTCCCCTTTGGTTCTGCCGCAGATGCTCTGGTGAAGGCAACTGCCCAGGGAATAGCCCTTACAAAAGAAAAGCAAACCATGCTACAAATATAAACGGTTGGGGCCAGAGTGATAGGACAGCGGGTAGGACATTATGCCCCACATGCAGCCCACCTGGGTTCAATCCCTGGCACCCCAGCTGGTCCCCTGGCGATGGCCAGGGGGGAACTGTGAGCGCAGAAGCAGGAATAAGCCCTGAACACAGCTGGTTGTGGCCCCCAAATTATAAACAAACAAACAAATAAATAAATAATGTGTGCTGCCCCAGATTCACTGGCTCAGTCCAATGGTCTTGGTTCTCCCAGCCCACAAGCTCAAATATATGTTTTCCAAGTCCCCTGGGTGGTTCCATTCTATCCCCCACCCGCCATCCACAGCCCCTCATTACTGATGCCTAGGTGTCTCTGCATAGTTTTGGGGTGCCAGAAAGTCTCCCAGCAAAATAAAGTACGCCATAAAACACCAAAGGCATAAAACCCTAGACACGCTGTTCCCCACGTCAGGTTTTGTTTTAAAAGCCAATGTTTTGAAATGCCCTCTTTACTATCCTGCTGATACACGCATAAAAACCCATAAAATGCAGAACTGAGATGGCAGTAAAATATAGGGACAACCGAATGGGCTGTTTTAACCATTTGTGCATACAGCGCTGTTGCCGTACAGGCAGCCAACCAACCGCCCCCCCCCCCCCCCCCCCCCCCCCCCCCCC
>JAOXYA010000005.1:14226567-14238383 GCA_028565675.1 Sorex palustris | reverse complement strand
TCTAATCTAACCTGGAGGCTGATTGGAAGGACCCTTATCAAAATGTTTTTCTTTTTCCAAAAGGCATTCGTCATTTTCAACAGTCTTTCCTCTAGGTCTCATGAAGTCTTGCCACAGGCAGGTTAAACCAGCCGTATTCATGAGAGAGAGAGAGAGAGAGAGAGAGAGAGAGAGAGAGAGAGAGAGAGGTGGGGGAGAAAGAGAAATTCCTCAATTCCCCTGACTGCATCCAGGGGAGCTTGTCACAATGATTAATGAGCCCCAATGGCCCCAGGTGGGTGATAAGGACCAATACATTCATGCCTACTGTTTGGGTTTAGTTATGAACATGGGTTCCCATGCCCTCCATTGCCTCCTCATGCTGTAGGGATGGCTGCTTTTAGTTTTGTTTTAGGAATTTCATGGGTGGATTTTGGTTTAAAGAGAAAAACTTAGAGAGGCAGGAATTTAGGCTGGCTCTGTGCCTAATTTGCTCTGTGTCCTTGAGCAAATATCATGGTACCACTTGGAGCTCAGTTTACTTCAATTTAACATGGGTTCCCAAGATCCCTCATTGGTCCATGCTTCAGCTCTTCAACCCCTCACCCCCTGCCAACCATCTTTAAATAGCACACTGCATCTCATTCTTACAGAATTTCTCTCAGCTCTTTAAATTTTTTGTTCATCCCATAGCCATTAGCAAAGGCATTTCCTTTCAGTCCAGAATACTCTTTTCTCCTCTTTGGCTAATCCCAGCACATCCTTCAACATAAATTTAAGGGCTCCCTTTCTGGAAAGTCTTGCTGGAAAAGTCTTCTCTGAATAGTTAGGTTGCTCTGATAACTTTCTCTAAGTATTTCTAAAAATCTCCAAAACTTATGTTACCTCTCATATTTATAACTTGATAAGTGCATTTTGAACTTTTTGAAGTCATGAAAAGTGTCCATTCATCTCATCCCTGTTCATCTTGTACATAAATACAATGCCTAGCATTTGTGAGAGGTTAAAAATTAATAAGGAAATAAAGATACTAGATGAAATGAGAGCAACTGTATGAGAAGAGTGTCACCAACATTTTGTATAAACAGTCTTTTTTGATTCCTGACAAAATGCCTTGTAATTCCTACCCTCTGCCACTCACACACCCAAGTGTCACTGTACTTTTAATATTCATATATTGAGAAACGACAGTGGTCACTAGGAATCAGCAATGCCTTTAGACTAATTTGAATTTTAGTAATCGTCACAACAGCAACTCACTGTTGTAAAAAGACTCATATGGTTAAGTAGTGGAATACTCCATCAGACTAAAATCAAATGTGTTTTAACATTTATATTTTCTCAGTGTATAAAGTCTTAATATTGCTTTTGGCCTCACTGAAGGAGAAATCTGCCCCAGACCTTTGTTTTCCTGCTCCTGCTAATTGTTCCTGCTTTGGAGAATTTTACAGTTAGTTGGAAAGCTGCTCTTGAAAGAATAAATCACTTTTGAAACACCTAAGCACTTTCATTCTTATTAGTTCCAGTAATGAGATTCTTATTACTCACTTTGAAGGATAATAGACAGCCCCACAATTTGGGGTACAACGGTATAAGGAGATCCTTTGTGCTTTGAACATCTAATGAAAAGTAGCTTCTTCTAGGGAAAAGAGGCAACAATTCTGGGTCCGAAAGCTGGAATATGAGATATGCCATCCTGACTCAGGGCTGCTGAAGGGTTTTTGCCCCAAATTGGTCAAAAGGCTCATGTGTTGTAAACCCAAACATGTTAGAACTTACCCCCTGGTGATTAGGCCTGTCTTGCTCCCTGGCTTACTGTGAGCACTGGGAGTTGTTGCAGTAGATGATGTGCCTACAGCCCTATGGCTGAACACTGGCGTGGCTCTAGAAGTCTCTGTTCACAGGGATGGGAGACCAACATAGCACCCTTCTGCAGCATCAAGTCCTTCAGTCCTTGGACCATGTGAAGGATGGGCTCTCTGATGGGAAGAAAACTTAATTGCTGCTAAGAAGTTTGGTAGGCATGGGGTGGGGGGATGGTCAGAGGAAGAAAAACTTGGGGGATGGATAAAAGTTTAGTAGGAGTAACTGATAAGAATTCTTGACAATGTTTCATAGGTGAGTTGGAATAAAGAACAAAGACCAAGTGGGGAAATGCATGGTTGATGGGGGGGAACAGTAATAGCTTAACTTAGTTTGAGCCTTAGGGAGAAATGAAATGTTCACAGGTTGGGTTTGCAGGTCAAATAGATTTGTCTTCTCTCCACCTCCTGCCCCCCACTCCAGCCCTCCCCATGTTGGCTAGGGTAATACTGATTTTTTAAAAAAATTTTCTCATCTTATTTTAATGTGAACATTTTTAAACATACAGAAAAGTTTTAAACATACAGAAGAGTTTACAGTGGACACATACCCTGGACTTCTATAATTTCCAGTTTGCTGTACTTTATCGTTTTTCTACTCTATGCCAATCTGTTTTTAGATTCATCTCACAGTAAGTTGCAGACATTAATACAACTCCTCTAAATCCTTTGGATGAATGCCACTTAGTAGAGATTGGTATTTGTTTGATCTCTAGAACATTTTCCCTTTGAGTTAAAATTTGCATACAATGAAATGCATAAATCTTTGAGGTTCCGTTCGGTGAGTTTTGATGAATGTGTAATCCAATGCCATATCAAGATAAAAAAAAATTACCATCTCCTGAGAAAATTCCATCAAGGCTCTTCCTAATCATTCCCTGCTCCTATATCCCCAGAGGCAACCACTGGTCTGTTCTGTTTCCTCCATAGATAAGTTTGGCCTCTTTGCATATTTTTATAAATGGATTAGTATAGTTTATGTTCTTTTTCATAAGGTTTTGTTCACTTGCTACAATGCCTTTGATATTCACCCATATTATTATGTGCATTGGTATTTCTTTATGTTTTATTTTATTATGGAGTTGCATTCTTTCATCTGAGTATGCCAAGTGTGTATATCCTGCCTGCTATTTTGCACTTATATTATTTGTGTCACATTCTGCAGTGCTCAGGAGTCATTCTCAGTGATGCTGGGTGATCTTGCAGTGCTAAGAATCAAACCCAGGCTTCCTGCATGCAACAACATGGGTTTAAATGCTCTAACTTACCTACTAAACTCCACCTTTCTGCTATTGATGGAGGAAGAAATTGCAACTCTTTCTTGTTTTTGATTATAATAAGCAAAGCTGCTGCAATTGTTTTTATGAATATGTTCCTACAGATAGAGGTTCTCATGTCTTTTGGTTCTTAGAAGCAGAGTTGCTGCCTTTATAAGGCAAGTGGTGCTGGGATATAGTAGGCAGGTATGGTCTTTTCCCACTCTGGACTTTGATGAACAGAGGCACAAACTACACATGTGCCAGATATTTTGTCAAGGGTGTATGTTTGCATTGTAAACAAAATTAGAAGGTGTGATTTCTTCTACTAGAGCACAAGGCAGCTTTGCCTACTGTCTAGTGTAATCAAGATTAAGTTTTCTTTGGGGGCAAAGGGAGACAAGGTTTATTATAAAATACTTGAGCTCCTTAATTCCTCCCAGAGTCTTCTTGTCCTGTAGTGCAACTGCATCTGATGTATGCAGATATCACCTGGCTCTCTTCATCCCACCCATGGGAATTGGGACTTGGGAAATAGACCTTGGCAGACACCTTGATCCCCGTGTAGCTGTAAATAAATGATCAACTGTCCATTTTATCTCACCCAAGTCTCACAACCTTGCTGCCAGAATCCAAGGAGCTTTGGCAGACTATCTTTTTGGATTCAATGATAGTCAATCAAGTTCAGATAGTCTGTGTTCATAAGTGCATGTTCAATGTTTAAGAAAGAGACCTTTTCTTTACAAAGTTGTGTGCTCTTTCCCTCAAACTTTGCCTTCTTCTGCAGCTTTGAATTGGGTGTAAATTATAGAATGAGTTTTTCAATTTTTCCAGAAAACAAATTCCACCTGGACGGTGAGATTAGGGTCGTAATTGCATTGATTCTATAAATATACTTGAAGATAGTTATCATCTTAACAGTATTGGGGCTCTCTCTGAAATGAATGCATATGTCCATTTATTTAGGTCCTCATTAATTCTTTCAGGATTTTTGGTTTAGTTTGTGTGTAATATTGTATGTCCTTTGTTGAACTTATGCTGAAGGATTTAACTTTAAGGATTTTACTGTTGAACAATTTTATTTTTGCTTTCTGGTGGTATATATACAAAAATGCTTTTAATTTTATAGTCTATATTTTGTTACCTTATTCAGTCTTCCTCCCCAATTTATTGAGGTGCTACAATTCACAATAGTGTTAATAGGCCTTGCTTTAAGATCATTTTCTAGTTCCTTTACAAGTTCCTACATCTACAATAATTCCATAGGCAGTTTAATTTTTGCTTATTTTTTGAACTTTCTATATTTTTTACTTTTTCACAATGTCTAAGACCTTCAGCTCAGAGGGCCCATAAGCAATTTATGCTAACCTGGGTAGTTTAAGGCAGAGGCCTTAGGATGTGATGGTGCTCTGGCTTGTAGTATTAGGGATTACCCAGGTTACCTCAGTGGTGCTTGGGGTCCTCCAGGCCACATTCAACAGAACTTGGTGGTGGCAGGAGGTGGGGCTCTAAATCTGTACAGAGATACTGTGGGACCATGGTGCTAGGGTCAAACTCAAGTTGAACTCAAGCTAGGCATGCACCCTAACCGCTGTTCGATAGGAGTGATGAGAGAGACATTCCTGACTTTTCTGAATCTTAGAGAAGGAGTATTTGGTATTTCACCATTCAGTGATTTAATAATTTAAATGACTTGAATGATTCAAGCATTTATGAGATAGAGAAAAGTCCTTTTTATTTCTTGTGTGCTGAGATATTTTTGTCATGAAGTGATGTCAAATTTTCCAACTGCTTGAGTCTCCTTTTTCTTCCTTTATTCTCTTAATAGTTTAAATTGTACTGACTACTTTTTAAAGTAAGTTAAAACATCTTGCATCTATTGAATAAATAAAAATTAGATCTGTAGCATTATTATCCTTTAATATATTCTGCTAGACTCAGTTTGATAATGTTTTGTTAAGGATTTTGCATTATGTTCATGATGAAGAGTGGTCTGCATTATTTTTTAAAAGCAACATTAGGTCAGGTTTTGTCATGCAGGTAGATTTATACATGCCTCATGAAATGAGTTGAGAAGTGTTCTCCAGCTCAGTTTTATGAAGACTTCACTGTCACTGTCTTCCCGTTGTTCATCAATTTGCTCGAGCGGGCCCAGTAACATAGTGAGACTTGTTACCATGTTCGGCACATCGGATACGCCAGGGGTAGCTTGCCAGGCTTTGCCGTGGGCAAAATACTCTCAGTAGCTTGCTAGGCTCTCTGAGAGGGGCAGAGGAATTGAACTCGGGTCGGCTATGTTGGTTGCCTGAAAGGCAAGCGCCCTACCCGCTGTGCTATTGCTCTAGCCCTTGAAGACTTCAGTTTTATAAAACCTGCAATTAGTGTTTTGCTCCTCTGACATGTCTGATGTAATGCATCATGGGAACTCTGGTTCTGGATCTTTGTTGGTAGTTCTCTGATAGTGAATTTAGTTTTTTTATTTTCAAAAGCGCCAAATCCTAACCACTAGACCACAAGACTGGGACTTGGCAGATTCTCTGTTTCTTCCTTTGCCATTTTTGTTAAGTTGTATTTTAAAAACACAACTTTTAATGCACCCTAACTTTTAAAAAATGTTTAGGGTAATCAATATGCTCATATAATTCAATTATTTCCTTTTTTATGTTTGTAAGAACTGCAAGGATGACTTCTCTTGTATATCTAATGTTTGCTTTTGGTATCCTTTCCCTACATGCAAGCCCCTGCATTTTGTTAGTTTTCTCAAAACTTTTTTAACCTGTTAAAATTCAACTTGGAATATTGGTGGTTTGGAACATTATATGACTGAAACCCAATCATGAACAACCTTGTAACTGTATAGCTCACTGTGCTTCAATAAAAAATTTTTAAAAATAAATAAAATTCAACTTTGGTATTGTATTTGCTGTTATGATTCTATATGGATTTCTCTTCCATATTCTTTCTTTCTCTCCATTTACCCTGTTTTTCTTGGGGGGGGGCAGGGGCTTCCATGTGGTTCTCAGGAAGCTCAGAGGTCCCATAAGCAATTTGTGCCAACCTGGGTAGTTTAATGCAGGGGCCTTAGGATGTGATGGTACTCTGGCTTGCAGTATTAGGGATTATCCAGGTCACCCCAGTGGTGGTTGGGTTCCTCCAGGCCACATTCAACAGTACTTGGCGGGAGAAGGGGGTGGGGCTTTAAATCTGTACAGAGATGCTGTGGAACCATGGTGCTAGGGTCAAACTCAAGTTGGACTCAGGCTAAGCATGCACCTTAACTGCTGTGCTATCTCTCACCTCAGTTCACTTTGTTCTCAAACTTTTGTTTTTCAATTTTGAGATGTCAATCCACATACTGTATCTATTCAAGGAGGACAGTTTTATGGCTTTTAATACATTTGCATATGATACATCTATCATCACAGTCCTTTTTGAACATCTTTCATTTCCTCAAAAGAAAAACACTGTTTTTCTGTCATCTCCCAGTGCTCTCATCTCCCCCCGGCTTGGACAACCTCTAATCTATGTCTGTCACTACAGCTTTGTCTGTTTTGGCATTTCATAAGGCCCATATGACTGGCTTCTTTGATTTAGCATAGTGTTGTCCAGGTTTCATCATCTTTAGCATATGCTAGCGTTTAATTCCTTTTTATTGCCAAATAATATTCCAGAGTATGGTCACAATGCACTCAATTTATCCTTTGATCTGCTGATGGCCATTTAGGTGATTTACACTTTTTTGGCTATTATGAATGATGATGCTATATAAACATCAATGTACAGGTTTTTGTGGGAAAATATGCTTTAATTTCTCTTGGTTATAAATCTTGGTTAGAAAAGCATGAAGTTGTGAGGGTCTTATGATTACACTCTACTAACTTACTAACTTGTTTGAGGATCTGCCACGAGATTTTCCTAAGAGTCTGTAGCATTTTATACTCTTAACATCATCATGTATTAGGATCGATTTCTCCCTGTTTTTACCAACGCATACTTGTTTACAATCTGACTTTTTGTTTGCAGTTATTCTAGAGGACATGACATTTATTTTTAAACTTTCTTCTTTCTTTTATTTTTGATTACTTTCTAAAATAGGAATATTGGAATTGGGTCATTGATTTTAGGCCATTTGGTATCTGCCAAATTGGGACTTTCCTACAAATTCAGATATTTAAGTCATAATCCCCCAGTGTCATAGAATGTGATTATTTTTGGAGATTGGGGTCTCTTAAAAGGCTGTTAATGTTTGTGAGCCCATTAGGGAGGGCCATAACACAGTGAATTTGGCATCCTTACAAAGAAAATAAAATCAGGACACTGTCAGACACAACAAAAAGACATGAAAAAACAGAGATAAGATGATCATCTATAAACCAAAGAGACACCTCTCCCTGAAGAAACCAAGCCTGCTATCATCTTGATCTTGGACATTTCATCTATAGAATCACGAGAAAACACATTTTTTTGTGGTTAAAAAAACCACCTTTCTGTAGTACCTTATTATGGAAACCCTAAAAAACTAGCATTCTTTTTTCTTTTATAATTAAAGCATTTAAATTATTAGCTTTCTTCTGAGTCACATCTCTCAAAGTTTGACATAGTGTTTATAAAATTCATTTCAAAATATTTTCTCATTTCCCAGACCACATAGTTTGATCTTTAACTCATGGTTTATTTGAAAGTGTTGATTGATTTCTAAGTATTTTCAAACTTTCCTCAAAATGTAATTGGTTTTTATGTCAATTTTCACAGTGGGCAGAAAATCCGTTCTGTATAATTTTAATCATTTTACATTTATTAAGATTTTTATGGCACATATTTGATATATTTTGGTGACCACTCATGTAAACTTGAAAAGCATGCACATTCCATGGTTGTTAGCATTGTATAAATATCAAGTAGGTTAAGTTGGCTGATACGACTGTTTCTATATTTTATATGATTATTTATCTTGTCCAGTTCTATCAATTCCTGAAAAGGGAATGGTAAAACCTTTAACTTCAGTTGTCAAATTTTGTACTCTATCAATTTTCCTGCATTTACTTTGAAATTTTATTATGAGAAACATATGCACTGTTGATTTTTATGCCATCCTAAAAAGCTGACCATTTCCCTTCATGAAATGTTTCTCTTCAACTCTGTATTATTCTTTGTCTTGAATCCAAATTTATCTGTCACTGCCACCTCAGCCTTCTTATCTTCCTGTTTCCATGGTAACTCTGGGGCTCTCCATTTACTTCTAGTCTAGCTGTTTCTTCATATTTAAGTTTATCACTCATAAATACTGTCTGGTTGGTATGAGAGATAAACTTCATTTTGAATTTGTTCTGGCAATATCTGCCCTTTGAATCCTTTAGCTCGCTATCATTCTTTATTTTTTAATATGATTAAATTTTGTTCTGCCAATGGGGAAGGGGACAATAGGTCAGGGAAACGAACACTATGACAATAGTGTATGGAAATGGTCACTCTGGAAAGAATGGGGTGCTGAAAGGTGATAAAAAGGGTTCACCATAGAGGCAGGATTGGGGACAGGAGGAAAGGAATATTGTGGAAGAAAGTAAACACTTGTGATGGTATTGGTGTTAGAAAATTGTAAGCCTGAAACTCAATCATGAATAACTTTGTAACTCATAGTGATTTTTAAAAATGTTGGAAATAATAAACAAATTATGTTCTGCAATTTTATTGCTTGTGTTTTGTTGGTGGGGGTTTGGTTCTCCCTATTTTCAGCTTTCTTTTAGAAGAATGGAAAGAACTTTTAGAACTTTTTCTACTCAAATTTGAGCTGTATTTCTTTGTATTACTTTTAGTGGATTTTGCAGGGCTTCCAATGATACAATCTTTCGATAGTATGATTTTTATAATTAATCTTGTTGCGCTTCATAGTTTTCATCCTTCATATATACTAGTTGCATCCAAGGACAAAATTGAATGGCATAGATTTTTGCTTTAAACAGTTATATGTCATAGAGAAATTAAAAAGACAAAATATTTTATTTATGCTTATGTATATATTTATCATCTGATGCTATTTATTCCTCCCTGAAGATAAAGAAGTTCATTAGATATAACACTTGAGACATCCTGTAACTTTTTTTTTATTGTGTAAGTTTTCTGGAAATAAGTCCTTTTACTTAAAAATGCTTCACTCCTAGTCTATTTTTGGTAGAAATAGAAACATAAGTTGACAGTATCTATTTTATTCTACTGCCTTCTTCCCGTCTTTGGATGTCAGTGCTCAGTAGCAAGGCACTTCTTTCAAGTAATGTGCCATTGCTCTATGCCTGCTTTTAATGTTTTACTCAATATTGATTTCATGTCAGACTACGATGTTCCTAGTAATGTGATTTTTTTGGTATTTATCATGTATACTGTTCACTGAAATTCCTGAACCTGTAGCTCCTATCTTCATAAATTTTTGATGTTTTTTAGTCACTCCCTCTTAAGATTTTACTTCTGCCATTTCTCTTACTCTTTTGCACTGGAGGTTCTAATCATGGTTGACTTTTGGAGATTTTCTAGTAAAACTCCAAGATGATCTTTTTCCTCTTTTTCTCTGTGTTCTTTCCATTGGAATTATTTCCATTGATCAACCTCTGTAAAATTTGCTGGCAAATTTTTATCCAAATTCATAACTATTGAATAGGTCTTTAAAAACCTTATCTGTTGATTTTATTTTTTTAATTTTTTTGTTTTTGTTTTTGTTTTATTAGTGAAACACCATGAAGTACAGTTGTAGACTTACAAGTTGTTCTCTGTTGATTTTAATCACCAGGCCATTTCAAAATGATTTTCAAGTGATTACTTTTTCCCTCAAAGTATATTACACTTTGCTGTTTATTGCTTGTTAGTTAATTTTGAATTGTATCCTGGATTCTATGAATAATATGTTATAGAGAATCTGAATCATTTTACATTTTTCTGACTGTTATTTAGAGGTTGTCTAGTGGGTATTTCACTTGACTGGAATCATTACTTTCCTTACAGTGGTTGGAAGTTCTAATCTCAGCTGTGTCTTGCATTTCTTTTACCTTTTTTTGCTTGGAGTCCATTTAGTGTGTTTACAATTCATAGCTTAACCAAACATTAAGGCATGGTTTAAACATAACTAAGGATTTCCTCTTTCTGACTTTCTGCTTTCTGGGATCATTCTTTGCCAGTTCCAGTAACGGGGGGTTGTCCCAGACTCTTCTTTGGTTCCCAAGCCATTAAGATTGACGTTTTCATTGGAATTTCAGCATGTCCTCAATATCAACTCCATTCCAGTAGATTTTTACTCAGCTTTGCTTTCAATATCTAAAAATCCCCTCCCAGAGTTTTGAAAGTGGTGTTAGTCGTCTTTCTATTTTCTTTTTTGCCACTCTGGGTGGTGCTCAGGGATTACTCTTTACTTTGTTCAGGGATTACTCGTGGCAGGGTTCAGGGGACCATATGGGTGCCAGGATCAAACCCAGTTTGAATGCATGCAAGGCAAGTACCTTAGCATTGTGTCTCTCCTGGCCCCTTAAAGTTGTGTCCATCTATTAAGGGGGCTGCTTGATTATAGTTTATTGTAGACTTGAACTTGATTCTTAGATCTGCTTTTTACTAACATCTTGAGGAAAATTGACTAGCAATCTCTGTGACAGTCAGTATCCCCATCTGTAAGATGGGGATAGCAGTAAGATGTAATAGTAGTAATAATAATAGCAATAATAATAGTAAAATGAACAAGTTTTAGTTGAGCTCTCTCTATATATCCCACACAAAGGCAGTCAAAAAATTGAATGATATAATTCAAAATACTTGTCACATAGTAAATGCTTAATAAAGTGATTGTTTTAATAACTATTAGCAAAGGTGTGCAAAGCAGTTTAAAGGTGATTTAGTAACGTAACAGGGCTAAGAAATTTGCATATTATTTGAAAGGCATGATAGCTCATTGAATGATGAACTCTTCTTCTTTATACTTTAATAATTAGTTTCTTGAGAATTAAAAGCTTTTTAACTCAAATGTGATCTTGCTTTGGTGACAGACGGCAAAATATTCTATTCATATTCTTTTCATGACACAGCAATACTACCTTTAAGATTTGTCTCTGCTGTGTGCAACCAATTTCCCTCTCCTCAAGGATGCTTGATATCTTGACATACATATTGTACTCTGGAGATCTGTAGAATGGTCAGGCTAAGCAGTTGAGAGTGTGTATTGTAGAGCACAGGTTTCTGAAAGATGTAGCACATGGTAACTTTGATATCTATTTGGAGTATTGCATTTTATTCGTTCTGTTAATTGGGGAAACTCAATATTCCTGTCTCTGTGGAATGGGAAATCATAAAAAATATCCTCATCCCGTGGGTTGCCAGTTGTGATCATTCTACCTTCTGAATTCCCTCAAATCTTGTCCTTTCTCTCCATGAGGCACTAGTAATATTTTAGCTGACGTATGTCTTAGCTGTCATCAGAACATTTTTCAACAGCTTTTATTCTTCCCCCACCCCAACATCTCACTGGATTCTTCTATTTTCCCCTTCATACAATTATTATAAATGCCTCTAGGTATGCTACTTCGTTGCTCAAAAACTAAAACAATACCAATCATAAATTTACAAATTCTTAAACATTAAGGACCTCTATAGTCTGGTCACTATGTTTTTTGTTTATTAATCATCAGTCAAAGGTCTTTTCCTGTGTGATATTTTTCTGAGTCACTTTTTCACTTTAAATAATATACTA
>JAOXYA010000005.1:14172489-14182868 GCA_028565675.1 Sorex palustris | reverse complement strand
TGCTTGGGTTTCAGTTATACAATGATCGAGTACCCATCCCTCCACCAGTGCCCATTTTCCACCACCACGGGTCCCAGCATCTCTCCCACCCCCCAACCACCCCATTCCACCCTGCCTCTGTGGCAGGGCATTCCCTTTCTACCCAGGATGGGAGAAACAAGCTGAAAGTAGACTATAGACCAAACATGATTGCCACTCAATGTGTCTTTTGCAAACCACAACACCTAAAAGGAGAGAGAGAACAAAAGTTTCCTCTTTTTTCTCTGGGCATTTGTCTTTGTTTCCTGCTATCAGAAAACTCCTACCAGATGAATAAGTAAAATTATGAGCGAACTTCCTTCAGTCAGGTTGTCTTTGCCTCTGTCCATCTCTCAGCCCACCTGCTTCAGACATTACCTTAGAGGACACTGACTTGACTCAGGAGTCAGTGTTTTCAAAAGAAGAATGGTAAAAACAGATGACTGGAGCAGTTCCATTGGATATGGTGGGATACCAGCTTCTGTTTCAGAAAAGTTACTAATAAGGAATAGCCCCTTGACCTCTATGACCATTCACAAATACAACATTCATTACTGAACTGATTTAGGTCTCAATAGTAAGTGTATACATACACCATGACTATTTCTAGTTCTAGCACAGAACTTCTATTTCTATTTCCTTATTTCAAAATACAGAGCAGTAAAATTATTCCAAAGTGTAGATTCCATTTATATGTTACATGATTACATTTCTATCCTGAAAACATATAGGCAATGATCAATATGACAATACCTGCAAAATGAGAAAGTTCTTTACTGGAAAGCTTGCTTTTTATATTTACCATGTGGAATGAGGTTCTTTGCAGTTATCTGAAGGATTTCTATGAGCTTATTGATAATGATTTACTAAGAATTAAAAGATAGCCAGTAATGAAGGACAACTCCACAGCTTTGGCATTGCACAAAACTCTACTGCAAACTAGAACAAGGTTGAACCCAAGGGCAATCTCAGAAGTCAGAGGAGCTGAACATGAATGGATAGAGAAAGTCTCAGATTCAGGTGACCTTGAGTTCACATTCACTTATCTATTTCCTTTGGGTATACTTCCAGAATGTCTGACTTTGAAATCTATTACTTAATCAACATATCATGTCTCTGTTGGGCATAGTTAGATATGATTGACTTGCATAAATGTATGCATAAAATGGAGTGGAAAGGTGCAAGATATGCAGTGAAGATAGAAAATAGTGAAAAAAAAGAACTTATTTTTTAATGGAGGACGGGAGGGATTCAGTCTATTCCTAGTGACTAATTTTAGTGTCAATTCAATGTCACTCTTTCCTGTTTTTCTTCATTAACCTCTACTTCTGCCTATATTGAAAGAGAGCTGCTTTGATAGTGCTAACTTTTGTAACTCCATGTAGATTATAGGCTGCAAGGGTGAAAGGTCAATCAAGGATGGAGAACAAAAATGAAGACTGTGAGGGGTTCATTATGGGAATTAAACTTTTACAAGTATGAGATAAGCAGGGAAAATGAATCTGTGAAATGAGAGTTGAGGATAGAGAAAGAGTCACTAAGAGGTTCCACTGGAGCACAGAGGCAGGTATGTAAACTAACATTGGCAAGGAGACAAATACCAAAGGAAGAACTCTTCTTGCTGATGGGAGATGAATGACTTTGTCCTTTTAAATCTCTGAGCCCTTAGCCAGGACTTATTCCACAGGTCAGCAATCAGGGATATACATTGCCAGGCCAGAGTCATAGTACATAGGGTAGGGCATTTGCCTTGCATGTGCCTGACCCAGGTTTAATCTCTGGCATCCCATATGGTCTCTTGAGCGCTCCAGAAGTGGTCCCTGAGCATAGAGCCAAGAGAAGTCCTGTGCACAGCCTGAAAACTAAAAGGGAAAAAGTTGATTGCTGGAAGCAGAGCCAAGAAGATGGAAGACAAGCTAGCATTCATAAAGACCCTCTTCTTCCCTCTGGTATCACATCTCAATATTTAACTTGTCCCTGCTGAGAGTAATGGCACCAACTTACCACCCTTACTCGGATCTAAGCATTTCTCTTTTACTGGAACCATGTGAGTTAGGGAGAATGAGAGAATGGAATAGTGAGGAAGCTGATTTAGATTTAACCAAGGAAGTAGATTTAATCAAGTTGACAATGGAATTACTCAAAAGTGTGCCATCCTTATCAACTCAATATATTTTCTTTTTTTTTTACTGTATTTAACTTGAAAAAGAAATACCATGGAAGAAGTATGCATACCCCTTACAGGATGCCATTTATCTCTCATATAAATAAAAATATCTTTATGCTCACATACACTTTGTTTTTGCATTAAATTCACTTTTGCAACTAGCTTAGTCATTCTACTCCCTTCTATCATAGCTTAAATACCAATTATAAAACTTACCACTGTTATAACATCTCACAGTATTTAATCAAAGCATTTTCTCTTTTTCCATAAGAGGAAAAAGAAACAAAAGGTACACATACATATGCTCACCACTAACATGTCTAAAAAAGAGAGGTTTCTAGATGCTTTCATGATTATTCCCACAACAGTTCTTCCATAACTGCTTTGCTTTCAGGAAACCCCTAAGCTTGTCACATAGCACTTTAGCAAAATTGTTTAATTCTAATTATACCAGTAGAACGAGAGGTGCTTTTCCACAGTGATTTTTATCTCAGGACTTGGCACATTAAAAGATATTCCAGGATTGCCTGAATGTCCCAGACATATGCTTCCCTGCCCTCTAGGTGAAGTAATGATTCAACTTCCCTTTGATAGACATAACCAATCAACCTGAGTAGTACAGTAATTCTCTTCTTTACTTTTTGGCTTCTTTGTATTTAGACTTCAAAGCAAGGAGGTGGAAGACTTAGTTTATAGTTATTGGAATTATTATTAGTTCCAGTAGAAATTCTATGTCAGAAACATTCAAAATTTGCTCATGCCTTTGCAAAGATGCAGGTATATTCTTGAGTCCTTTACAGCAGTTCCTCAGAGATATGAATTTGGAATCCAACATACACACAACACACACACACACATGCACATGTCCCACTCAGAAACCTAAAAAGCCTATGAAAATGGGAAAGAGGTAGAAGGTAGAGGAGAAGAAGCAGGAAGAAAAGAGCAGATGAAGAAGAAAAAGCAGAGTTGAGAGATAACATCACCGCTGCTTCTTGTCCTTAATCTAGAACTTTCACTGCATGTGTGGCTTATGGATCTGATATTCTATTTTCTTGATACTCTAGATTTGACTTCTAATAAAAAAATTAATATGAGGGATCTGGTTAAGAACATTGAGATGTAGCAAGCAATAGAAAACAAATTATTTCAGTTCTGCTTTAGGGACAGGGTTTGGAGTTCAGTATGGAAACATCCTAAATATAAGAGGTGGAAAGGTGTAATGGTGGTTGGATTGGCATTAAAATATTAAATGTAATCAAATACTGAGAATAATTTATAAAAATAAAATTAAATTAAAAGAGCAGTGAGATGATGTGATTGTTGGGACCAAGAACTGTCTCAATTCAGAAATGGGAAATAATTATGGAAGCAATAAAACACTAAAGAAATCCCCAAACAAACCCAAAGAAAAGCCAGGATACCTGTCTTTCAGTATGTGCATAACTTTTAAATTTTAATCATTTTATGAGGCTTAAAATAACAAGAAATTACTTTTGACAAAATATTGCACACTTAGTTCAACACAGAAATTAGTAAAGTGGGGCAAAAACTTGGATTGTCTAGCTTTTAACCAGATAATCAAAAGAAACCAATAATAAAATTAATTCAAACATATGGTACACATAATTCCCACTGGTTTTCTGTTACCAAGAACAGAACTGTGATTTGGTTTACTAGTAATAATGAGAAACATAGATAACAACTGTCACTGAGACTTTTTTGCTTTGCAGATAGCTTCTAGCGACATGGCTTTGGAATTCTGTGATGAAAATTTCTGTTGTGTGATGATAAATCAGAATATAGTTTGGATGATCTGTGGTAGGATTGTCCTATTTAGTGGAAAATCACTAAGATGACAGGAAAGTCTACAAAGCAATGAAAATGTGATGTATACCCCTCTCCCCTGTACACTACCATCATCTCATTCATTCAGTTATTCATCCAATAAGTATTTACTAGACACTATAGCAGATGTTGTTGGTGTCTACCAATATGTTTTAGGTCTTACTATTTTGGTGATCCCTCTGCATAACTTCTTTAATAATACCTATATCTCTTTGAAGAGACTTCCCCAAAGTTTTCTGCCTATGCTTACCCCCAGAGAAAGTGAGGAGGAGCTAATTCTTTCTGACAGCAGCACTCCACCAATGATTGATGAGAGTTTGTTGCAATAAACACTTAACTCTCCCAATCCTGTGGAATAATACTAAGGTATATTTCTACATAATTTACCAGGCTCTCCATAAGAAGTGAGCTCTAGTCGTCCACAGTTATTGTTTTCTTTAAACTAATGCCATATCATATCTGGGTTTCCTTCCCATTCCTGGACACTTACTCAGACTTCTAGTAGTTTCTCCTACATCTTCCTCCAAAACAAACTACTTCCACTCATATCCTGATTTTATAGTCTGCTTTCAGAAAAACCTTATACCCGCTATGTGCCAGTCATTGTGGAAAGATTCATGAATGGGAATTTGATAGGTAAGATTAGGACAACTGCAACATGTCAATGAGGAGACATTTGATAGGAGTTTGAAAGTCCATTCTAACACCTCACTTAATGGAACTAGGGTGAGATGTAAACTTGTGAAACATTTCAAATAAGGCTGTGCATGAAATAACTGCTAGTTAATATGCTCATTATTTTTCTGAGCTCAAAAATTTAGATGTCTAGCAACCTTTAAAAAGATAAAACCTCACTAGAACAGGCAGTGTGTTGAACTTTTAGTAGCTCTTAACTCTTAGAATATAAATTTATCAGGCAAGTTTTAATAAATGTTCTAGACCTTGAAGAAATAAAGGAATGAGATTTTAATAAAGCAAAAAATGTTTTAAAAGTGGTCATATGAGAGAAAGAGAGAGAGAGAGGATGAGAGAGAGAGATGATTGACAGGGTATCAGAAGTGGGGAGGAAAAGAGTTGGGGTGAAGGTGGGGACATTGTCTAGCCAGGAGGATAGATCTAGGCTCTGAATTGGGTGGTGCAACTAATTCCTGGACAGGGGAATTCAGCCTTCTGTGAGTCTAAGACCTTCATTAGAAAAGTACAGAGTTGCAGTCATAACCTAGACTGTTCTCATTGCTTTATTCACTTACCATTTTGAATCATTTGTTCGATATGTAATTATTTAAATTGGAATTTTGAGGGATGTCAGAGGAGTCCCAGTGGGAGTAACACACAACACATTTTTATGTGTTAATCAATGTGTTTAAGAAAATATCCTTGGTGCTTTGGTAGAACACGGGCGTGGGTGAGAAGTCAAAGGTGGTTCCTTCCATTCTGATCTAAAAGAGGGATAACTGAGCTAAATTTTGACAAGTGGTTGGCCTGGCAACCCCAATTCCCTTCTCTTCATTCCATTGCCTCTCTGGTGTCTGGAGCTTGAGCAGAACTTCACTTGGGTTTGTCCCCTGTGAAGTGAGCATCATGGTACCCAGCCACTGAGTATAGTTGGATGGGGAAAATATGCAGAAGCAGTTTGAGTTCTTTCCATCTTTCCTCTAGTCTGCAGAGAGCAACACACAAACCACTTCTCAGCGTGAGGACTGACAGAATTGTTAGCAAACATCTCAGACAGCAGAGATGCTGCTCTGGTCCTGAGGGTCTCCTGACATTGGGTGGGCAGAGACATCAATAGGAGGGCAGGGATAATGAGGAAAGAAGAGAGTCCAGATCCAAATTTGGGCTTTATCTTTCATGGATTGTGTGACTCTGGGAAAATTCCTGGAACCTAAGAGCACCAGTTTCTTTCTCCATATATTACAAGTGATAATATTACTAGTTCTCACCTCCTAGCATTGTAAAAGTGAGATAGAGTGACCTCAGTGCCTGGCAGGTCATAATCACTCAATAGATGTAGTTATTATTTAAAAGAGATTTATGGTAGAGGGAGAAATTATGGCAAGTCTCTGATTTCTATAGCTTCATGACCATGATTCAGCCTTCTCCAGGAGCAACCGGATAGGGCAGGGGTGGTTAATGCTTTTCACTTAGGGGACATTGAGTCCTGACTCACAGGTTGTAGACGTGAGTCTTGCCCACAAGTCCTAGAAACTTAACTCCATGAGCTAAAAGTTAGTTTCTGAGCACATTTGTAACTTTGAGTCTGAGAATGTAGTCTGTTCTGCATTCCTGGCTGGCTGAGTGTACTCTCAACTTATGGCAGATGAGAGTTAAATATCCAGTTCCTTAATCCACTTGTTGGGGCATGATTCTGGGGCATTTCTACAATTAATTCCATAGTCACTAGAGGGACTGAACTCTTGCAGAAACTAGCTGAACAACACACCCTTTATTCACTTTCTTTTCTTTCTCTCTCTCACTTCCCCCTTTTCTTAACCAGTAAGTTCTTGGATCACTTCCTAAATAAGTTGCTTGCATGGAAATTGTTCATTTAAACTCCATTTTTGAGGGAACCCAAATGGAGACCTCCTAGACAGATACCTTTAAACAGGTTCAGTACAGGCCAAATGAAGTGCAAGGTCATACCTATGTGCAATCACAGCTGTCTAGACAGCCAGCTCAAGTCCAAGCAAACTTTTGCTTGCCTGAATTATTTGGGTTGGCTTGCCCAGGCAGCACTGGACTGTCTCCAAGATTCTTCCAGCCCCCGCTTCCCTTTCGTCTCAGAGACTTCATCTCCAAAGCTGGCAGATCTCAGATGGGAATAGCACAGAATTCTATGAAGAGTGACTATGGAGCAATCCAACAAGCAGGCATGGGGTGGAAACATTGATTTGCTCTTTTTCTGAAGCTGAAACACCCAATTCCTCCCACCTCCTCTGATTCCAGAGATGATGCTCCCAGTGTGCTTTCTCTAGCCTCAATGCACAATGCAAAGTGAGCTATTAACAAAGTTGTGGAGCTATGCAGGGAAATGGGGCAAGTTGCACGTGTGGGAGTGTTAAGAGCAGGCTCTCCCAATCTTGATCAGTAGTTCATATATAATCCAGTACCTCTCCCTCACCTCTTGCCCAACTTTCTTACATTGTCCCCAGGTTGGTGGTGGGAAAATCAAAGTTTAAGGAGAATAGCTTTCTGTTCAAAAAAGATGAAACTTAGCAAGGAAGATGAAACTTGACCCAGATTTCTCCGATCCCAAATACATATTCTTACCCATTGCACTAGACAACCTGACTTATACTAATTATGAACTGTGATCCTACCAGCCTTCTTCATAACTGATGGACATTGAATATTTGTAGTATGCCAGATAGATACAAAGATAAATAAAATGTGGACCTCCCATCAGGATATTTCTCTTTTGTCCCTTGAGTTGAATATAGATTTAACTATGTTCCAAGCTTCTTTCATCAGTTTTCCTAGACCACGACCCTCTGCTTGATGTCTCCCATCACCCAGGAACTAGGTCCCCTATCAGATCCCTACTGGTGGTGCCACAGTCTCTCCACCTTCATGGATTGGGTAGCCTTTGAAAATCTGAGCTTTGTCATGTACTCTGAGCGGCAGAATCTGATGTTGCTTTCTCTGGGATATGGATGGAGCAAACTGGAAGATCAGAATCTTGGCTTTGCCTTGCCATTGTCCTTGGGACATATTTCGATACCCTTTTGGGGCCCTCAAACTCTGCCCCATAAATGGGAGGCCTGGATGTTGGGTTTTCATGGGTCTTTCAGAAGAATATTTTCAGTCATTATTTATTATATTCCTGCTGTATGCCAGACATGGTGTAAGTACCAGAGAGTAAAAAAACTCTGCTTCTGCTCAACTATTATGTTTATCAATAAGAGGAAACATGGCATATGTGAAACTTCAGAAGGTATCAGTGAGAAAAAGGAAAGTAATTGGTTTAAGAATCTAGCCGACAGTAGCCTATATTTCACAGGTTGGCCAAGGAAGCAATCACATGGGGTGATAAATGAAAGTAACGTCTCTCCTGTGAAGTAAGGGAGAGAACTGTGTGGATACTGGAATGGGACCCTTCAAGCAGAAGGAAGAATTGGCTTAAAGGTCCTGAGGAGGAGACAGCCTGGACTGTTTAAGTGAAGAAAGGTAGCTTGGAGGGCTGGGAAAGAGGTTTTCAAAAGGGGAGGCAGAAAAGGAAGTTTTAGCACTGAAAGGACACACGTTCAGGTCAACCCATAAAGACAACTGATAGCACCCAAAAGTTTGGAGAAGAGGAATATGACTTATATATTAAATTAGGGTAACTAAGATAATAGATTGTCAAGGGTTGGGGGAAGAGGCCCAGTGAGGAGACATGTGAGAGCTGGAGGGAAGCTAGACTGAGAATATGGAACCAATGAGAAATGAGTTCAAGGGGGGAGTCACAATGACTTGTGCTGCTGATAAATGGCATGCGGGGTGTGAGGAAGGGGTGTGTACAGCTTATAGCCCAAAGAGCTAAAAACAATTTCTGTTATTTATGGCTGTTTGGACTCCTGCGGTGGAGGGAGGTAAGGAAACTGGTGAAAACATCTTTTCATTCCCACATGGTGATGTGGGGTAAGGCATTTGTTTAAGGATTCTGGAGACCAGAGGTGCCTCCTATGCTAGAGATGTGAATGAGTCATCAGCAAAAAGTGGGAACAGGTGGTGGCACTGAAAGAGCGAAAGGCTGGGAGGACCCATGGACACCTGACAAGAGAAGGGATGGAGACCCCAGAGAAGGATGCACAAAGGAGTTGCATGTGTGCGTGGGAATCTGAAGGAAACCACACAACCCAGGTTCCTCCACCTCCTCTGATCAATTCTGTTCAGTTTCTAATCAGAAAGACTGTTCATACCCTAATGTTTTGTGGAATCTAGGCCTCTCTGCCCACCCCACCACCCCCTTTCACTTTCTAAAGACTTGAGACTACGGTAAAATTCCCCAAATATTTTCTGAGTAAACAAGGGAATATTCTTGGTCTCCACTGCAATCATAGAATTAATGGTAGAAAATATGCCTGCACTTAGAATGAATGGTGATGAATCCCAACAGAGAGGTATAGATTGCATCTGGTAAAATGTTTTCTGCACAAATAATGTTTTGGAAGCCTTCTGCTTTCATTACAATATGTAAAGGGACTTAGAAGTTGCCACTCCTGCCCTTACGATAAGAAGAAAGCTGAACCAGTGAAAAAATTAGTAAACTTTTTTCTTAGACTCACCAAAGAGTTGAGGTTGCAGGAAAATCCACCAGACTGAATCTAGAGAGTTCTGAAGGAAGCATGAAGGCAACAGAGAAAACAAATCAAAGACTTGGGAGGGATTTGAAATCTATGGCACCACTAGCTGTAAAGGATGTCACACAAGGCTCAAAAGGAAGCCTTGTGGCCATGCATCTGGCACTGAAGGCTTACTGATCTTAGATCTTGACACAAACATACTCAATTTTTTACAAAAGATTACAAGGCACACTTAAAGGAAAGGAAAAATATAGCCAGAAGAGTCAAAGTACGCATCAACACCAGAGTCTGAGATAACAGGGATTTTTAAACTTCAGTTCAATAGCCAAGAGCAACATCAGCACTGCTAAGTCATGTAGATAGTGAAATTCCTTGATGGAACTCGATGGAAATAGTACTGAACTGTGTGTTTTTCCTCCCCAAAGCACCTAGCTCTAGTCTAACTTGAAAAGCAACACCCATTACCAACCAGACTGAGAGACATGTACAAAAGAGCCTATCAAATCCTCTTCAGACCCATCAAGGTGATTAAAAACAAGAGAAGTCTGGGTGACTCACAGTCAGGAGGAACCTAATGAGACTTAACTGTGAAATCATACATGATGCCCCAGATGATCCTGGAACAGCAAAAGAACATGAGGCTAAAAATAAGAAAATCAGAGAGCCTGGATGTCCCTCAAAATGGCAAAATACATGCCTAGCATATGAGAGATTCTGAGTTTGAGTTTATATACCACATTGTATCCCTCACTAGCCATTGGGGTATAACCCTACTAGATTTTAGCACCATGGGGTATGGCGTCTATCAGAAAAAGTACGAATACGGGGCTGGAGAGATAGTACAGTGGAGAAGGTACTTGCCTTGCATGTGTTTGATTCAGGGTTAATCCCTGGCACCACATACATTTCCCTGAGCAGCACCAGGAGTGATCCCAAAACAGAAAGCTGGGAATAAACCCTGAGCACCAACAGCTATAGTCCCCAAACAAATAAAAAAGTAAGAATAACAATAAAGTATTGATGTTAGTTAATGAGAATTCAAAAATAAATAAATAATGTCATAC
>JAOXYA010000005.1:14155108-14165945 GCA_028565675.1 Sorex palustris | reverse complement strand
AGCAGAATGGCTGATGGTAACTCATTTGGGAGAGGAAAATCTATTGAGTCCATTGATTAAAATTCTAATTCCATCTAGAATCACCTTCACAAGACATACTCAGATATACTTTTAGGCAAGTATCTGGGATCTTAGTGATTTAAATGAGCTACCACATGAAAGGAACCATTCCCAGTTGCATCTGAACTGAATCTGTGTCAGACTGTATGTGCACATATATAGAAGTGTGTCCATGTAGCTCTGAAGAGCACATATTTTCTTCATACTCTATTTTATGTAAACACTCTTCAAAAACACTCAGTGAGCAACTTCTATGATCCAAGATCTGTCTGAATCTTAGTGAACAAAACAAATATAATGCTTGCTCAAAGTTTTTGTCACACAAGTTACAAAACATCTAAGCCCTTCACCCAGGAGGAGAGAGAGAACGGGGGTGGGGTGCCCTGCCACAGGGGCAGGGTGGGATGGGGGAGGATGGGGGGGGGAGGGATACTGGGATCCATGGTGGTGGAGGGTGGGCACTGGTGGAGGGATAGGTATTTGATCGTTGTGTGGTAGAGGCCCAAGCACAAAGGTTTGTGGGTCTGCAACTGTACCTCATGGTGCTTCACTAATAAAATTTTAAAAAAATAAATAAAAACATTTAAGCCCTTGCAGATAATTAAAAGGTGAGAAAATACATGATCAAAGCAATAAAGAAAGATATAAAAGTAATCTTTTACTGATTTTTTTTTTTTTGCTTTTTGGGTCACACCCAGTGATGCAAAGGGGTTACTCCTGCCTCATGCATTCAGGAATTACTCCTGGTGGTGCTCAGGGGACCATATGAAAAGCTGGGAATCAAACTCAAGTCGGCCATGTGCAAGGCAAAAGCCCTCCCCGCTGTGCTATTGCTCCAGCCTCTTACTGGATTTTTTATTCCTTACACTCTATATCTTTATTATTTAATTTAGTTCTGCTTTGATTGTTAGCTATTAGTTTTAAGAGTTTAGAGAGACATTTAGCCTGCTAGGTAACAGAATGAAGAGTTATAAATTTTACCACTCCCAATAAAGATCCTGATTTCCCAGTTTTTCTATAACTTCCCCAAATAACAACAAAAGCAACATTTAAGATTCAGAACAGCAGATTCAAAAAAAATCTAATTCCTTTCATGCATAAAGCTATGCTCATCATCTATAAATATTTAATAAGAACCGAGCTCTAAGTCATTAAATATTCTTTTATTTTTATTGTGAAATCTTAGATAGGCAAAGGGATATCGATAACTTTGTTTCCTGCCCTTGAGTTCTGAGTCCTTTCAACACCCTTTCATTCTTTCTTTTTTGGAAGGTTTCTGTTTCTTCCAGTGATAGGAACTTGAGCACAAGATGTAACTGGAGCAAGCAGAGTATGAATGCCTCTAGCCAGCTCTGAGCTCTTGCTCTGTGCTGGTTACTGTACAAAGGGTGACTTCATCTTGTCAATCTTTCTCAAACCTGGGATGAGGAAGGACATAGCCAGGAATGACTTGGTGTTAGTGGTTTCAGGGAGAGGCAGCGGGGAGAGCCAGACTGCAGAGGTGAAAGATCAAGTGTGCAGGCAGCACATTTTTTGAAATTCAGCTGCGATGAAAGGAAAAACTAGGAATGTTCCATCCTTGAAATTGTGGACTCTTAAGCATTTCTGCAGTCTCTGAGTGATTTCGACATGAATAAAAATTGACATAAAGTCAAGAAAGATAAAGCTTTTGGCAGTGGGGAAACCTATTTTGTTTTGTTTTGTTTTGTTGGTGGAATAAGAAGGGGAAAAGAATAGGTACAAATGATAGTGATTTGGGGAATATAATCAGAACTCAAATCTTCTAAAGCTTCTGTGTTCATTGGTTCAGAAGTCCTGAAAAGATACTGGGACACAAAGGGGTCCTTCCTCTTCTCCTTCTTCACAGCCCTCCACCCTTAACCCTCCCTCAATTCCCCATCCCCACCCAACTGCAAGCAACTGTATGCAGGAGAAAGCTGAATCCTGGGCAAGGTGGGTCCCTTGGCCTCCAGGCAGGGTCCAAGGCAAATGACAGGAACATTGGTGTATATGTTCCTTCCAGCTATAACCCCCACCCTCCTCAAGGAAGAGTTCTGTCTGTGCCAATGGAGTGCATAGAGAGTTTTATATTTTCTGGGATTTTTAATATTTATCATAGAAGCTAGATTTTCAGAGGTAACTGGGCTCATCAAGATCTTTCTCACAACAGGACTTGTTCCTTGGTTTATTTATTGTATATTAAGTTTCTTTTTTCTTCAGAGCCCCCAAAGCCTTTCTAATTGAAAAGCCAGGAAATAGCTCATTGTTTCTTAAAAGCGGAAGCCCTAGCACTTACTTACAGGAAGTTTCGTTCATTCCAGTTAGCAGTACTGATTTATAAAGCCTGCTGGGGGCTTTCCTCAAAGGGAAAGAAAAGGAAAAAAAAAACCCACAGTATGTTCTTGCAGCACTCTACCACAGCCCCTTGCTGATACCAGAGGCATTTTAATAAAATCAGCATGGAGATGCAGGTTTTGTTATACTGACTCCAACTGATAATTAGGTGCAAAAGTTTGACAATCCCTGAAAAAAATGATCGGCATGACTACATGTGGTTTGGAATCTAGATTACAAATTCTGGGGCGATGAGGGGTGGAGAAATCAGTTCTTTCAAGTGAAATGAGAACCTTTGCAGGGGAGCACAGGCCACCTCTGGGGCCCCACTAAGCACCACTTTGGGGCAGCTGGAACCACTTAGATGGGCCTGGTCTACCCACAAAGAGAACAATGACTTCTCCCAGGGGTCTTGATGATTCTCAAAGTGGGCCCACATAGCCCCACTCTTAAGAAACTACACCTTTGCCTAAATTACACGTTCCACTTCTAAGATTTGTATTCCCCAGGGTTGTGTTTGTGGCTGCTGTTGTTTTTTGATGTTTTGTTTGTGTTGCACGCAGCTGACCCAGGTTTGATTCTTCCGTCCCTCTCAGAGAGCCCAGCAAGCTACTGAGAGTATCTTGCCCACATGGCAGAGCCTGACAATCTCCCCGTGGCATATGCCAACAACAGTAACAAGTCTCACAGTGGTGCCTGCTCGAGCAAATCTATGAACAACAGGAGGACAGTGCTACAGTGCTACAGTGCTTGTTTTTGTTGCAACTGATGTCCACAACTAAAATAAATGTTCTTTTTGAGAGAAGGAGGCCTTTTTTGGCCACACCCAGCAATGCTCTGAGCTTACTCCTGGCTCTGTGCTCAGGAATCATTCCTGGTGGTACCTGGGGAACCATATATAGTACCTGGCATGAAATCTGGGTTGAACAGATGCAAGGCAAGTTTATTATCATTTGCACTATCTCTCTGGTCCTAAGACAGGTGACACTAATGACAGGTATTATCTAAGTTATAAGATCATTTCTAAAGTCATATAACACATTTGGAATGGAGAAAGTCGGTTTTAAGTTTCTAGGTAACATTGTCTAGAAATTTAATCATCTATAGGTATTGTTAAAAAATAAAAAGTTAGGGAGCTGGAGCAATAGCACAGCAGGAAGAGAGTTTGCCTTGCATGCTGCTGGCCCTGGTTCAATTTCCAGCATCCCATACGAGCACCACCAGGAGTAATTCCTGAGTGCAGAGCCAGAAGTAATCCCTGTGCATCGCCGGGTGTGACCCAAAAAGTAAAATAAAATAAAATAAGAAAAAGTTAAAAAATAATAAAGTTATAAGAACAAAGGACTAGGGGTGACTTGAGCACCCGTGACTCCAGATTTTTCTGGTGATGGCAGGTTTCATCTGAGCACCCTGACCTTACTCATGTCTCCCTCTCACCACCCAGGCTTCATTAAATTGACTCATCGCTTGAGCTTTACAGAATCCCATTCATACAATGAGATTATGTAGAGTATAACTTAAGGGGCTATTTGGGGATGACATCCAAAGTTACATGGTCAAAAGCTACATCAAAAGTGAATGGTTATTTTCAAGTTTTCCCAGGTCAGCATAGACCTGCAAGTCTAAATGATGATCCTGTGTATTTTAGGAAGAAGTTTATTTTCCTGCAGACCTATGTTGTCATCTGAGGAGTTGTTTAATAACTTTATGAACTACAAGATTATTATCCCTCTTTGAAGTTGTGCAATGCAGTGTTGACAAAACTGGAAGCAGTAACTCTGTCTGTCATTAGGAACATCTCATCTGCCATAACTAATTCTTAGGGTGCACCTTTCTCATCTTCATATTTCATTCCCTCTCTTCACCACTTCCTATTTCCTCCTTTACTCTTCTTCAGATTCCATCTATTCTTGTCTTTTAACTCCCTTTCTTTTGAGTCAGTTGGACTCCAAAATAATTCTAACTTGAATACACGAAATAATTCATTACTTAAATATATATTATTTGTACTATTATTGAGTTATTGTGTTTTAAACTAACGCAAAATAACATATTTTTAAAGACTTATACATGAAAGATAACTTTAAATACAACTTTATTTAACAGTCAATACAGAAGTTTAAATACAGCTTTATTTAACATTCAATTTAGTTTCTGTTACTCACCCCACCCTCTGACTCAAGGGTTACCCCTCTACCTGAAATGGCCCACTCATTTTGATACTCATTCTCTATAGAGTACAACTTTTAGCTCTTATATTAACTTTCTTTCCTTTCTTTAACATTAAAATTTAAAAAAAGGAGTTGGCTAGTGTCTGTTACAAGTCTCATAGAACCTCCTATCTCTACATTGAAAATCTTTATATTTGATCATGACATATAGTGGATTCCTATTAAGAATTTACCAATGAAATATTTATGATAGAAAGCAGGCAGTATATTCTTTGGATATATTGCATAGTGGCTTACGAACAGAATTTTTGGTATGTGCTAAGCAAAGTGTTCAGCCGACAGAAATGCTTAAAACATGGTTATTAAATGACAATCCATCAGCCAAATAGCTTGTTTTCTACCTAACCCAGCAGGAACCATGGAGCTGAGCTTCTGAAGTTAAAGAGAAATTGTTCAGAAGTACAGGATCATTTTAGTTTTCTAGGTTTTCAGAACTGATTAATTTATTCATGGGATGAAGTTATTCAGACTAAAACCAAGTCTATAGTATGTTCCTTCTGTGGACACATCACTCTGGGAAAAGAATTTGAAGAATATTGTTTTGAAGATTATTTTTATATCTTTCCATCAGAAGTCTATGAAATAGATATTACATTCCCCTACCCTTCACCACCCCCACAAATAAGGAGATTAAAATTCAAAGAGATCTAGACGTTCAATAAATGATGGAACAAAAATTTGATTGCCAAACTACTAATTGTCAGCATTTCTGCTACATTACAGGTTCTGAAACAGCACATCAGAAGTCCAGAGTCCTCTTTCCAGTGTAAATGTCTTAAAAATATGTTATTTTGCAAAAGCATGAAAATCATTACTCAATACTAATGCAAGTCTTAAGTTTAGAATCCAGACCGTCAAGTGTACACATGACACACTTTGAACAAGGTCTCATAAAAACACAAAGTTGAAATTATTTGTAAGGACTTGAGTTAAGTAGATGGGATCTAGAATGTTAGCTAAGAGCTCCATGGGAGTAGAAACTGAAAGATTGAGGATTTGTGAGGTAAAACAGACACATTTTTTAAAATTTTCAAAAGGCTGGATTAGAAATAGAAAAATTGAGCTGGTGCAATAGTACAATAGGTAGAGCCTTGCATAGAGCCAACAGGAGTTCTATCCTGGGCACCTCATATGGCCATATGGCCCCCAAGTCCCACCAGGAGTGATCCCTGAGCATAGAGCCAGGAATAAACCCAAAGAACCACTGGGTGTGCCCCTTATGCCCCACAAAAGAAATAGAAGAATGGTAGAAAGTTGTTATTTTTTAAAGAAGGTAAAATTGGTAGATTATTTTTTAGAACTATGAAAGTTTAGACCTAAAAGGAACCAGATGAAGCAATTTTCTTTGAAAGAAAAATCAGCTTTTTGAGTCACAATTAAAATCAGCTTCATAGTTTATGGAATACAGTGCAAAATAACCCCCCAAAAAGGACCCTTGCTCAATTTCAAGATGGCAGTAACAGATAATTAAGTCAAGACCCTTCAAAATGAATAGTTTCATATCAATGCACACATATTCATGAAATTTCTTGTCCACAATATTATTGACACCAAAACTTTACATTTGCATGACATTTTACAGTTTACACAGTATTTTCACAGATATTCACAGTAATTCAGTTGAGTGAATAAGAGTTGCTTTACTTTCAAAAGATTATCCCCAGAACAAATATAGCAACCATAAGATTCTGTTTCTTAATGACTGTCAGTATGTCCACCCATTGTTCATCGATTTGCTTAAGTGGGCTCAGTAACATTGTGAGACTTGTTACTGTATTTGGCATATCTATTATGTCATGATAGCTTGCCAAGCTTTGCCATGTGAGCAAGAGACACTAGGTAGCTTGCCTGGCTCTCTGAGAGGGGCGGAGGAACCAAACTCGGGTCAGCCATGTGGGCCGCACAAGGTAAATACCCTACCCACTGTTTCTTAATATTCATTTTAATTCACAAAACTATTTTCAAAGGGTAACTTTACACCTTAAAATATATGCCAAGCTATACCAACCACCAAAAATGAATTACTGCTCACCATTTCCAACTGACAGACCTTTCACTCTGTTCCTCCCATATTCCCTACCCTTCCCCTTGGGAAACCACTATTTTGTTTTCAGAATCTAAGGGCTGTTTTGTTGAGTTTTGTTAGTTTTTGTGATTTGTTTCTTTATGATTCACAGGAGTAAACTTATCTCATAATTTTCTGTCATTTACTGAGTTATGTCACTTATCATAATAACCCCAAGTTCCACCTGTGTTGAAGGTTGACATCCTGATTTAGTAACACAAGTATATGCTTTTTGGATTACTGATGCTGAACACTACAGTTTGTTACCAGTTTCTATTTAATAGAAAACAGTTAACTACATTTGCACAAGAATATGCATCCAGCAAACTCTTTGTGCCTACTCTGAGCTGAGGGTTTTTTCTAAGCTTTTCAGACTTCAAATTTGAACTTCATGATAATAGTGAAATGGGGTTTATTATTCACAATGTACTCATGAGCATGCTGAGAATCAGAGATGTCAAGTTAAATATTTAAGGTCACAGATCAGTTCATGAAAGAAATGAGATTAGAATATCATTTACCAGAACTTTCTGTGGTGTTCCTTTGCCTAGGGAGATTGCTTACATTTCTCAAGTGCTAGAGCACATGCCTAGAATGCAAGAGAAGGCCCTGACTTCAATCTCTGGCACAATAAAACTTCCTCAGCATTATTGGGTGTGATGCCGGTGACACCCAGTATTACAGGGAACAAGCATTGAATTGTCAGGACTGAATAGTCAGACCAAGTATCACTAGAAATGGCCCCAAACCCTCTGAGCACTGCTCAGAAGACCCCCTCAAAGACACAAAGGTCTCCAAAATGAGATACGAATGTAAAATTAAGATTACCTGCCAAGGAAATTCAAGGCAAAGATAAAGTAAATCATAATTCTCCCCTTTCTACATCTTTTTCTATGTCACCTTCAGCTTCTAGTTTCTAGAGTACAACGTAAAATATATAGAGAGAGTTGAAAATGGCCTACACTTGAAAAGCTTTCACAGTAGGTGAGTTAAAAGTAAATTAATTAACCAGGTCCTATCTTTATGGCAGAACACTGGATTCTTACTGGGTATGCATGAGCTCTTCCATACTTCAGTTTCCTTGCCTTTTGAATGAAGTCATGGGACCATTTAGGTCACACCACAAGTAGGTATCATTGCCAGTTTCACCGAGTCACTGAGTCACTGACCCCCCCATTGTTCATCGATTTTCTCCGAGCGGGCCCAGTAACGTCTTTATTGGAGACTTTGTTGTTACTATGTTTGGCATATCGAATACATCACGGGCAGCTTGCCAGGCTCTGCTGTGCGAGCTAGATACTCTCAGTAGCTTGCCGGGCTCTCCGAGAGGGGCGGAGGAATCGAACTCGGGTCGGCCATGTTGGCTGTGTGCAAGGCAAACGCCCTACCGCTGTGCTATCACTCAGCCCTATTGCCAGTTTTAAGGAGTGAAAAGATCTTGATATATATTGGTGGTAGGGATGGGGAAAAGGAGACTTATGTCACACCCAGTGGCTATTCCTGTCTCTAGGCCAAGGCCTAACCTCTGACTGTCCAAGGCACCATATATGTTACTGGAGATTTGAACTGGAGTTAGCGGCTTGTGAGGCAAACACCTTACCTCTTAGTGACCCGAGAAGTCCTGTTTGGGTCATCAAAAGATTTCGAAAACAAATTGACTGCTGAATCACCACTTTCTGCACAGATCTTCGGGCATGCCATTAACTACATGTGAGCAAAAATGTATTTATGTATAAGTCACTGAGTTTGTTAACGCCTTTTACCTTAATGTCACCCTAAAATACATTATCCCCCTTATAATTGCCTGGTTCCACACCTGATTTTCACAGAAGCTACAATAAACAGATTAATTATATGAACAGATGGCCGGTGTCTGGTAATCACAAAACTGCTATGCACATGCCATTTAACTGAGCATTACAAACAAGGGTGTCAGAAAAGACTGACAGGCTTAGAAGCAGAGCTTGTATAATTTCTAGGCCTTTCTATGATAGATGAGTTTGGGGGGGCAAGAGGTTGAGCATAAAAATAATAAGCAGATGACTATCTTTGTTACTAAGCTGAATCCTGGCTAGTAGGGATATTTTAATGGGGGTAATGTTTAGGCTGGTTATCTTTAGCCAAAAGTGATACAGGGAAAACAATCAGAACCCACCAGAAATAACTACACATCTCGTGTTGAAATAACAATACAAAATTTGAGAGTTTTTCTGTTTGAAAATAAGACCTAATGAGATGTGATCTTCACCTAAGTAATAAAACTGTCTTCCTTCCAAAACATGGAGGGCATGAGTTTTCCTTAGAAAAGGAGTCTGCAGAAGCACAAAGTTTTCACCAAAAATATCACCCATCTTATCATTGTGGCATATTTTGGGTGAAAAGAATGAGCTTTAGTATTGGAAGAAACACCTATGGCAAGAACATTCTCCAGGATAAGAGAGCTGAACTCTCTATAACTCATTCCTCACTTATGAATTGAAGAGGATAACAGTGTCTACTTCTGCATACTTCATGGGTGTTTTCAAGGAGTAAATGAAATAATTTTGTGAAAAAGCATCAACTTGGAAGACATGCTTATTAAGCACTTAGTTATTTATTATTCTGGAAGCCTTTAAAAAATAAAACATTAAGATACCACCTGGAGTCAAAAGAGGGGTGAAATAGGATCAGTCAAGGAATGTCCCAAACTTGAGGCAGCTAAAACCAATAAAATGTTATCCCAATTTGCCCATTAACCCCACAGGTCAGGGTGATTGAAAGGGTCTGAGTTTCTGAAGCAATTGATTTGTATTGAGAAAATAGCTGAATTTCTAAGAAGAGAGAAGATATTCCAGAAGCAGAGGTAGAGATTTGGTGGAAGCTGATAGGGGTATGTGGTTGAAAGTAACAGATCTCCAATTCCAAGCTGCTTCAAACTGAAAGTGAGCTCAGAAACTCAGAATTATTGGAGACTAGGAGTTAATCTGACTAACATCTTGAATGCTCCTTGTTGAAATAGTTTTCCTTGCTTCGATTGCTAATCGGGTGGGGGTGGGGAGAACCACTGTCAGTGTATGTAGTGAGTGGGAAAAGACCCAATAGGGAAGCGACCGGAAGGGAAGGGAGCAAATAGAGAATTCCTAAAATAACTCAAGTGAAAGGGTCATGGCAGTGCCTGGGAGTTAGAGCAGTGCAGGAGATGGATTCCAGGTAGAATATTCATGCCCTGGGAGCAAAGTGGATGGAATTTGTCAATGATCACCAAGTTGGAGACCTAATGCCAAGGAAAAATATCTGGTGCCATTTCTCCAAACTGAGAAGCCAAAAGAGAAGACTTTGTTTTAAAAAGGTGCAGAAAAGCATTAACTCAGCAGCAGGCTGATCCAGGGGTCACCCTTGGTTTGTGTAAGAACAGAAATCTCTCAAGTGGCCTTCGTTAGGAAAAAAACAACACCCAGACAGACTCAGGGTGGAGGGAAATGGAATCTGTATGTGACTAATTTCAAGAGTCTCCACTTCCACATCTAGCTAAATTTCCCTTTGGTTGGGCTCATTGTTGCACCAGTCATGATTTCTACTGAGGTTGATTCCATTTTTTTTCTATTTAAGGATTTGCGATACTGGCAGCTACAAATCACTGTAATCACACTTGACCAGTTACCCCTTCATTGGCAAAAACAGTGAAACAGATGTACTCTTCCCATGCTATGTGGGCACACGATTAATAGGGACTGGAACTTTTGCATGTGTACCCAAATAAGAGAACTTACCCACTGAAAAACAAAGGAAAATCAGCTAGAAAATTGGTCTAGAAAGGGATGAAAATATAAGAAAAGAGTCAAAACCACAAGCAAGAAGCTACAATTTAATTCCTAGACAAAGAGTGAAAGTGAGGAGTCAATTGACAATGACTGAGCTCCTTTTATGTGTCAGGGAAAGTGTTAAAAGCACCACAAGTGGAGACAACACCACACTTCAGCAATCAGCACTGTGAGAGACACATTTAGTATAGAAACAATTCCAAGAGGGTTTGCTAAGTTTTAAAAGGGAGAGGAGTATATGTTTTATTTGGATGAACCACCTTGAGACTGAATAGGATGAGAACGCTATTCAGGTCTCCCAAAGAAGAATAGAAAGAGCTATGCTCGGAATATCACGTTTCACTCAA
>JAOXYA010000005.1:14135097-14148455 GCA_028565675.1 Sorex palustris | reverse complement strand
GGGTCCTAGTCTCGTCATTACTTTTGGATCATGACAGCATTTGCCTATGATCAAACTCTTAACCTATAGTTAAGAATTGTGGCACCTTGGCCTGGCCCATCTTGATGTCAGGGTAGCACATAACTTACCGGCTTGCCCTGGTTCCATCCAGTTCCTCGTCGGGACCCTGCTCTTGGGGTGCTAGGAAGTGAGGGCAACTGAGGCTTAAATTTGAGAAAGCAGATGCCCGGAAGTGAATAATATTCAAAGCCAATTAAACCCTAAGTTATAAAACACAATATTAATTGTCTTCCTGTGTCTATACAAAAAGGACATTGCATTAGAGTAAACTATTCAAAAGACATAAGGAGAGGAGAAAGGAAATATTAACTTACAATACAAGTTCAGTGTCCTAGAAGGATGAGACCTTACAAATAAATAGATTCTGATTAGGGGAAAAGCTGATTAACTGGTTGGGGAAGAGAGCATAGAGAAGTGGTTACGGACAAAGGAGTGGAAGTGACTAGGGAGCACTGTGATGGGTGTAACCTGATAAACCTAAGCTCCTTGTATTCCAGCAGATGGTCACGGAGAGTGTCATGCTATGTGAAATGAGTCAGGAAGAGAGGGACAGACATAGAATGACTGCACTTATTTGTGGAATATAAAAGAACATAATATGAGACTGACTCCCAAGGACAGTAGACACAAGGGCCAGGACTATTGCTCCATAATTGGAAGCCTGCCTAATGAGCTGGGGCAGAAGGCAGCTGGAATAGAGAAGAGGTCATTAAGTCGATGGTGGGAGGTATTGTTGGGGATGGGAGATGTATAGATAATGGGAGAAAGTAGATAAAGGACCAAAGGTGATGGCCTCTCGGTATCTGTAGCAGGAGGGGTGGATGGGGGGATACTGGGGACATTGGTGGTGGGAAATTTGCACTTGTGGAGGGATGGGTGTTCAATCATTGTATGACTGAAACTCAAACATGAAAGTTTTATAACTGTATCTCACAATAATTCAATAAAAATTTATTTTTTTACTGACACATACTTGACTTCCATTATGATATAAGATCAAGGTATACGTCTTCATTAGATATCACTATATCACTGTCATCCTGTTGTTCATTGATTTTCTCGAGCAGGCACTAGTAATGTCTCCTTCGTCCTAGTCCTGAGATTTTAGAAAGTGCCACATTCGAGGCTCTTTCAGGGTCAGGAGAATGAGACCCATCATTGTTACTGGTTTTTGGCATATTGAATACTCCACGCGGAGTCTGCCATGCGGGCAGGATACTTTTTGTAGCCTGCCAGGTTCTCCAGAGTAAGAACTAGATAATAAGATGTCATGCGGCCGCATTCCGGGAGCTGGGTTTTATAGTCTCTGGATCTTGGCCATTGATGGGATTACACAGCCACGGAGGCAGTTGGTGAGCGTAACACCTACATACTGGAAGATGGGGGATCTGAGTGGAGGAGGCCCCAGTCCCAATCCGAGCAGGCTTGGAGATCTACCCCTGGGTCTCGCACACTTGGGTTCCTCTGCCAGTTCCTTCGTGCGTGAGGCTCGTCCGAATGTGTGGAGAGTGGTCTTAAGCATGGCTGTGGCTGGAACCGGAGGCTCAGCTTGGGGTTGGGAGGGAAACTCAACCCACCCTCCTCCAAGGGGCCCTAGTAAGGACAGCCAGGCGCAGAGGCAGGAGACTCTGTACTTTTAAAAAGTAAATAAATAAACTTTTATTTTAGATAATATAAATATCTACAAAACTTAGGAACTAGAACATTACCAGAAATCTTCAAAGCCTTCCAGAGACCCCCTCCCCAATAGACTCTCTTTTTCCTCTCCACAGGTAGTAGCCCTGTCCTGAATATTGTTTATTGTATCTACATTTCTAAAATAATTTTATCATTTATGTATGTATCCCTGAAGAAACTGAAATGATAAATTCTGAAAAGAAATGCATATTTCTTCGACATGTTTTTGGATTAAAATAGATCACTTTGACTACATTCCTCTGTAACAGGCTAAATTTTAGTGCAGAATATTTTTTCACTGTTTTTTTAATTTAAGGCACTGTGAGTTACAGAATAGTCGCGTTCCAGGCATGTAGTGTTCTAGCAGCAATTCCACCACCAATATCAATTTTCCTTCATTAGTTTCCCCTGGGGTCTGGAGCAATAGCACAGCAGGTAGGACGTTTGCTTTGCACGCGGCAGACCCGAGTTCGATTCCTCCATCCCTCTCAGAGAGCTTGGCAAGCAACCAGAAGTATCCTGCCCGCATGGCAGAGCCTGGCAAGCTCCCTGTGGCGTATTCAGTATGCCAGAAACAAAAACAAGTCTCACAATGGAGATGTTACTGGTGCCCGCCCGAGCAAATTGATGAACAGCAAAAGGAGGACAGTGCTGCAGTGCTACAGTGCTAGTTTCCCTGGATCCTTCCTACCCACCCCCCAGGCTGCCTCCTTGACAAAGCACATTTTAAGATTTGCTTATTACAGTTTGGATCTCCTGCTTTGAAGTCATTGGCTCTGAGGTTTAGATATATCACACCTCTGCCCCACTAATGTTCCCAGGGCCACTGACCTCTTCACTGATCCCTCCTGTCCACTTCCTCATACTTCTCCCCTCAATCTCTCTCCTTCCCTGACCTTCCTACACTCTTGGGTGAAGGGCAATGCAGGGATGCCCGCTCTCCTGTTTTTCTGGAGATACGTGAGATCATCCTTTGTCTGGCCTTCTTCTGACTTACTTAACGTGATGTCTTCCAGTTCCATCCAAGTTGCAGTCATTTGCTGTGCAGATTTTTTTTAAGTAAAATAGTTTCTCATGAAAATGTGAGAGAGAGAGAGAGAGAAATTATACAGCATAGATTGTACAGATGTTTGCCAAGAACAGTTTTATCACCTTTTAGTTGGAATTTATTAGAAACTTAAATAAAAAAATTTCAGATGTGCAGCATTGAAAATGAACATTTCTGTATACTACATTAAAGTCACCAATCAAAGTCCAATTCTGTTCTTGCTTAGTTTTTGGATTACACCCAGCAGTACTAAGGCTCTGTTCCTGACTCGGTGCTCACGGGTTGTTCCTGGTGTTGCCACAGGGCTCACGTGGTACCAGGGACAGAACCTGTGGTTTTCACATTCAGAGTATGTTGTTCAGTGTTGTGAGCTGTTTACCTGGCCCTCCGCTGCTGTTCTTCACCAGACAGTTTTCCCTTTGTCTCTCATGTACCCACTTCTTTCCCTTCCCTTTTGGATTAGAGTCTGAGGTTATTTTTATTTTACTTAGTTTGTGTATTTTCTTTGTTTACCTGCTGCGATTGTATATTGTTTATTTATTCATCTAGCTTATTTCAGGGAGCATAATAACCTCCAGGTGTATGTTTTAGCAGATGGCGGGATTTCAACTAGAAATATTACATTGTCTCTATATATGTACTCCCACTTTTATTCATTTATCACTTGAGGGGCAACAATATTATTTCCAGTTAGTTCTTGGCTATTGCTGATAGGCCACAGAGAACTAGAGGGGATGCATGTATCGCTTGAGGTTAGTATTTTGTATTTGAGGGTGCCAAGAACCCAGATAAGCTAATTGTAGGGTATTTCTGTTTTTAATTTTTTTTTTGTTTGGTAGCCATATCCAGCAGTACTGAGGAATTTCTTTTTCCTGGCTTGTTCCTGGCTCTGCACTCAGGAATTACTCCTATCAGGCTCAGGGGACTATGTGGGGTGCCAGGGATAGAACTGAGGTCAGCTGTGTACAAGACAAGCATCCTATCTGCTATACTATTGCTCCACTATTTTCAATTTGGGGGGTTTGAGGACAAGTGTTGGAACATTATATAACTGAAACCCAATCATGAACAACTTTGTAACTGTGTATCTCACTGTGATTCAATTAAACAATTTTTTTGGGCTTTTTGGGTCACACCGGACAATGCACAGGGTTTACTCCTGGCTCATGCACTCAAGAATTACTCCTGGCTGTGCTCGGGGGACTACATGGGATGCTGGAAATCAAATATGGGTTGGCCCCGTGCAAGGCAAACACCCTACCTGCTGTGCTATAGCTCCAGCCCCTTAAACGATTTTTTTAAATAATGATTTTTGGGTATTTTTCTGGGGGGGCAATATTTAGGGGTTTCTCTTTGTTCTGCACTCAGGAATTACTCCTGGCAATGTTCATGGAACCATATGGGATGTTGGGGATTGCACTCAGGTCAGTCGCGTGCAAGGCAAGCATCCTACCCAATATACTATATTCCAACCCCTATTTTTAATTTATTTTGTGGACTCTTCATACTACTTTTCCTGATGATTGTCCCAGTTTACATCCCTACCAGTTTTGGAGAAAGATTCGTCTTCTCTCCACATTCTCTCTAACACTTGTTTCTTGCCTTTTGGATAATAGCCATTTTCACTGATACGAGGGCATCTGTCATGGTCTCCTGTTGTTATTAATAGTGAAGTGAACGTGTCCCTAATTTATGGGCCTGGGTAAACTGTTCATGTAGTGAGTGAACTATTTGAATTATTTATGTGTCACCCATAAGGAGAGTTACTCATGTTTGTGTTTTCAACCTAAATTAGTTGTCTGGTCTTTTTGGTTACTTTTTTTAGTATGATGTGACTCTTTGTCATGGCCAAAATTGACACTGACATTTATTGGTACAAGAATACCCTGAGAGATGCCAATTAAAACAACAATGAGATTCATCTCACACCACAGAGACTGGCACACATTCAAAAGAACAAAAGCAACCAGAGCTGGCGTGGATGTGGAGGAAAAAGGGACGCCCTTTCACCTTTGGTAGGAATACCAACTGGACCAGCCTTTCTGGAAAACAATATGGACAGTCCTTCAAAAAGTAGAAATTGAGCTTCCATATGACTTCGCAATGCCACTATTGGGAATATTTCCCAAGAATGCAAAAAAGCACAGTAGAAATGACATTTGTACCTTTATGTTCATTATAGCACTGTTCACAATAGCCAAAATTTGGAAACAACCCAAGTGCCCAAGAATAGACAATTGATTAAAGAAACTTTGGTACATCTATAAAATGGAATACTGTGCAGCTGTTAAGAGAGATGAAGTCATGAAATTTGCTTATAAGTGTATAGAAATGGAGAGTATCATGCTAAGTGAAATGAGTCAGAAAGAGAAGGACGCATCCATTTCCATACAAAGTAGAACTTTTAGGATTTAATCTCTTGACCTTCTTCACCCATCTTCTCTGCCCCTCAACCCCTACCTTCCCCTTAGCACACATTTCTCTCTTCTCTGTATCTGAGTTTGTTTATTTTGTTCATTTGTTATATTTTTTTCTTTAAAAAATTTCCCCTATAAATGAAACCATATGGTATTTGTCTTTCTGTATGAATTATTTCTTAACATGATTTCCTTGAGTTTCAATCACACTGTTGCAAATGAGAGATCTCATTCTTTTAGGTCTTTGTTTGTTTTTTGTTTTGGACCACACTCAGTGGTGCTCAGGGCTTACTCCTGGCTCTGTGCTCAGGGCTTACTCCTGATGTAGACCATATGGAACACCAGGAATAAAACCTGGTGTTTTATTCAGCCACAAGCAAGGCAAGCACCCTACCTGTCATATTATCACTCTAGCCCAGATCTCATTCGTTTAGATTTAAAAGTACTTCTCTCTCTCTCTCTCTCTATCTCTCTCTCTCTCTCTCTGTATAGATATATTCCACATCTTCTTTATTCCTTCATCCATTACTGGACACTTAGGGTATTTCCATATCTTGCCTATTAGATGTGTCCATGAACAGAGAGATACATCTTTGGCTGAATATATATAATAGGACCTGCTGGATTATATGGTTTTATTTCTTGGTTCACATGGTGCATCAAGGTCTATTTTGAGATTTCTGAAGAACCTCTATACTATTTTTCATGGTGGGTGTACCAGTTTGCACTTTCCTCCACTGTCCTGAACATCCTTGATTGCTGCTGTTCTAATAGGGATGAGGTAGTAGCTGATTATGGCTTTTCATTTGCAGTTCCCTGATGGTCAGTGAGGTCAACATCCCTGTAGGTGTCTGTCACCCATGTGTACATCTTCCCAGATGTTGTTATTTTGATTGCAGTGGGAGGTTCTAGTTAATTACCCCTGCTGTGTCATTTGCCAAAATCAGGTCATGTTGTCATCCCTATGGCAAGAGAGACTGGTAAATGGATGACTTATCATTTGCAGTTTCTCTCCATAAAGACATCAAGAAAGAGAACTGCAGGGAAAGACTCCAGCTGTCTATGATAGCTTCCCCTCCCCATCCCACCTCCCAATTTTCAATTATTTTGTTTATAAAACTTAGCTGTATATTTCTTGTAAGAAATTATGTCAACAAAATGAAATTTCTTCATCAATCTTTAAATGGAACTGCAGTTTGGTTTTCTGTTTGTTTTTTGTTATTGTTGTTGTTGTTGTTTTTATTTTGAGGCCACATCTGGCAGTGCTCAGGGGTTATTACTGACTCTGTGTTTAGAAAGTACTCCTGGCAATCTCAAGGGACATATGGAGTTCTAGGGATAGAACCCAGACAACCACAAGTAAGGCAAGAGCTCTCCCTCTATACTATCTCTCTAGTCCCAGGTGGTGGTTTTAAGTTATCAATTCAGAACACAGCTGGGTTCATTGAATTAATTTTATATAAAATAAAGTTCAACCATGTCAATTCCATGTGACAAGCCACAGGAGTCCTCAACTTGTATATCAAAGCAAGGCCACATTAAGTCCTCAGGTTCTTTATACTTGGAGCTATACATTAACCACTTATTTTCCCTTCTGTGCCTCACTGTGCTCATTTATAAAATAAGTGGTTGGAGTGTCAAGATATCTTTTATCTCAACCTATGATCCTAAAATCCCTTGAGAAAATGCATTCTCCATGAATATTATCTTGATTCTCAGCAGCCAAATTATAATTCCATCTTTTAGGCTCCCTCTAGACACTTAATTACAGCACTTACCTGCTGTAAGTGGTAAGTGGACCATCCTCTCTATTGAGAGGATGGTCCCTTTCTGGCTTCCAATCACATTTTAAGCACTTGGAGGAGTACACATTTCTTTTGTTCTGAGTACTGTCTATAACAGTAGTGATTCCCAAGCAGTCACTGCTGAAAATGGGAAAATAAAAAAATCAATTCTACAATATATAATATATAAACCTAAGAGATTTTGTAGGGTCTCAAGAGCATGCCAAGCATCCTGCTGATTTTAATCCCTGAGCAACACTGGGAATAGCCCTGGAGGCCACAAGCTCTATCCGGCTCTTGCATTGGCCATGAATGGCCAGGAAAACCCCCTGGGACTCCTGAGCACTTCTTTGAAGACTGCCCTTCAAAAAGTAAATTAAAATAAATTAAATTAAATACAGGAAAAAATACTAAGACTAATGGTATTCCAGTATTTTTTAATCAATTATCTGTTCCTCTCCCCCCCACCCCTACCTCCAAAGCATAAGAGAAAGAGGAAGGCAATGAAGGGAAGTAGAAAGAATGATTGATTGCCAGGGATATGACAGTCTAGAAACCAATTACACTATATTCTGCCCTCCTAAGACCCCCAGAGGCATCTCTATGGTACCTGTAGTATTCCTGAAGTATAGTTGGGAAATCACTGTGCTAGGAGGAAGAGAGCTGAGATGAGGAGTCAGCAGATATGGGTCCTAGCATGAGCTTGATATTACTTTAATTGTCAAATTATTGCTCTTGGTCTATCAAATAATAAGAATGGCAGATGGTAATACTACCGTTACTATACCGATTCTCCTCTTCCCCAGCTCTTTTCTGACCTTTCTTTCAGTTCTTGAGATGCATTCTCAGTACCTCATGCCTAATTCTCATTGCTGGGGCTGACACTTTCTATGAAGATTAATCAGCAACTTTGAACTAAATACATGATACCCAAGTTCTTGCTCAGAATGAACATTTTCTCATTTAATGTTTTTGAAAGTTAGTTTCTGAACTGATATTGGTCTTTGATTATCAATGACAAATCAAGACAAGCCCTGAAGGTGTGTCTGAAGACTTCCTCCTCTTCAAAAATTCTATTGGGAATGGTAAATATAAGGCAAACAAAATTATTGTATTACGCAATTTGAAACTGGTCTTAACTTTTTCCTTCTTTTCAAAGATTTTTTTGTTGAATCACAGTGAGAAGCACAGTGACAATTTATTCATGATTGGGTTTCAGTTATACAATATTCCAACACTCATCCCTTTACCAGTGTACATTTCCCACCACCAATGTCCTAAGTTTTCCTCCTGCTTCCCTTACTCCCACCTGCTTCTATAGCAGGAACCTTTCTTCTCTCTCTCTCATTCTCTCTCTCTCTTTCTCTCTCACACACACATTCTCTCTTCTCTCTGTTTTGTTTTGGGCATTATGGTTTGTAATAGAGTTACTGAAAGGTTATTATGTATATCCCTTTGCCTGCTTTCAACACTCAGTTCTTGTCCAGAGTGATCATTTCTAACTATTATTGTCATACTGCTTCATTCTATATCCTTACTGCCTATTGGTCCACACACACTTATGTCTAGTTTCCAACCACTGACCAGTCCTCCTGGCCCCTGTTTTTCCTGGCCTTGGATATTAGTTTCATACTATGAGTACAGTCATTTCTATAGCTGTCCCTCTCCTTCTGACTCATTTCACTCAACATAAAATTCTCTATGTCCATCCATTTATAAGCAAATTTCATGACTTCATTTTTCTAATAGCTGCATAGTATTTCATTGTGTAGATGTACCATAGTACATGGCCTTTGTAAGTGTGAGACTAATACCTTAACAATATGGGTATGAAAAGATAGCAGTTTTCCTTTGGATCATGTAGATTAAAGGTGCTGGGAGGAAACAGCCACTTTTCTGGAACTTTTTACAAAAAGGAAAGAAAAACTTTGTTGGTGGTTTTTAGAGTGGTACAAGAAATACCAGGGGGACACAGATATGATTCAAATCTCCAAAGTCCCAGCGACCACAGCTGGAAGTGGGTGATTTCCACTGGACGCCCAACCTGGTAACTCTGAGCCTGCAAAGATGGCAGGTAGTTTATAAAATGTTTAACTTCAAGCTGCCTTCAAAACCTTGAAATTTTCTTTAAAGGTGAAATCTTCCATTGTTTCTTAAAAATTAAGAGTATCGGGGTCATAGTAATGTACAATACAAAGGCTGCTTGCCTTGCATGCAGTTGACTGGGTTTGATCCCTACATCCCTTTTGGTCCCCCATGCGCTGCCAGGAGTGATTCCTTAGTGCAGAATCAGGAGTTACTACTGAGAATCACCAGGTATGGCTCCCAAACAAAACAAACAGAATGAGAGTTTGGAAGTGCCATATGTTAGGGAAAGTAAGTAAGTCTGCAACTGATAATAGAGTAACTGAGTGAGAGGAGAGTATCTAAATCTTATTGTTCTTTCTTTCTTCCTTTTTTATTTTTTTTGCTTTTTTGGTGGGGGGGAGTCACACCCGGCAATGCACAGGGGTTACTCCTGGATTTTGCACTCAAGAATTATTCTTTGCGGTGCTCAGGGGGCCATATGGGATGCTGGGAATAGAACCCAGGTGGGCCGTGTGCAAGGCAAATGTCCTACCCACTGTACTGTTGCTCCAGCCCCTCTTATTGTTCTAAGGAGTAAAGGTTTACTCAAACAATCAAAAGAAATTTGATTTTTAATAATATTATCAAGTCCAGCCTCATTCAAAGATGGCCTCTTGGGCACTTCCTCAAGATTTAAGCTTCGCTAGTCCCAAGCAGGACCCCAACCCAACTTTCTGCAGAGCTGTGAGCTGGTGGTGTGGAGAGGCAGCCCTCAAATTCAGAAGGACTCTCTTCTTCATCTTGCAATATTCCTTGTCTTCACTAGACTCTTGTCGTTCATTTATTTTACCTACCTCTGCCTGTGTCTTTATTTTGGGGCTTTGTCACTTTTGAACTTTGCTACCAAGACCCAGATTTGGGCTTTTTATAAGGAAAAGTGAATTGTTAACTCTCTGAAAATAATTTAAGTGGAATTTCAGCTTTTCTTTGGTGAAGCAAGATAGGTTTTATTGAAACTTATTTATAAAGATGTGAGGGAAAAGAAAGAGAGAAGCACGTGTTTGAGAGAGAACACAGGCTATAGAAACAATCCAAGATTTTAAAATGAGGAGGTGAGACTCCTTCCCTCACTATAGTATGAGAGAGAGAGAGAGAGAGAGAGAGAGAGAGCAGAACCACCCTCCATAGAAGGGAAACCAGTGAGGATTGGATTTAGTTTTGAAGATGCTCTATGAGTCCCTTCTGAAAAGGTACAGTTCTGCAAACCTTGGTAGCCAGAGCTGAGTAGGACATGTTCAAGAGGGAGTCTGCAGGAAGGAGCCTGAGAACTAAAAGGAAAAAATTGGCACATGATTTCAATGTTGGATCCAAAGCAATCTAACCACTTCATCCAAACAGGAAGAAAAATTGTAGTGCACAGTAGACTTGAAAACTAATCAGCATTTATTCCAGGAAAGAAACGTTGTTCATTTGCTCAGTGCCATGTGGCTCGAAGTGCACTCTTGCATACATTCTCTTGGTCCATCTTCATAACTATAGTCGTAGAACCATGGTACCATTCAGCCAATCACACTCAATAAGCAATAAGTAAGTGGAACCTTTATCCAAGCCCAGACATTCCTTGGCTTTTACTCTTGGAATCTTATCTCAGATCATGAAACTGAAGCAGAGCTCTCAGGATCATTATCCACAACCTTCCTTCCTCCTGCTCTCCCATCAGGAGATCCCACTGATAATTGGCCAAAGCAGGAGCAGGCCAGACGACATTCCATCAGCCTCACTTACATCTTCTTTCCCCAACAAAAGCCATATTCTTCTTCTTTGAAAGGATGGACAGGTGGTCCCCAGCTTCCCCAGCTCCGCTCCTTATAGACCTGAAGCCTGCTATTAAGCTGACTGTTCATCTCCAGACAAAATAATTGACTTAACCTTTCCCCCAAATGACAAATACCCTCTTGAGTATCAAACACCCTTTTCATATAAGTGGAGAATTCCAGAGTGCCCACTTAACAAACTTTCTTTAAAAGCTCCTCTATTGCAAAGCTGTGGGGCTTTTAGCAAGCTTGCTCTTCAAGTAGCCCATTAGTGTCCTGAAAGAATCAGCAAGAAATACGATGAGACCTCTGACCTCAGGTCTGAAGGAGTGCTTTGAAGAGGAGAGAATGCCCGGGCTGGAAGACAAGGCGGTCTGTCCTCTCATCGGCAGCGATCCCAGCTGCCTCTTGAGAGCTTGAGTCTTAGGACTTGTCTCAAGGACCCCTTTCAACCCTCGACTGTACCTCATGTTCCATGACTGGCTGTAGTTCTAGGAAAGAGTCCTTGTTTACTATAAATCTCGAGCCACAGATACTTGCTTCATCTCCACGAAAGGTGTTCACGGAGAGTTTAAGCTAGTAAACCCAACCTTGCTTTTCAATCTTGCTTATTGATAGTAAAATCCCCTGCCAGACAGCTTCCTTTCCCTTTCACGTGAAAGGGAATCAGCACTTCTATATAACTGGATTATCCTGGTGAAACTGACATGAAATGGGGTTTATGAAGAGCTTTCAGAAAACGGGGACCAGGACTTGTCTGATTGCCCAGGAATAGTAAGTTTTCTGCACAAATCTTCACAAGGGGTTCTCCTGGTTAAGGGTTCCTGTAGGAATGAGGAAGACAACTTAAACTTGACCCAAATTAGTCACAGTGGACATGGGCAGACTGAGGAAATGATCACAGACTTTCCGACACCGCTCCAGTCTGTCCTTGAGCGCTGCTGGCCTTCTCAGACATCTGACGACAGCGCTAATCAGCCACCATGCCTACCAGTTCTAATGTGAAAACTTGCTGGGCGCAGGGCCCATGGTTCTTCACAATGGTTCATAGACTGAAGACATAATGAAAAGCTTCACCCTGGGGCCCATTTTTCATTTGGCTGCTCATCCACAAAGGGGGCATGCAGAGAGCTTCAGTTTGCACTTCCTCCTCTCAGGCCTTCTCTGTGTTCCTTAGAATCTGACATCTGAACCAGAGACGGCTTGGTTATTTCTGTGTTTTTTTTTAATTGCTTGATTTGGAACTGGGTCTTTCCCTTTGTGAAATATTCAGAGAAGGACCCCATACCAATTTGGGATAAATCATTTCCAATTTTTTCAGTCATTTTTAATTGAAACACACAATGTCCAATCCAGATATAAATGCACAGCTCTTGGCAAACAGAAATAAGGAAAGAAAAATCTACTTTCGTTTGTAGGTAATAGATTGGTTGCATTTTTGATTCTTTGTAGTTATTGATTTGTTTTCTTTTAGTGGTACCAAGAATCATACTCAGGTCACACACAGATGAAACATGTGCACTGTGGCTGAACCACACCTTCCCCCCTGAGCCCTGTGCTTAGTCTTCTTCATGTGACATCAGAATTGCTCCCACAGAGTATAGTATCCATCCTATGGTTTGTTTAAAAGAATGAAGAGGAAAAGAGGGTGTGTCTAAGTCTCAAGGGACATTGTGTGTTTCAATGATCCCTTTGAGTTCTAACACTGCCAGGTGGAGTACACACCTGAGTACCTGAGTGGTTGGCAAATCACAGTAATGTTAGAGATACATGTGGAACGAAACCACTCCAGGTGAGTGTCTTCTGAGTTAAGCGGCCTCCTCACCTTATACAGACATGTGAAGAGCCCAGCCAAGATCAACCAGCTCCCACAACCACCCCCAGGTACATGAGCTATAATAATAAACAACTGTTATTTACAGCCACTAGGTTTTTGTTGGATTTGTCATATACCATTGTTAATTTAAGCATTCCACCTATGAAAAATCCCTGTAGGATTCAAAAGATTCATCTCCCTAAAATAAACCTATTGTTAAAGAAGAAGATGCTTTATAAAATACATTTGTCTTCTCCTTTTACAGAAAATTAACTCAGAAGTCTTAACGAACATAAACAGGAATAAAGAAAAATTCGACCACCCTTTAATCATGACAAAATCAACTTCTGCCAAATGTTTGGGTGTTTGTAGTTTTTTAAACAACAAAATAGTTTTGTAACTAAGTTAAAAATAATACATTACAAAAGGAAATGTCAATAGGTTTGAGCGAACAAACATGGAATTTGCATATTTATTTTTTTATTAGCGAAACACCATGTGGTACAGTTGTTGACTTACAAGTTTTTGTACTTGGGTTTTGGTCATACAATGATCAAGTACCCATCCCTCCACCAGTGCCCATTCTCCACCAAAATGATCCCAGTAACCCTCCCACCCCTCCTATACTCCCCCTCCCATCCCCCCTCTGTGGCAAGGCATTCCCTTTTGTTCTTT
>JAOXYA010000005.1:14037395-14047702 GCA_028565675.1 Sorex palustris | reverse complement strand
ACAGGGGGGGGGGGGGGGGAGAAAGCAGAAGAATTTTGGGACTCTTCTGGAGCAGTGCAGACATGACCCCATTCTTCATCCTCCCTTCAGTCAAAAAAATTGGTCGGGAAGAAAAAGAACCATTTTAATTCTTTAGCTAGTCACTGTAGTTGACTAATACCCATGTAGTCTAATACCCATGAATTTTAGGCATATTAAGAGAAAAACCTGATCAGCACACACCTTACACAAACACACCTTAGCAAAAAGTGAGAAATGCTGGATTTTTTGGTCCTAGGGAAAATTGTATTTCTATCTTCCATTCATCTACTGACCAAGTACTTGGTGTGGCTCTTAAATTCTCTTTGCAACTTCACAACTGACTTGCTCGGGCATGCTTAGCGATGACGCTGCCCAGGAGGATTTGATTCCAGATCTAGATAACATTGGTTTGTGTTCCTTCTTTTAAGCCAACCTGCTTTCATCATTAAGTGCCCAGTAGGCACTTGGACCAGACCAGTGGAAGATTCAAGAAATATGAATAAAATCTTGGCCCACAACCATCAAGCTGTATGAATGCGGATAATTCTGTCCTCAGTGTCAGTGCCCCTGTTTGTAAGAAGGGTGACAATAGTCCCATTGTCCTGGGCTTGCAGGCCACATGATATGGCAATGTCAATTGTCAGGAGAATAATAACAAAAGTGTCCCAAGTAGTGCTCATCAGCATTATTGTCAGTCTCTTCCCCACTTCCACCAAATTCTGCAGGAATCTATGACAAGATCAGGTGGGCCAAGAATGGGTGGGCCCTGGATGGAAATCATGAGGAGGAAGAGTCCAGATCAGCTTGTCTTGCAGCTGTTAAAGCCAGTGTGGGTTTTTCTGTTTTTGTTTTTTAGCTTCGAAGACAGTAAGGGACAGAGGAGGGCACTTCTCACTGTCTCTACCTGCAGTGCCCTGGGACCAGCCCCTGCCAAGGCCTCAAAAATACCACCAAGATTTCTCTTCCTTGCTTGATGTTCTGATAATTTGCTGACTGCACTGTCATTCCCAGCCAGGGGAGTGTCCCTGGGAGCCCGAAGGCTCACCCCTTAATCCCACGCAGGTGTCAGACAATGCCAGGTTGGGCGGGGAACATTGCACTCCTGTCTGGCTTTGGGCCGGCCACACCTCAGCACCCGGAGCAGCAGCGGGGAGTTGGCCAAGTGTGAGGCGGGGGTGGATTGAAGTCTGAGATGCTAATCTGCACAACTGAGGTTTCCCAGCTGCCTTAGCATGCACACGGGCACAAGGAATCTAGAGTCAGTTCCATCCAGGAACAGGGAGTGAGATCTCATGGCGCTAAATGCAGGCATGTTAGATGCTAACCTTGACAAAACTGGCCTGGCATATCCCACCAATACCCTGGGTTACTCGATAACCCTTGTGGGGACAAATGGAGCAGAAAAATCACTGTCTACAGCAGGATCTTTGCAATCAGAGCATGGTCTGAATGCCAGATCTTAGGCTGATTAATTGTGCAGTTTGAACACCATTACTTAAGCTCACTTAGAGACCGTTTTCTCATCTGAAAGTGGGAAAACAGTAGCCCCTGCTGTCATAATGAGGATCAGAGGAGATGATTTAACAGAGCTTTCAACACTGGCTTCGGAAAATTTCTAATGCTCAATTAATACTAATCATGATAATCAATCAGTATGTAGTCTACACACAATGAAAGCTGCAAAAGCTTCTCAATAATCAATGAAAAACTGCACTAGGAAAAATACTGGATTGTGTCTTTGTAGGTTTTACTGTTTCTGAATTATAGATTATAAAAGTATAAGGGGAATGAGCACAGCATGATTTTAGAATAACATGTCCAGATATTACAGTATACATTTTATTAGTGTCCAGTATCCACATATACTGTTTACTGTTCTGAATAAATAAAAGCTTGCCAAATAGTTCAGCTTTCCAAGAGCTTTTAATCTAATGGGGAGACAACATAAAAAGACAGTGCAAGGGATATAAAGGAATTTATATATAATTAGGAATGTAGCAAAATGCTAATGTGGATGCCAGTGATAACAATCTCAGGATCATTCATTAAAGTACTAACCAGGCAAGCTGGAATAGATATGGTCTGGCTAGCTTTCCCCCAAAGGGATCTGATACTAAAACTTGCCATTGATAAGGAAGTATGACAGGCAACCCTTAATTTGCACTGTATGTGCCAGATCCTGAGCCATGCACTGAACATACTTCTTCTTTAATGCACACAGAAGTTCTGTTACTCCCCCCACTTTAAGGTTGTGTAAAGGGGGTACAGACAAGTGAAATAATAAGCCTCTGATGACACAACCTGCAAGAGGCAAAGGTGAATGTTGGATGCAAGCTCATTCCAGAAACTCCTCTTCACCACTACACTACTCCTGCTTTAAGAAAGAAGGAAACCCAAGGGCATTTGTTATGTTCTTGATAGTAGACGCTTTGACAAATAACCCCAAATACTTGGTAGCCTCACACAAAGAAGTTAGTCTTCTGTTCATGAGTATTCAACCTAGAGGTACAGAGAAAATCCCCAGGGTTCCTTAGGACCCTAATGTCCTCTTATCACACAAGGGTGGGATGCTCTGGCCAGCTCAGGAAGTGGCACCCCTCATTTCTACCAACATGCAGTGTTTGGTCACAGATTTCCTAACCCTAAGGCTGCTGGGAAGTAGAGTCACGGATATTGGGAGCACTTGCCATACAGGCAAGCCTCAGACCATCCAGTGCAAATAGAACAGATTCAGTGTCGGAGGTCAACCCAAAAACAAAGCTGTGGGGTCTATAATCTAGAGAATCAATCTAGAACTTGGTCCCAGTTCTACAAAAGATCCAAAAGACCCTACATGGCTAGTTACAAGCATGGGGGAATAGCAGTCTGAAGCAGAAATTTCCTAGTAGCAATGAAGGGCTTAGTGACCCCATAAGCAAAGAATCTCTTCCTACACGTTCCCCAGGACAGAAGCAAAAACTGGCCAGCTATAGAAAGAACTCTGCCAGTGAGTCAGAGAACGGAGGCCCTAGGCCAGAGCTTTGGCAACACATCAGAGCCCTGCAAAGGTGCATTCACCACAAAATAGTCCAGAACACAGGTGGATTCAGGATGAAACTCAGTCTTGGGGGTGGAAGGGACCAGGAAGCTATACCATGGAATCTAGATGAGGATCTCTGAGTCACTGAGAGATAGAGAGAGGTGAAAGGGATGGAAAGGGAATTAAAGAAAGCTCTCTCCGGCAGTATTCTGCACTCCACAAAAGCTTTTGTCTGTCCCACCTCAGGTGCTGATCAGAACAGCCTGGAGCAGCAGCAAGATTAGGAGAGAGTCACATTCCACTCAAAACAGTCAGAACTTATCCTCATACTGTTGTCCACATCCTGGTTAACTAACCCCCATCCACTAAGCTGCCTGACTCAGAACTGGAGATCCTTGCTGTTTCCTTCCTCAATCACCAAGCACAGTGGGTCCAAACGATCGCTCACTGTCTTCCTGCATTCCTGTCTTCCCGAGTACCTTTCCTCACCTAAGTCAACAGATCTGCAATGTGGCTTCATTTCTATCTCCTCCAACATTTCTATTTTTCAACACATGGTTATGGAACTTTGCCACAGAAACTAGAAATTTGCCTTTCCAATTCCTGTGTTTACTTCTTTCTTTATGTCTGAATCCCAATATATTCAGGAAAATAATAACAGAACACAGGTTAAAAAGAAAAACCTCACCTTTCCAGACTTCTTTGCAACTATCAGTAACTCTGGCCTAGAAGTAGCAGATAACTCAGGGATGGGTTGCTTTCCTGGAGTGGTTAAAGAAAAACTCCCAAGTAAAGATCTTGTTTCCATTTCCTTTTGCCTCATCCTCTCTTGTGAGAATGTGGAGAAAGTGACTGGATGCAGCACCTGTTATGACCCTCAGCAATACTTGAGCTAATGATGCTGCTGGACCAAGACGTGGGAGGGGCCAGTCCCTGTGGCAGCAAGTGGGAATGGCCATTCCTGGTGAAATCCTCAAGTACCTTGGATTATTTCTGCATAGTTTATTGGGTGAACATACTTGTTTCCTTTTGATAAGGAAACAAAGTACCACCTGCTCTGCGACTTAAACATTATTCTGCATTTACGTTCTAAGAGTTTTAGGGGTATAGTGAGTCTCATGAAGTTAATCAAGGTGTGATTTGGCCTAGTTATTTCTGTGGACACTAATAGAGAACGCCAATTCCTTGCCTTTTTTTTAGCTTCTTGGGGCTACCTGTGTGCCTCAGCTCGTGGTCAATTTCCCCCACAAAGTGCTCCACTTCCATCTCTATCCATCTCATTTTCTCTCCAACTCTTGTTTTACAAGAGTCCCTCTTTAAGGATCTAAGTGAGTAAGTCAGAACACAACAGGAACCTCAGGGTCATCTGAGATAACCTCCCACACCACAAGGTTCTTCCAGCAATTCTATTGAAAAAAATCCCTTTGCCTGGGAAAGTGACAACTTTATAGCTTCAGGGATCACTATTCAATCTATTACAGTAAGAAAAACAGAATTCTTGCTTGTCTCACCTACTATTTTATAAATGGGTGTTCCTCCCAGCTAATGGATTCTAGCGCCTTCTGGAATTCAGCACTATGCTTGGAGTTAGAAAGAGCCCAGGTTGTTGAGTCTCTGCAATGGACAATCTGCCAGACTGCCAGCAAGGGTGGGCTTGCTTATTTGGTAGCCTGGGGAGACTGGGAACTGTGGAGGGCAAGTCATGGCATCTCACTGTCTTCTCATATCCACACACCAGGGTTCTACAACCCATTGTGAGGCTCACAAAATACTGTATGAATAGATGAAATTAAAAACTTGACCACCGGAGTATGGACATGGATCTGTTAAAAAGACAGAAGCTGAACATTGTTCTAAGCATTCCTGAACTAAAGCATAGTAACCATTGATCAAGCAATGCTCTATCCTAGCAGTCCCCGAATGAGGTTCCATGAAATAAGAGTCCAGTGAAAACAAAGGGTGCTTGGTAACAGGTGGGGACTACAGCACATCATCAGTGCTTGCCTCTTTCAAATGATGAACTGTTTGCTCATGTAGAAACCCTTTTAACTTCAACTCAATATTTCCCGGATTTTTCTATCAGTGACCTTCATTCCATGCAAACATATTAGTCTCCCGTGGAACACCAATAGGAAAACTCTGATCCACCCTTCCCAGGACTGCTTTGAGAAACTTGCCAGAGGATCTGACAAACTGTATATAAGCCCTGCTGACTGCAGGAGCTGCAACTGGTAGGGAGGTTTGAACCCAAAGAATGGTGCCAATTTTCTTCTCAAAGAAGAGGCTGGAGTGTTCATCACTAACTCCCAAAGACTTAGTGGCTTAGTCCAGTGACACAAGTGTGGAGTCCATGAGCTCAAAGGTATGGTGAACCAACAGGACCACCCAAAAGCGAATTCCCTGAGCACCCTTGGGCAATCATGTTCATAATCAAACCCTTGCATCTGAGGAAGAGACTCATGATTCTCTCTCCTCTTCAGAAGTCCTTCAGTATCATCACCTCCTGGGTTCCTGCCAGGTCGCAGAAATAATGGCATTTTTGCTTTGGCATTACCTGTCTGAGGACTGGATGTGGATAGCAGCCAGATATCACTGCTGGCGATCAGACATGCCAGGTGATTTAGGAGGATTCCAGAGTTGGCATCTGGCCTCATATCCACAGATGTGACTTTTCAAGCCCGGTGGTTACAGTATATAAACCCCACTGAGCTGCCCAAATAGTGAACATGAACCTCGTGTCCTCAAAACCTCGAGTTTCAGCATGAGCTTGAGCTTGCCTCTGAATTGGCTTTAATTTATGGCTCTTTCAGAGAGGCCTATGTTCAAGTTTCAGTCCATGATCTCAGAGACAGGCACGAACCTTTGCTCAGTTGAACCAGTTGGTTCGGGAATCAAAGATCCCAGAGATTGAAGTGTCACCTGTGTTTTGTAGGCAAATATCTACTAAATCATGACTCTATTGCCTGGGGAGAGAAACCTAACCTATGCATGTGCTCCAAAGGAATTTGGGTTCCTGGTTGGCAATTAATACCCTACGTTTCCAAATGGGGCATGTTTAGGCATTTGACACATCACTCTGCAGATCTAAGAACAAGACAAAGGGTGGTTTCGTGCCAGAGAAGGATGGTGGAGAAGCTGAGGACACCCAATGTGCTCTCATCTAAAAATATCTCCCAACTGCCACTCCTATCTCACTACCTTAATCACTAAAAATACCACCACCATCATTGGTCAGGCCCTTCTCCTGATATTTGAGCAAGTTTAGCATGTTCAGCAAGAATGAGAATTCTTCATGGAACTATAGGACCCAGGAAAGCCAGTTGAAAGGCAAAGGTAGTTCAGGCATGGGATGGGATGTAGCTTATCCAAAGTACAGTACTTAATATCAGGGATCAGAAAAGAACATGAAACTGGTCCTCAGTATTTCTCTAACTCTCATCTTACTTAAAAACTTCTAGAATTCTGTTTCCCAACACGCTCCCTCCACCACTTTTGGAATCCCTAGAGAACCTCGGGAGTATCGATGTGTCCTTGATTTCCTTAACCTTGACAGTTTCCTGAAACATCTCCTTTGCTCCTGTCATCCTTTACTGAAGACACAATCAAGAACCTATTTTTGCTTGATTTCTTGGCCACTGATGCTTATATACTTTATCCCACATCATTGGCCTCTGACATTTTTGACAGTGCCCTGTCCCCTTAAACAAACTCTATACATCTACTTTGTTCTGAAGGTAAATTCTAACCTTAATGATTCTTGGTTGCCCATAGAGCTTCCCCTATTGTCTCTTTATGCTGGTCTGATCCTCATGTTTTTATTATTTAATGCAAATCATACCAAGCACATGGGATAGATGTAAGACATACCTTATATCCCTGCTGTTTGCCTGAGACACTGAGGCAAAATGCTCAGGTATAAGGATGCACATTTTCTCTCTGATTTTATGCCCTGTTGAACTTATTACAAGACCTCAGGTCTACTTAAGCATTCTCCTCTCCTTGTTCTCAAATATGAAGTATTCACCTACAAGGATCATAAATCAAGGATCAAGGACAAGTTTTAATGGACTAGACCAATGTTATGGAGGACATTGACATAGCGCTTCTACCTCCAATGACATTTGTCACTCCTCATTCTGTATTCGCCCAAATGTCAATGCCTATCAGGGTTATCTATGTTGCCAGCAAACTGGTGTCAGTCATCAAGAAATCATGATCAAACTAGCCAGAACTCTGAGGGCTCCCAGCAACAGACCCAAGCAGAAGAAATCTACCTAATGAGATAACTAAGAAAAAGTCCAGACCATGCAGTTTTAAGAACCCAAATCTGCTCTCCTATTCTCCTCTCTCCTTGCCCTTATACTAACTTCTTTCTCATCCAAGGAGAGGCAAAATTGATCACAGCTCCAAATTTATAGTATGCATGGCAGGAAAGAAAATATAAGCATTTTCATTCAACAGTTCCATAGTAAACATCCTGGTGATATTCTTATTGCCTCAGTTTGAGTAACATATTTTCTCTGAACCCCTCATTTGAAATAAGAGAATGTAATCTCTTATTTCAGGGTTGAGATCATAGGCCCATCACAGGTAGGAGAATATTGGCTTCGACTGAGCTTAATGGACTCATGTCCCAGAGGAAAGAAAACTTCTGTCACAGAAACAGGGGGAAAGGAGAATGCCAAGAAAGCTAAAGAAATAGAAACCAACTCAAGTTCGCCTAAAATCTCATTCTGAGATCTGACATATCCTTTGGTTTCTTCTAATTTGCTGAGAAATTATGGGAGCAAAAAAAAAAAAACCATATCTGCAAGACTGGAGTGAAGCTGTCCATGGACTCCATGTAAAAACTTTAGCTCTGGGAAATCATAATGAACAAAGTAGAAGTAGCTATGGATTCCAACTCAAGTGAATTCAGCCAAGTCTCTTGCTCATGTGAGCCACTGATCCTTGTTTGTGAAGATACTGGCCTAAATCCTTCCTGATCCCAGGGTTCCATTATTTCCCAACGAAGGAACATCAGGAGACACCACTAGAACCTGCTTTGCATGTTTTACTTCTCAACTGTGTCCAGAAGTGAATATTTTAGCAGTTAAAATAAGTTTCTATCTTCCTTGAAAATTGATATCAATAGTGGTATCCTGTGGATAAAGATAGTGCAGAGGAGAAGGATGGAGTTCTGGCTACAGAGCATTTGAGCCCTGACTACAGACTCATCTGCAGTGTCTTCACCTGGACAGCTGTTCCCTTGTAAGAGCTATCGAGTTGCTCTTTATGCATAAATCATCATGGGGTTGAGTTTTTCTATTACTTAACACAAAAATAATCCTAAGTGAAAGAAACAGAATCACCTCCTTGAGCACTCTCTAGAGAAATGTGATCAGATCTTTGTTATTTAGTAAGCACACTTGACTGCCATGAAATGTGTGTCCTCGGGGTAAGTCCTGAGTCTGGACATGATATGTTAGCACCTATGGTATATACCTAAGGAAATAAACAGCACCAAATGTGGATGGTGGTAGTTTTAGAGTCACAGATTGGTGATTATTGACCTCACCCTGATCTTCTTTCCCCAAAGAGAAAATAGGTTTAAAATCATAGCCTATTTCTCAGAAAGATACAGGTGACTAATCCCTCCCCCAAGAAATCAGAGAAGCCAATGGGGGGAGAAACATATAATTTGCAGAGTTGCAGCTTGCAGTTTCTACAAATACTAATGTGCTGATCCGCTTCTAAAGAGCATATCAAGCTCCAAGCTTAAAAAATGGAGGCTTACCAAGTCCTGAAGGGAGAAGACAGCTGGAATAGAGAAGGGACCACTATGACAATAATAGCTGGAAATGATCAATGATCACTTGGGATAAGAGCTGCATGCTGAAAGTAGGTAAAAGAACAAACATGATGACCTCTCAGTACCTGTATTGCAAAACATAATACCTAGAAGGGAGTGGGGAAAAAAAGTGCCTGTGGTAGAGACAGGTGGGTCTTGGGGGTTGGGGGTTGGAAGGAGGGAAACTGGGGATATTGGTGCTGAAAAATGTACACTGGTGGAGGGATGGATGTTGGAACATTGTATGACTGAAACCCAATGAAAAACAGCTTTGTAACTCTGTATCTCCTGGTGATTCAATTTAAAAAATTAATATATTCAAAAAGTGGGAGGCTTCCATGGGCTTCTGTGAATCACTCATCTTTCAGGTAAGCAGTTAATTTCAATATTCCCTCAATACAAGGGTGAGCTCTGATAAACATTCGAATAGACTAACCCTAAGAGAAATTTGACTGAATAACTTGTCCTTTCATGAAATTGTGAATCTCAAATCTTCCAAATGCACAATGAAAATCTTGTACAGAGCTTAGATGAGAAAAAATTTTTCAAAAGTCTTGAAATGGTGAAGACCTTGAACCTACTCATCTTGGGAGTTGGAGCTTGACTTATCTGGGGATTTGGATGATCTGAACCAAGGTTGTCTAATGTCAGAGCCAGAGCCTCTTTCCTCTGTTCAATTCTCCTTAGGTAGTCCCCGGAACAAGTTCAAAAGTCAGAAAAATTATTTTCCCCCTCTTCCTTCTAGAAGAAACTCTAAAAAGTAGGAATGGGGGAGATCTAATCCAATAAAATGTCTGAGACCTCACCCACTACCCAAAACGTTGTTACCTAACCTCATATCCAGTCAACACTTTCACGCGTTCTCCTTCCTCTCTATGAACCACTATCTGAAATCAAGGTCTAAGAGGGTTTTGGGGTCGTGTTTTGTTTGTTTTGTTTATTTGTGTGTCACACAAGTGTGAAACTATATTCCATTTTTCTTACTCTTTCTGACATTTCACTGAGCATAAACCCCTCAAATTTCATCCATAGTGTTGTAGATGGAAAGATTTCGTCTTCTTTTAAAGCTGAGTTGTATTCTAGCATATATATAAACCATGCCTTCTTTAGCCATTCATCTGTTGATGGGTACTTGAGTTGTTCTCAACCACTAATTTTTGAAAATTATGCTGCAACAAACATAGGAATGCATAAATCTTTTCAAATTAGTATTTTTATATTCTCCAGATATATACTTTAAATTTGACTGGTTCAGTTGATTGGTTCTTTATTGTTGTTGTTGTTGTTGTTTTTGAGAGAGAAAGACCTCTAGGGTGGTTTTCATAGTGTCTGTACCAATTTAAGTGTGCTGTTTGGGGCTGGAGCGATAGTACAGCAGGTAGGGTGTTTGCCTTGCATGTGGCCGACCTGGGTTCGATTCCCAGTATCCCATATGGT
>JAOXYA010000005.1:13965245-13983697 GCA_028565675.1 Sorex palustris | reverse complement strand
GGAGGGATATTATCCATGGTGGTGGAAAATGGGCACTGGTGGAGGGATGGGTATTTGATCATTGTATATTCGAAACCCAAGCACAAAAATTCGTAAGTCTACAACTGTACCTCATGGTGTTCCACTAATAAAAATTTAAAAAAGAAAAAAGAAAGAGAGGGACAGATATAGAATGATAGAGATAAGGGCCAAGAGGATCATGCCAGGGTTTGGAAGCCAGCCCTGAGTGCTGGGGGAAAAGGCAGTTGGGATGGAGAAGGAACCACTAAGTAATTTATGATTGGAGGGATTGCCCGGGATGGGAGATATGTGCTGAAAGTAGACCAAGGACCAAACATGGTGACCTCTTAGTATCTGTATTACAAACCATAATGCCCAAAATCAGAGAGAGAGAGTAAGAAAGATTGTACCTTTCTTACTCACCCATTTTGTGGAATGGGGTGAGAGTGGTGGATGGGACACTGGGAATATTGGTGGTGGAAAATGTACTCGAGCATTGTCTGACTGAAATATAATCATGCAAGTTTGTAATTTTATCTCACGGTGATCCAATAAAATTTCTTAAGAAAAGAAAGAAAAGAAAAGAAAAAATAAAAGAAAAGAAATATCACCCAGGGCCATGGATTCGGCTCCAGTGATAGAGCATAAGCCTGGTACGTGAAAGGCCACGCCACACACAGCACTGTATAGTACAGTCAGGCACGGCACCTAATTAAAAAATAAAAATCAAAACCTCCATTAAGACTCAACCACAGAACTTCACATACAGCACATGCTAACAGGATTTGGCCGGAACCAGACTTTTCCCATCCCAAAGGAGTGGGAGGACATCGTGGACTCCAGAGCTTTTTATCAACCCGTGGAAAGTGGGAGGCCAGGTAGCCGACAGGGATTCCAGACCCAACGCCAGCAGGACCCCACCTCTACCGTGGATATTGTGGTTTTTACTGGAAGGGAAGACAGATGTAGATTACCCTGCTTCCTTCAGTTCTCCCAAGTCTGGTTTGGAGAAACCGTACTCGTGGCGGTATCAGCATTGGACAGAAAAATGGAAATCAGGGCTGAGATAGTGAGAAAAGACTCCTCCAGGGAGAGGGAAGGATGGAGAAAGAGAGAGCGAGGCTCATGCCTGACATGCCTAGACACTACCCTGGGTCCCAGCAGGTCCAGAGATGCACCTAGTGAGTGGGCTACCCCTCCCCACCACACCCCTGCTCCCTCTCCCTCCTCAGCCACCGCTTCTGCACGTCTTCAGAGCCCATCCATAGCTGCTGTCCGTTTACAGCCCTCTGAGAAATTCCATTTGCAAATTTCCACTGCCAGAAAATTCCATGAAGGCTCCCCAGGGAAGGCGAGGCAGCCACAGGAACCAAAGGATTCTCACTCCACTAATAAAGGGGCTTTCAGACCAAAATGTGCTCTACCCTGGGGACTGAGTTATATCCTGAGGAGGTACTACCTCCCCTCCACCACTTAGGGAGCAAAGGAGAAGCTGGCCAGGGAGCCTGGGGGAAGCTGGTCCCTTCGTAAAGCAGCAGGACAGTGGCTCATTCCAGTCAGTGAGTAAATCCCAGCCATGTGCCAGGCACCATGCTAAGACTACCACAGAGATCACGTGGGCCACTGCTCATCTCTCATCAATTATCTATCCTTCCACCCATCCTCTATCCATCTAAAGCTTCATCTATCCCCTACTTCTAACTATAATCTATCTACCCCTCATTTACCCATCCATCACCTATCCAACTCTCTATCCATAATTCAACATCTTTCAACCAATCTATCATCAACCCATCTATAAGATGCACATCATCAATCCATCCATCCATTGGCTATCATCCATCATCTCTCCATCCATCGTTGATCATTCTTTGTCTATCCATTCATCATCTGTCTACCCTTCCACCCATCCACCCTGTATCCATTTATCATTTACCCGTCATGCCTCATCTATCCATGTATCAACTGTCAATCCATCTATCCAGCCATCATCTATCCACCTCCCTGGAATCTAGTCCTGCATTCCCCTAGGAACAAAGCTTCAGTATTCCAAAACACACTGACTGGTTCGTAGCAACTTAGCCGAGCACAGAACATAACTATCTAGAGTAATGAGAGTCCATGATGGTGCACGTGCATACACATATCCACACACCCTGTATGTATATCTGAAGAGTCTGTGCTAATCACTTTTCACAGGTGGCCACCTGGACACATCCTATCCCTATTCGCATGATATTCTTCCATCAAGAGGTGGAGCCATGGTCTCAACTGCAACAACCAACATGGTGGAAGGCAATCCACGTTAATCCATGAAGAAGGCCTGGCAGCCTTACTTCCTCCATATTCATACCCTGAAATACATGTATAAAATATCTAGGTGCCCTTCTGGAGAGAAAAGACCCAGGAAAGAGTCTCCCAGACAGAGAATCCACCCAGAAGTACTCCAAGATGTCCCCCATTCAGCTTGGCCACCTGGGTGCAATGACAGTAGAAACTAGCTGGCAAAGGAAATCTAGAGCTCTGGTTATGTGGATGTTGCTTAAGCTACTGAGTCTGTGAGAGTAGGGATGGAAAGAGCAGCAGGTAATGAGTCAGAGCCTAGGTACAATAAGATAGGGAGGGGGAGGAGGGAATGGGGTGGAGAGTAGAGAATAAAGGACAATTGTCACTCATCTGGCTCTTGCAGACCAATGCAGATGGCTTACAGGTATACACAGACTGGACAGAAAATCCAAGCAGGGTGTAAGCTCACACAGGCAAGCCAATGCGGGACTCCTTGTCTGGCCTCCAAGCAGAAGACCAGTTCTAAAAATTGCATTTTTATATTTTTATATTTTATTTTATATTATAGGTGTCGCCCTATAGCCCACCCCACCCCACCCCCCAGATGCATTATTTATTTTCCTAACATGATGTGGAGAAAAGAAAGGAGAGAGGAAACACCCGCTTACAGATTCGAACACTAGGGCTGAAAATGTGAGCTCAGACAGGGAAGCGGTGCCTGGGCCAGCAGCCTCTGCCCCTGCCCCACCCAGGTAGTCACGCACCTGATGGCTGCGTGGGCTCCCGGTACTCGCCGCTGCTGATCTGCCGAATGAGGTTTTTGTGATCAAAACCGTCGAAGGGCATCGTTCCATAAACCAGAGTGTAAAGCAACACTCCCAGGGCCCAGCTGTCCACCTGGAGCAGAGACACGGGACATGTGAGAACAGGGAAAGAGAGTCCAAGACACTTTCCAAACCATCAGCATCATGTCCAGCCTTTGAACGGCCATCCCCCAGGACGTCAAGAATTACATTTAGCACCCAAAAGACAGGGGTCAGATGAGCCTTGTACCCATTAGTACAAGCTGTTGGGACCTGCTTTAAAGACTGACCATGCCCAAACTGCCCACCAGTAGGGTGTTCTTCAACAGACAGATGATCCAAAACTTGGGCTTCACTATCATTGGGTTTAAAAGATCGGGACTGGATTAATCTCAGCCCCATTTGACAGATGAGAATATGGAGGCACAAGGAAGCCAGTTGGTTTCTCCCCTCATCATTACAGAAGCAAGGTCTTAACTTCTAATCCAGAAATCAATTCTTTCTGGCACTTTCTTCAAACGGGCCAGGAGCTGCACGCCCAGATGCTTACCAGGGCTGGGAAGACAACAAGCCAAAGCGAAGTAAGAGAGATCTAGGTTGGCCCCAGGGAACAGAGGGTGGGGAACATCTAGAAAACGTCCCTTGCTAGTGGCCACTGGGTCCAACACTTTGAGGTCCTTCGGTCTCTCAAGGAAAGTCAGAAATCAGACTTTGCTATGAATTTTCCCAATCCATAAATATTTGGTCAAAAAAAAAATTTTTTTTAGAAAGACGAATAGCAGACTGGCTGGCCAGCTCACAGGCAGCCAGCTGGTAACCTCAAAACAGATCATCAAAGATCAAAGCACATTCATAATTAATTATCTATGATAAATGGAGAGCGTCAGGTTCCTGCAACTTTGTAAACCGAAGCCCAGGCTCCTCCCTTGAGCTCTTATTTTAGAAAGACTTTCTCTTCATTACAATTGGGAGAAGTTCTCAGCCTCCTCTCATCACCCTCCAGCCCCACCCCCCAAACACTCTGAAACGGATAAATATTTGGAAAGCAACATTTCAACCCACTAGCAGCTGCTATTTAAAGACACTGACTGAGCGGCTGGATCAGTCTATAAAGAGAGGCATCTTAGGGGAAGAGACGAATCACTCACAAGGCACCTACTCTCCGAAAAACATTTCCACAGACACAGCAGCTCTTCCAGAGCCCTCGAAAGCTCTTTGACTGGGGGAGAGCGGCATTTCTCATGCATTAAGAAGATGCCATTAAAATGCATTTCCATAGTCCAGAATGCACGCGGTCAAAAATACATGCTAAAGAATATTCACCCACTGAGTTAGGGTGCTTTGAGTTTGTTTGGTTGTTTTGTTTGTCGATTCTGTTTTTCCTCTAATGGGAAGTAGATGAAAACAATCTGTGTAAATCAAGGAAGTGATTAAAAAATGATGGTGTATTCATACCATAAAACATGGTGCTGTCATTCAAAGCCATGTGCTTAATAATGAATTCAGAAAATGTCACAATATTAAATTAGTAAATGACAAGCTAAACACATGTGTACACACATACTTATATATGTACAATGACCTCAATTATTTTTCTAAGTACAGAAAGCTACACTGGGAAAAAAATCCAAAACAAAAATCACTGATATAGATTTCTTGGTTGTCGCTTCAAGGGAGAGTATAGGTCATTTAATTTTCTCTTTGAGATTTCACTGAAATTTTCCAATTCTCCTTCAGCTGTGTTCTGGCTTTAATAACCGCAGAAGAGAAAGTTGTTTGCATCCGCTGAGTCTGGGGTTAATAACCAGTTCCAGTCTCAAATTCCCTCCCTTCCCACTTACTCTCCCCCATGTACCCCAAGCAACCTGCTCACCTCAGGACCGTGGTAAGGTCTGCCATTGACAATCTCAGGTGATGCATAGAGCGGGCTCCCACAGAACGTCTGCAAGAACTTGTCCTTCTGGTACAGGTTGGAGAGGCCGAAGTCAGCTATCTGCAGAGAGAAGGCATGCAGAAGGCGGTCTGTTAGGGCGGAGGCAGCATCTGCACAACTTCCACACAAACCATACAGCACAGGAACACCTGAGAGACCCCCATAAAGTATACCACTGGGTGGCCCTTTGCTCTCCAACCCTGAGTCTTCGTAAAAAGGATGCAGAGCCGGAAATTCCCAGATGCAGTTCTGGGCTTGCGTCCCGAGCCATGCCTGCTGTGCATGCTCCTTAAGCCCTAAGTGACTAAGAGTACACCCTATGTGGAACTCTGTTTCAACTTCACTTGGAAATCGTCAAATCAGTGGCACCTCCTAACATGGACACAGTGGACAGTTTCAGCCTGGGTGACCAAACTGACTGAGCATGCCCAGTGGCTCGGGAGAAAATGGGCACTGGGTTCTGAGTCTCTGCACTGCGGCCCAATTCAGCCACTAAGTTGTCTGTGTGACATGGAGCAGGTCACGGAGTTTCGGTTTACCCATCAGAAAATGGGAACCCAGGATCCCTCACCTGATCTAGCCACAGGGCTATTGTGATAATTGTAAGGGAAAAAATAAGCAATTCCAATGAAACTATGAGTAAAGGTGCATGATTCCATGCACTGGGCCATCAAGACTGATCCCATGCACACAGGCCATCCAACCTGGCTTCTCCTGCACAGCGTTTCAATGCTCCTGCAAACCAATCTCTTCTTTCTCTGTTTTTTTTTTCATTATATTGTTTATTACACTGCAATTACCTAAAGATCCTGCTTAGGGCAGCATCTTCCCTGTGTGCGTGTTATATGATCACATACATGCACATCACACACATACACCTGTGCCTGTATTACATATATATGTATTTATGTCAATTTGTCCATATAAATATATCTATACATATCCCTTGCCTACTAGATTGTATCCCTGAAGGCAGGTTGCAGATCCTATGTCTTCCCCTTGTATCATCCACTAACTAGTTCCGATCTGCCCTCACCCAAAAACGCTTGTTACTAGAATAGACAATATATCTCAACACAAGGTAATAGACAATTCAAAAATAACAAACAACTTAGTTACAACTCACTAAACAATCTCCAATGGTCCAGCACTGTTCTAAGTATCTTACGCTCTCTAATTCTACCTAAATTCACACAACAAAACAATGCTAATACCAGTGAACTGTACACCTAAAAGGGGCTGAAATGGCAATTATTTTTATTCTGAGTATCTTATCACAATTTTTAAGGCTCATTGACCATCTAGGGAAACTGAGTTTGAGGAGATGAGACCTTTCATCTCAGGAGAGTTAACTGTCACACAACCACAGTGCAAACTTCCCTCCTGTCTAAATCAGCTTTGAGGACCTGAATCCTTCCCATACTGAGTTCCACAGAGGTTTGTTCAAATAACCTGAGTGATTCACAGGAGAACCAGCATGCCTCCCAGACCCAGCTGAAACCCTGTTTGGAACAAGGCCACCAGAACAAGCCTGTTTGGTCAAAGTCATCCCTGAATGAATAAAATGTCATGGAGAACAGCAGAGGCATGACTCCTGCCCCCTTGCAAAACACATTGTTGGGGCTCTCACTGCACTTCACTGCCTCCAAGTCCACTTTTTTCATAGCACCCCCCCCCACCTTACAGGTTTTCAGGAAGTCGTTGGGGAGGTCTAAGAAGAGTAGCCTGTCCATCAAAGAGGAAGACGTCCATGGAGGACACGGGGCTCCATCCTCTCTCACTGCAGCCTAAGTCAGAAAACAACATTGCCCAGGGACCTTCCAAAGTAAGTCCATGCCCTCCCTGCCCACTGTATCTGTGGCCTTTGGAACCTCAGAGCCCCCAGCACGTGCACCCAATACCAAGCCCCTCACGAGCAAAGGCTCACGTGTACCCCAAGTCCTACCACCTCTGCTGGCTTTGTGGCCACTGAGAAGAGTGTTTATGTTCTGACCCACTCCCATCCTCACAGACTGATGTTTATCAGCCTCCCCCGTAAAACTGTCATTGCCGCTGACAGAAGATGAATAGAGACTGAGATTAGTCCATGTTCTTGGCACTTTCACGGAAAAGCAATATTAATCAACACATACACACACACAGTTCCCAAGACAGGAGCCACTTATGCTTGGGCTTCAACACGAAGAGGTAATGCCCAATGAGGGGCGGGCCAGGGGCTCTGAGAACTCTCAGAAGCCGTTTTGGCCACTGCAAACCAGAAGCAGGGGTGTTCTCCACCCCATAGTGTCACTGAAGAGACTACAAGGCACTTTGTAGATGAAACAGGCACAGATTTGGAGCCCAATAACTATTCAAAGTTGCAGAATAATTTTATTCATTTCTTGAAACTCAAACCAGGGTTTAAGGCAACACATCAAGAATATACTCCAATAGTGGGGCTGGGGGCTGGGGACACTCGTGTCTAAATCGTATAGAAACAGATGGTTGATTCCATCAGTTTCAATCCACCCAGGCATCCCCTGGGTAACTGGGGGTATTGAGCAGAGAGGCAGGGGAACTCTTTCCTTGAGACTCTCTCCCTCATTTCCTCACTTCACCTAACGCATGTGGCAGGATTGTCAGGAGGTAAATGACCTAAAACATAATTGATGAGTCAGGACAAACAAAGAGCTGCTGCAACAACAACAACAACAACAAAAATACATAAATAAATAATAACAAAGAAAAAGCTCAACTAAAAAATGATGGTTCCCATCTCAAAAGAACTGAGCTCAGGGCCATCTGCCTATAGAATGTCTGGTTCAATCCCCAGCACCATGTGGTCCTCCGAGCACCACCAGGAATGACTCCTGAGCACTGAGCTGCAAGTATCCCCCCCAGGCATTGACCAATGTGGTCAAAAATTAAAATAAAAGTCATGACTACTTCGCCACAGGGATTAACCTTGAAGATGTCAAGCTAAGAGAAACCAGCCAGATCCAAAAGGACACAGTTCTTTGGGAATTCCCTTGCATGGACACAGAGAAAAGAAAGATTCACAGATAGAGTGTAGGGTAGTGGTTGCTGGAGGCGGGACAGGCTGAGGATTCAAGAGGTAAATTTTAAATGAGGCAGAGTTCCAGCTGAAGAAAAAGCAGAAGTTCTGTAGCTGGGTGGTGTTGACAGTTGCAAACTACGTGACTTCTTCAGGCCACAGAACCACACACCTTCAGAGGCGACTTGAACCTGACCTTATTTTACTATCGAAGACTCTGCTTGACACATCATAGCAATCAGTGAGCACTGACCCAAAGGGAAGTATCAACTGGCTGATGATTAAACCTGGGCCAGGAAGCCAGTGACAATGACAGATGCTTATTGGGTCTAAAGAAGCATGGAGGACTGAAGAGATCAGACGTCAGGAGTCAAGGGGACCTGGGGCTAACCTTGTACTTGGCACCACTCGGTAACTGGCGGCACCTGCCCTGTCGCCCAAATTCTCCCGCTGTGACCTCACTCTTGTGGAGAACTCAGAACAGTTGGCCTGTTCTTCCTCAGCTGAGCCTCTGTGATGAGGCTGCTGGCGAGGGTGACTTCATAATTTGCTAAGCCGGCCCCTATCTAGCAAGGCTAGCACTGAAAGCAGGAAGAGCCAACGGCCAGCAAAGGCAGAGAAATGATGGCTTATGTCTGAAATGAAGGTGTGCAGCCTGAAAAAGCAGGATATGCGAAAGAGGGAGGGCCCAGGGGCCTGAATTCAAAGGTGGTCTCGCCTCAGCCAGCAGCACTCCTCAGGCACAGGAGCTCACCCCTCCAACTCCACTAGCTCCCATCAGGAAGCCACATGTGGCTGTGATTCTTGGGTCCCACTGTGGGTCTTGTGAATGGGAAGGACTCCATAGGGCTCACTCCACAGCAGCCACTCTGAACCTGGATTCTTCCTCTCTAAAGGGGCATGATAATAGTGATAGAACCAATCTCGAAGGGTTGGTACCAAATCCAGTGGGCTGAGAGCCCCCTAAGGGCTGACACCCTGCTGTCCCCTACCAGGTCTTCAAACTCCTGTGAACAAAGACCTCCTCCTCTCTGGGTATGATTCATAGCTGGAAAATGAGACTGCACATGCAGTTCCATGGTCGGGAATCAGGTGAAAGGCCACCACAAAAAATTAAAATAACAATACCCACTGTAGCACTGCCATAGGCCAGCTAGTGCTCTGTAAGCAGGATGAACATTCTACACCATCCCCTCAACCCTGGGGAGAGATGTCCTCGTCCTCTTTCTTTTATAGAAAGGAAACTGAGGCACAGGGTGGCCTGAGACCAGGGTGAAGAGCATTCTCTATTTAAGCTCTGCAGAAGGAGGGCTCATTGCTTCAGGTTGCAATGCAGGAAATGAGCTTTGGCATAACTCTTCAGCACTCAATGACAGGGGCACGCTCCAAACCCCTTTCCAGCCCAGGGTTAATGGCTGTGGTGTCACCCATGACGGCCACACGCCTGAGCTGCCAGGAAGAGACGGCCAGATGAAAACCTGAGCAGAAGGGAGGGAACCACTTTCCTCTTCACGGGACATCACCCGGGGGTGCTCTCAGGGGAGGGGCCCATCCCTGATGCAGTCCTAGCCACCAGCAGCCCTTTGGACAGTTGTGTGAGCTACTGCGGGGAAGTGTGGCCTACCAAAGCCAGGAGGTCGACACATGCCCAACTGGCACTCTCAGGGCTCTGGAGCAAATGAGGAGAGGAAGAAGATCGGAGTACTCGAGTGCCTGGTCTTTGGAATCAAACAGTCTGGGGTTGGTGACCAGCCCACCACTGACCAGTTGCAGCAGCCACCTCCCTTTCTAAAATGATTCAAACCCCCTTCCTCATCCCAGTGGGAATATTCCAGGACTCACCAATAACACTGTGTGTGAAGGCCTGGCTTGGCTCTGGCTTCTAAGAAGTTCAAGAAAGGTTACCTTTTTCTAGCCCCTAGCTTCCAACTTGTTCAGACCATCACTCTATGTCTTCTATTGAACTCCTGCACATCCTTCAAAACCCGGCTCAAACACTCCTTCCTTGGCAAAGGCTTTTTCAGTCCATCCACTTAAGGATTCTGGTGGGTATTCCTGTTATTACAATAAGCCCTATGAGGGACAGGACCTCCACACTGGACAAGGATCAGAGCAGGCTTCCTGCAGGAAAAGGGACTCAAGTTGAGACCATATAGGAGGAGGTAGGCTAACAGCAAGGGGACATGTGTTCCAGGCACAGAGAACTGTGTGTGCAAAAAGCCAGAAACCAGAGAAAGCTCGATGGAGTGAGCTCTGGTGCAAAACAGGAGTCTTCTGGAACTCCCTGATCTCCAAAAGCCCCTGCCATTCTCCAGCCTTCCCCTGCATGGACCGCCTTCAGCAGCCGACGGTGACGCATTCATCTACTCATTGCTCATCGTCGCCCCAGCTGGAACTGCAAGTCCCTTACTGTCCTGTGTCTCTCCATACCCTTCTCATGGCTCCTTAGTCCTGCTGCTTAAACAACAGCAAGATTCTGAGTTCTGAGTGGACAGAGACCTGAAGCTATCAGGTCTACTCTTAAATCCCAGCAGCCGGCACAAGCTCAGGTACACGTTCAAAGCAACTATCTGTGCTCGAGTAAACACCTCCCATGGATGAGAGGCACCTGCTGGATGCTCGCAGGTGCAAGAATGAATGGGAGAACACAAGCAAGCATGGAGAGAAAGACCCCGAGATGAAAAGAGACACACTCGCCAATGGGTCAATGAGCAGGCGCATGAATGGAGGAATCACGGCACCAGCACTGAGCTCTCCCGTCCTCGCATTCACTGCATCAAAGCCCAGAGGCTCATATCCTGAGCTGCCACGTGGGGGCTGCTTAAGCCCCAGAGGTTGCGATCTCACGGGAGCCTGGCCATTCAAAGCTGCTTTTCTTATCCGCAGCAGCTCTGCAGCCATTGTCATTGGGGCCAACAGGCCATTTCCCTTCTGCCCTTCTCCCCAGAGTCTCAGAGGCTCCCCCCCCGCCCCCGCCTGCTTCCCAGCCCTTCTGGAGGAGGTGAGCTGACCCTGATGCCCAACCCTCCTCTCATTGTAAGGCATTCTGCGCTGGGAATTGTCGCCATTCCATTCTCCCAGAGAGTGGGATGTGAATCTGGCGCCTTTTTTTTTTTATTTATTTATTGATTGCGAATTAGCGCCATGCCGGGTGTGGGTGTCTATTTTGGGAGACAGGCTTGCTCAGCAGGCGACAGTGTGCAACCCCAAAGAGCACATTGCTCTCGTGCTTCCTCCTCCCCGACGGACGCGGAATATTTTGGGACGCCACACCCTCCGGCAGCAGCCAGATCCACAATTTCCTGCACCAGATGTGATCTTGGCAAATCACAGGGGAGAGGCACAAGTTACATGGCTCACCCCGAAAAATCACAGCGGTGAGGGACACAGGTCAAGTTTACAGGCCGGCTGGGGAGAAAACCTGCACCCTTGGAATATGGTTCATGGACTGACGTGGTGGGAGCACCCCAGGGAGCAGACTGAGGAGACCCAGAGGCCCTGGGGTGGTACCAGACCGTGCGCAGCGAGGCTTCCTGGTCCAGACACTGTTGCATCCACAGGCTCCCTACAACATGGAGGCCAGCTTGGGGCCATGTGTCTGCCTGTCTTTGTCACAAGAGCCTGTCCTAAATGGATTTTTAGAAAAAATGCTGAGTCGGGCAGAACGGAAGCCTGCAGCACCGCCGGAAGACAGAACAGCTCCAGCTGCAGCATGTTTGGGAGAGCCTTGGATGTGGGTGTGGGACGAGGGAAAGATAAAGTGCCCAGAAGTCAGACCTGGGAGCTGACAGCCTGGCCGGTGTCCTTTCATTCCCACCATGGTCACACCATGGGGAGAAAAAGCCTCATCGTATTACCTGTCCCGAGCCCCGGGGTACTCGAGCACTTGGCCCAGACTTCCTGGGCCCTGACCACTGACATGGGGGATTGAGAAACAGCCCTTCAAGGTTCGAAGACTCCCGGATTCTCAGAGCCCAGGAGCCTATGCTGAAGAGACAGACAATGAGAAGGCTTCATTTCTGTTTGGAATATGTCTGGGAGTTGTGTGTGTACGTTGCCTTGGAATATACCAGGAGTGGAGATTGTCAGGGCAAAGACAAGGAAGAAAAAAAGAGAGGGAAAAAAAAGAGAGGGCCCAAATCTTCATTTTCATAAGGTTCTGTGTCTCTGGAATCCTAAAGGCAGCCCAGGCCTGCCACTGGGCTCTTAAGTAAACGCACTGCCCCCCTGGGCTCCTGCCGCATTGTTCCCATCACAGAATTTTGGCCACTTAAAAACCATAAAGCCCAAAAGTAAAGAGAGAATATGAGGGAAATTGTCTGCCACAGAGGCAGGGGGAGGGTTGGGCTGGGGGATGGGAGGTGGAATACTAGGGACATTGGTGGTAGAAAATGCACTGGTGGAGGGATGGGTGTTTGATCATTGTATGATGAAACTCAAACACGAAAGCTTTGTAACTATATCTCATGGTGATTTAATAAAAATGAAACCTAAAAAAGAAGAATCCTGGCCATTTTTCTTTTCCATTGCTGGAAGCTCTGTGCCTTATCACTCCTGTGACTACATCACGGGACCAAGAGGTGACTCTGTGCCACAGAACCCAATCCCCCAGCTCACGGTCCAGATCTTGGAACACCTGCTCTCTGCTGCAGAGCTCTGGAAGCAGGTGTCAGGGTGACTCAGGAGAAGGAGAGAAAGTCACTGGAGGATGTTCTACACGAACCACGAGAATGTGCCCCCAGATGAGAAGCACATTCTCCTGACCCCCCAACCCCCGTCCTCCTCAAGTTCCAGACACTGCCTGCCAGCTTCTGAACAGCCCACTTGGCCTTCAGCTACTTCAAGCAGGTGCAGTAGGAATTAGGAGGTAAGTGCTCGGGGCTTTGGAGATAATTTAAGATCCTGCTTTCATCATGAAAGCTCAGGACTGTTCGGGGCTCAGGGCCGGGATGCAGCAGACACAGACAACCACATCTCAACTGGACAGAAGAGGAAATGGAGGCCCCACCTAGTGACTCTGACCCAGAACACATCGACACCTCAGCAAGAAGCAGCAGCTCTTCAAACCCAGCCTGCTCGCGGGACTGCAGAGGGCTTCACCCAGACCCACGGCACAGGTGGCCACAACAAAGAAATGTGACAGAAAGGTGAAGCATCTTGTTAGTGCCCAGAAGACACGTGCGGGGCCGCCCCCATGCCAGACAGGCAGGCAGCCCCACAGAACGGAATGTTCTAGCTCTCTAGCTCGAGAAGCAATGGCCCTTCTAGAATAACCCAGCCACTGGGCTGGAGAGAAAAGGAGTGTTCCTGAGAACGTGCTTCCTGTTCCTGCAGATTGGGGTCCTAACCAAGTGCTGCCTCCTCACTCTGTGGCTCACACTCTCTGTGGGAGAATGAAAAGACCCCCAAAACAGCCTTCTGAGGACTGCTGGGGGCTGCCGGGGACCATCTCCATTTGCAACCTCTAACCTACCGAGAAAGCAAACGGTCTCCCCATCTCCACCAGGTGCGGGAGAAAAAGTCCAGGAAGCAAAAGGTCACTCCCAGGCTTAGCCGGGACCCCTACCACCACCACCACCACCACCACCACCACCACGAGACTCTGACATCATCAACAGCCAATCCCAGGGCTCCCCGGGTGCCGTTCCACAGCGAAGTGGAGCGTGCAGTGAGCTCCGTTTATTTTGAAACCATCTTCGCTTATTTTGCAGACGTGATCAAAAGGAGGCTGGGAGGGCTCTCCAGGAGGCTCTTGAACCCTGTGCACCAGGGGAGCTTTCTCCGCTTCTCAGGCTTCAGCGGCAGCCAGCAACAGCTCCCTCCGCAAACAAACCCCACCAGCAGTCAGGAGCGCTTCCCGACAGCGACCCTCATTCCAGTCTGCTTCCCAAGTCCGTGGCTGAATTGGGGCATCAGCTGGGGGAGGGAGAGGTCCAGAAGGAATGGTAAAGGTGGGTGGCAGTGACAGGAAGTGACCAGGGAAAGCCTTTTAACCTGAATTCAGAGCCCTGCTGGTCCAGAGCTTCTTGGTTCTAACTTCGGCTCGTAGGTCAGAACCACGTGAGTTCAAATGCCAGCATCACCACTGTACGACCTCAGGAAACAGAAGTGCCTAACCGCTCACTGCCTCAGCTTCCCCCTCTGTGAAATGACGCAAACAACCTACCTTTAAAGGCTCAGATGCAAACAACCCGACTTTAAGGTCCGTGGCCTATGAAAAGGCCGGCCAAAAACTTCCATTCAGAACCTCTCAGGGTGACAACTACAGACCACACACTTCCGAAAGCCGAGGACAGAAGCTCCATTCTCTTTCCAAATTGCTTTCAAATCCATTCTTCTTCCCTCTCCTTTGCTGTCATGGTTCCAATGACCACCAATGGGTTATGGTGCTTGCACACTTTAGTTAAGGTGTTCGCCAGAGACCCCCATACTTTGTGGTGATACCAGGGACCCCCAAAGCTGCTCCTGAGATCACACTCAGTGGAGCACAGGACACAGAGGCAGGAATCAAACTTGAGGCCTCGTGCCTGCAAGGTACCACTCTACCCCGGAGCCATATTCCTGAGCCCTTCAAGGGTCTCTTTTTGTTCCTGTCAAATGAAGGTGTGACATGGAGTTGAAGCAGCTCAGGCCAGAGGTGGCCTGTACCCGCCTGCCAGAGCATGGAATAGCCCCCCTATTTCTAGGCTTCAGTTGGGCGTTGGGTAGACCCCAGCAGTCACCATGCCCTGCAGGTCAATCCAAGAGGCAGGAGCTTTACCTTACCTTAATGTTGCAGTTGTCATCCAGCAGGATGTTCTCTAGCTTCAAGTCCCGGTGGACCACGCCATTCTGGAATGAAAAGACAAGCAGGGAAGTGAATGGGAGCAGCCAGGAGGAGGGAGGAGGAGGAAGGAGGAGGATAAATGGCGGGAAGGGGTTGACAGATGAAGGAAGCGCAAGGGCTGGTGGTCCTGCCTCCATCATTCAGGGCTGCTCACTGCTCTGCCGCTCCCCGCCAGTGACCAGGCAGAGGAGCACATTAGTCACTTGCTGTGTGGTTAAGGGAAAAATGACTGGAATCTGTTCTCCCCCAGAGCCTGTAAAGCAGCAGGGGCACTCTTTGTGGGAATGTCATTCCACTGAGTGAAAGCAATCTCATCCAGACAGCAGCAGCAGCAGCAGCAGCAAACAAAGTCTGTCTGCCCTGGGATTCCCAGGGAAGCAGCCATTTCTCCGCTTAGGGACTCAGAAGTAGGGCTGGGAGGGAGGGATGGCTCCCAGCCTTCTCCCTGCACTGTCCGCCTGCCCTCCCCACCCCCCTTGCTCTGCTGGCTCCAATCTCTGCGGGCCGCGGGAAAGCAATCCAGATGTGTCCTCAGGAGACCGAGACTGGGACATGTTCTCAGCAGCTGGGAGGGAAGATGCTATGAGCTGCTGGCTGCAGGGCAGCATTCACTACCGGGTGAAAGGTCAAGGAGGGGGAGGCGCCGACTGAGCTCCAGTTCCCCACCCCGGACCCCCGGGAGGCTGGCCCCAGAAGATCACTGCCAAACTGGGCATCTGTTCCATTCAGGCCAGCTCTGCAAGGCTGATGATGCGGGAGCCAGCCCAAGGTGCCAAGTAGCCTGACCCCTCAGACAGGGTTCTGGAGAGGAGGGGCCGATGGGCCATTCATTTCCAACCCCAGTGATCTTTCAAGGGGTGGACAGACTTGGCAAGTAAGCAGAGCTGAAAAACTGGCTCTCTGGGGCTAGGCAGAGAAAACGCAGGGAGGCCACTTTTAATGCCCCAGTCAGCAAAAAAAAAAAAAAAGGCCATTGGCTAATGATGGTCCTTTAAGCAAAGCAACGTGCAGCTGGGAATGGTCTTTCCTACAGAATCTGCATGTTTACAGTTGGTGCTTTTCTATTTTCATTCCCCTCTGACCGTTCCTACTATCTCCAAAAACACGGACTAAAGAGATGAAAACATGAACTTCTATTCCTCCTGTTCCAACCCAAGACTGCAAGAATGTGTTTTGAAAGTCAGAAAGTATCAACCAAGGCTCCCGGAGGAAAGAGACAGAAGATAGCTACCTGACCTCACTTAGTTTTAAATATTGGGAGCAGCTTGTCATTCTCTTTGGAATCAGTGGAGATGTCAAATAATGTTTGCCTGAGCTCAGGGGTTTCGATCTGAGGGATCATTTTCTTACCACTTCCAGAGCCTCTCCCCGTTACCCAGGCTACTTAAACTAGGAGGCTACAGTTTGCAAGCACTTGTGAGAAGCTGACACTCAAACGAGATTCAAACCACTCCTGACCCCCAAAGGGACTGATAGTTCCAGGCATGACCCTTCTGGGACAAAGTATGAATAGGGATAAAAATTGTGGCTAAAATGATCAACAACAATCAGTGTTGAGACTCGGTTTAGAATTATTTGTGCATTTCATTTCCTTCTCCAGAGACCAAGAGCAACTTAACCCGGCTGTCTTACTAACTCAAGTCATTAGCCACCTCCTAATAAAACGTAGTGTATGTGTACAACAAAAGGTTCATGTTTGCAGATTCAAGGAAAGGTGCCATGAAGAGAGAAAGATTCAGAACCTATAACCCAGGAATTCTACTCCTGGAGTTTCTCTTTACTCAAACAAAAGGAAAAGGGGACTCTCTGAGGAGGTCAATCACCATTTATGATTACCAGAAATTAGAGCCCACTGAAATATCCCACAATTATAAAAATTACAGAGAGTTTTTGTGGAGCCAGAGAAGAGCCTGGGGTAGAACACATACCTTGCCCATGTGAGGTCCTGGGTTCAAGCCCCGGAACCCCCACCACCACCACCACATACACACACTGGGATGGAGGGGGGGGAAGAGAGAGAGAGAGAGCACGCGAGAGAGAGATAGTTTAATAACACGGGAAAATATCTAAGTTAATGTACTCTGAAAAAAAGATGCAATATTGGGGGTGAAGCAATTCTACAGCATGTAGGGTGCCTGCCTTGCATGCAGCTGACCCAGATTCAATCCCTAGCATCCCATATGGTACCCACTGCACTGTCAGGAGTGATTCCTGAATACAGAGAGCCAAGAGTAATCCCTGAGCACTGCCAGGTATGGCTCAAATACCACGGTCACGGTCACGGTCCTCCTGTTATTCATTGATTTGCTCGAGCAGGCCCAGTAACACCTCCATCATGAGACTTGTTAGTGTGTTTGGCATATTGAATACGTCACAGGTAGCTTGCCAGGCTTTGCCGTGCGGACGAGATACTCTCGGTAGCTTGCCAGGCTCTCCGAGAGGGGCAGAAGAATCAAACCCGGCTGGGCCGGGCCGGCTGCGCGCAAGGCAAACGCCCTACTGCTGTGCTATCGCTCCAGCCCACTCAAACACTAAAACAAAAATAATAATAATAATAATAATAAACCAAGTATATATATTCAAAAAAAGCACATGTTACATGGTATGTTTGCGTTGCATCCAATCTCTAGATTGGATACTGGTTCAAAGAAAGTTGCTGGAAAACTAGTCAAGTCCAAACAAGACCATGATGAGCTCTGTCCAAACCTCACTCTCTCTGTTTTGATAAATGTGCTGTGAAAATGGAACCTTCCAGTCAACTGTGCATGGGCACACAAGAGAGCTCCGTAAGCAACCTGACACTGTCATAACTGAAATTATTCCAAAATAAAGAGTTTAAAGACTGGAAGACGAATGACTGAATAAAGAAGCTAGGGCACACAGACACAGTGGAATACTACACGGCCATAAAGAAAGATGAAGCGGTACAATTTGCTGATATGGGGATGGATCTAGAAAGTATGCTGAGTGAAGTGAGTCTAGGGACAGGGACACTCACAGAATGATTCACTCATAGGTGGGATATAAAGAAACATAGTAGGGGAGTAAGTAACACACAGAGGGGACGAAAGCAAAGAGCAAGACTAGTCCTTTGTAGGAAGTCTGCCACTGGGGATGTGGGGGTCGGGCGTGGGGAGTCTGGAGTAAGAAGTGGGATAAGACAGGGGAGGGATCACCATGACAATAGAAGGAAGTGGTAATTCTGGACCAGGACTAGGTGCTGAAAAAAGGAAAAAGTGGCATGCATAATACTCTATGAGTAACAGTTTATTAAACCACAGTGCCTAAGAGGGAAACCCAAAAAAAAAGAGGAAAAAAGAAAAACTAGTGCCTGCTTCAAGAGGGAAACTGGTGAAGGGAAATGGACACTGGTGAATGGACTGGTTAATCATGAATAACTTTGTGAACTCTGTAAAATAAAATAAAACTTTGTTTTAAAACTCAAAGATATATATATATATATATATATATATATATATATGATATATATGATCACTGTCCTCCCATTGTTCATCGATTTGCTCGAGCGGGCCCAGTAATGTCTCCATTGTGAGACTTGTTACTGTGTTT
>JAOXYA010000005.1:13921735-13937293 GCA_028565675.1 Sorex palustris | reverse complement strand
TTGCCAAGGGAAAAGGCGTGCTGGTGTTGTTTTGGGGCCACATCCCACTACACTCAGGATTTACTTCTGACTGCATTGGGGGCGGTGCGATCGCGCGGCCCGGCCGGAGCGGGAAGCCGGGGACGCGGTGGCCGCGGCGGCCCGCACCTCCCCGGGGTCCCCCCGGGGGCCACCCCGAGCCCGGGGCGGGGGCGGGGGGAGGGGCTGCGTGTCGCGACTCGTTCTTTGTACGGCGCCGGGTAGGCCGCCTCGGGCCGGGGGGAGGGGAGGAGGGGCTGGGCGAGGGTTTGTCCCGGCTCGGGAAGGGGGTTCCCGGGCCCCGCGCCCCCTCCCCGGGCGCGCGCTCCGAGCGTGCCGGGGGGCGCGGGGTCCCCGGGGCTCCGCGCGGGGGAGGGGCGGCGGGCCGGGTGTTGGGTTTCAGGCGGTGAGTCACGCTCCCTCCCCCGGCCCAGCCCGGCCCGGCCCGACCCAGCCCCGCCGCAGTGCGCACCCCAGTCCAGCGCCGCGCCGCGCCGGCGGGCACCCCCGGGGGCCCGGCCCCGTGGGAAGGGCAGCTGCAAGAGGGGCTCGTCACCACCCACACCCTTCCCACCCCCCGGAGTCGAACCTGCGGCGCCCACTCCAGAGTGGCAGGGGTGGAGGGGAGAGGGGGATGGAAGAGTCCGGATTGCTGCGGGCGGCCGCGGCACGGAGCCGGGCGCGCACCCAGCTGCCCCTGGAGGTGCTGGGGTGATGGGGATGGCCAGAGACCTCGTTGGAGCGGGCCCCGGGGTGTGCCGTGCCCAGGGCGCCCTGCAGGGGTCAGTTCCTGCAGACAGTAACGGGCCCGCCAGACCCCACCCTCTCAGGGTGGCTGTAGCCCCGGGTTCACCTAAGCATCAGCGAAGAAACGGAGAGAGGAAGAGAGAGAGAGGGTCTTAAGGGAGGTGGGGAGGGGGGTCTTTTCTATCTAAATCTCCCGGACTGGGAAAGGGATGAGAGCGCGCCGTGGGGAAAAGCGCAGGTGTCGTCTGTCAATCGCGGGTGGGTTTGGATCTTTTTTTTAGGGGGAGGGGGACCCAGACTCCCTCTGCTGCTCTCAGCTTGGTCCCCGCTGCAATTCCTGCCGTCTTGTCTCCTGCCTGCCCCTCATCACCTTCTCCCGAGCTCCCGCTGCAGCCCGGCAGCCTGGCCTGAAACGCTGCATCATCCTAGGGCTGCCTGTGGCCGCGGGCCGCCTGGCTTATCTGGCCAGACGCTCTCCTGCTAGTGCCTGACATAAACCCCCTGCCCCTTCCTGCCTTCCCAGAGAACTCAGAGCCTGCTGGCCTCTGTCTTAATGCAAACACTGAGGTCCTGCCCCGTCCTCTGCCGGCGTCTCCAAATCAGCCGCTGCCTCTCTGTGTTGGCAGAGGAAAGCGTCCACCCAAGGGACCTGTGGGTCGAAGGCGGCTCGCGACGGGACAGTCCTCCGTGTGAGCCTGGTCCCGATGAGTTCGCTTCGAGGTTTCCTCTTCTTGAAATGACGCGTGGCAGATTAGTTTTACAGGGAAGCAGGTTGGGCCTGTAGCGATGGTTAAGACAGTTCCCCTAATGTTTTCTGGTTCTTTCTCCTCCCCCCCCCCCCAGGTGATAGCGGATCCTCCCTCAGAATCCTCTTGCAGATGGATGTGGTCCTCTGACTTGCCTATTAGGCCAGTGGAGGAAGACGCGTGTCTTGCTTTCAGGCAGAGGTGTTTGAGTTCATTGCCAAATCTAACGCAGGAAGGACAGAGGCATGGAATTGCAGAGACAGACAGAACCTGCCCCCAGCCCACCCCCATCAGCCTTGCTCTAGGAAAGTGGGAAAGCTTGTGAGCGAACACTAAACTTGTTCTGGGTCGGGTGGATAAATAACTTGTGACAGTACCGTGGTGCCCTTGTTGGGACTAACAGCACTGCATCCTTCATCCCTATTTGTTGAATGACACGCACCTTCTGGGCTGCTAATACTGTTCTATAACAATAAATCATCCTCTGTAAGATAGTTCTTATAATCCCTATTTTCAATTGAGGAAACCCATTCAAAAAGGTTAAGTAATTTGCCTGCGATTATACAGGCTGTAATTAGCAGCAGCAGCCTCTAAGCCCTACCTGCTGGGGTTGGCCTCCTCCTCCTCCTCCTCCTCCTCCTCCTCCTCCTCCCCCTCCTCTTCCTATGCTCTCCTTAAATGGCAAAGCTGTAAACACCCAGCAAACGCCTGGCTCTCTGTCCTGCCCCAGCACTGGGAGTTCCTGTCCAGCCTAAATTCCTCTAGCATTTCTAATCAGAACCACACTTCAGCACAATGTTATCGTGCATTGTGTTGGAGTGTTTTCACGCAGATAATAAAGCATTTCCTCCGACAAGATCCCAGGCTCTTTGATTAAGAACTCGAGTTCTGGAGTCCAGCTGCCTGAGTTCAAATCCCAGGCCCGCCACTAGTAACTGATTATCTTCAAAAAGGCTTTTGCCTCTCCTTGCCTTGGTTCTCTCCTCTGCAAAATGACAATGGTAATGACATGTGGCATTGGTGCTGGTAATAATAATAATAATAATATGTCCCCACGGGGTTGATGTGAGGATTAAAGGATTAGAGCATATACACTCAATAAATCCTAGCTACCAATATTATGTTTGTTTCTCCTCTTTCATGGCCTCTATAGAATTCAGGCAATTGTAAGCAACTTAATCATAATTCTTGATTAGACTCTGAGTTCTGGCTTCATTCTTGATACATGACAGATGTTGAAACATCTGCAGCCGGAACCATAACATCCACACTCTCCTACAACTTGGATTCACATGACGTTCATTGCTCTCCACTATTCTTTCTATTTCCAGAGCAACTGAAAAGAATGAAGGCCTGTCTGCTTTCTTGAGACATCTCTGTTCCAGAAAGCATAGTAATGCCAGTTACCATTTATCTGTTCTCTGCTCTCTGCCAGGACCTCTCTATGGATTAGCTCTATATTAGCTGTCGTCCTAAAACTTCAACCCACATTTGGCTGTGAAGAACACTGACTCTCCACAAGGATCATTGTGAACAGAGAGTCATTGCTTGAGTCTGGGTTTGAACCCAAGTCTCGGGCTCTCTGACCTGACTCTTCCCATTCCAATTTTCCTGACATAAGGGCTGAAGAGATAAGTACAGTGGGATGCTTTGCATGCACCTGACCAGGGTTTGATCCCCATCACCCCATATGGTCTCTATGCCCAACCAGGCATGATCCCTGAGGCAGAGATGGGAGTTAAGCCAAAAGCAACTTTCCTGACATCTGGGAGAGCCTCTGCCTCACCCTAGTCCTTAGATTTTTCTAGATGAGGTTTTAGAAATTTGCCAAAGATTGGAGCATTTCAAACTTGAGTATGTTGACTAGAGGACAAGCCTTGATCACTTCCAGGTGTAGCCCTCCCAAAAAGAGGCCTTGTTCTTTATTGACTGCCCACCAAAAACTCAGGTCCTCCTCCCACAGATTACCCACGTCAGGGTATTCTTTCAATGGATGTATGCGCACGTGCACACACACACACACACTCACACACACACACACACACACTTTGTCAAGCTGGAAGTGCAGGACTCCAGGGCCCAGAAGATGGGGAAACCCCTGTAGAGAAGCAGCCTGCATCCCACGTGCCACTGAGAAGGAACGCTGACATCTGAACAGACATCAGGCTCACATGCGAGTGAGAAATAGACTATTGTGTGGAGCTTCTGAAACAAGCGGGTTGGTTTGTTAAAGCAGTGAGTGCAGACCTTGTACACATACTGTAGACCACCTGTATTTATCAAGAAAAATGGAGGATTCCAGCAAGTCTCTGAATCATTGGAACCAAACATGCTCCCCTTGTATTTGTCTACTTGTTAATTTAAGGAGCGAGCAAATGATTGAGGGCCAGAGTTTTCCCTTTAATTTCTCCTTTAACTACACGTTCTAGAAAGCAGATGAGAGGAGTGTGCAGCCAACAGAACGCTTAAGAAATGAGTTTGCTCATTAGGCCCCAAACAGGGCTAGAGCAATAGCACAACTGGTAGGGCATTTGCCTTAAATGCAGCTGACCCGGGTTTGATTCTTCTGTCCCTCTCGGAGAGCCCAGCAAGCTACCGAGAGTATCCTGCCCGCATGGCAGAGCCTCACAAGCTCCTTGTGGTGTATTCAATATGCAAAAAAACAGTAACAAGTCTCACAGTGGAGATGTTACTGGTGCCCGCTCGAGCAAATTGATGAACAGGAGGACAGTGCTACAGTGCACAGGCCCCAAACAACAGAACAGCCAAGACAAGACTTAGAACTTGTGGGTGGCACCTGGGGATCGAACTCTGGGCTTTGGGCTTGCAAGCAGGCCCCTTGGCCATTGAGCCACTCCCAGTTCCTCCACAACATTTCCTATTTATTCCCATTATCTGCCAAGCACATTATGGAGCTGAAGACACTCTGGGACAAGACAAGCCTGAGCCCCGATCCTTGCCACTTCCGGTCTGAATAATAAGCATAATCTGTGGTATTCAACTCTTGGGAGGACCCAGGCTCCAAGATGGAGAAATAAAATAACTAAGGGGCCAGAGCAATAGTAGAGAGCAGGAGAGGGACTTACCTTGCACATAGCCTAGCCAGGTCCAATCCCCAGCATGACGTGTCGTCCCTCCAAGTCCCACCAGGCATGATCCCTGAGCACAGAGCCAGGAGTCAGCCCTAAGCATAGCCAGACTGGCCCCCAACCAAAATACATTGAAATGAAATAAAACGAAAACAACTTGACTCCCAAATCAAAAGATATTCTTGCTACCCCTGATAAGTGGCTAAATACCCAGTTAGAGGGGTGGTAAGAATTATGGATTCCTTTTGGTTTGGTTTGGTTTGGTTTGGTTTGGTTTGATTTGGGGTTTGGCGGGGGGGTCACATCCAGCAGTGCTCTGGGCTTATTCCTGACTCTGTGCTCAGAGATCATTCCTGACAGGACTCAGGGGATCACATAGGATTCTGAGAATTGAACCTAGGTCAGCTGTGTACAAGGCGAGTGCCCTCACCACTGTACAATCTCTCTGGGCCCAGAGCACAGTTTCTGGTCTCAAACCAACAAAAACAAACCACGGCTCCACCATTTTCAAAGTGTGTGTAGCCTCAGGCAACTTCCTCTTTTTCCCATTTTTTTCACCTCTAAAATGGGGCCATGATTAATAACATCTAGCGCCAAAGGATCCGAAACATGCATGAGCTAGAGCCCAGACCATAAAGTCCTACCTGTGCTGAAAAATAATGCAAATCTATGACTGGCATGATCTGTCACTTTCCCATTGCTATTGTTTTGTGTCTAAAGGGACTCAAGAGAAAGATATTTCAGGGAGGAGTTGGCCAATGACATCAAGAAATGGAATTCAATGCAATCAGTATGAGGATTCCTGGGAATGAGAAGGTTGAGATCTTTTCTTTTAAAAAGTTTTTCTGGGGCTGGAGCGATAGCACACGGGTAGGGTGTTTGCCTTGCACACAGCCAATCCGGGTTCGATTCCCAGCATCCCATATGGTCCCCCGAGCACCGCCAGGAGCAATTCCTGAATGCATGAGCCAGGAGTAACCCCTGAGCATCGCTGGGTGTGACCCAAAAAGCAAAAAAAAAAAATGTGTGAAGATTGTTGTATGTCACCCTAGATCCATTAAGCCCTTGTAGAAGAGATTACTGTCATGCTGTTACATGTTGAACCTTGTGTGCTAATATTTATTTACTTATTTTTAGATTGATATTGGCTGCCTTCTACCTTACCCACTTCAAATGTGGTGTGCTACTCTTGGTAGATCTGTAGACGTATAGCAGAGTATAAAACCTCATGCAGCTGCAAATGTGGCCGTGTGCTCCAGGAGTTGTAAAAATTTCAATAGGGTGATGCAACTGGAGACCACTTTGGGATCGGGAAGCATCTCTGCATCTTGTGGCTCTCCTGCGAGATTTATTTGTGTGTCTCTGGATCATGGCCATTAATGAGCTTATATGGCGTTGGAAGCGGTTTGTGGGTGTGGCTGCCAGGCTCTGGGTATGGCAGGTCGGAGTCCCATTGGCTCCTGACCAGGAGCAGGTATGCACCGATTGGATAGTTACACGTCACCAAGCCGGTGACTGTCACCTGGACTTGTCCCTGCCCCCACCTCTGCTTTGTGGCATGAGGACTTTGTTGGGAGCCTGGTCCAGGCCCTGCTCTGGCTCCCGGTCAGCCCATACTATGTTCTTATCGGCTGAGGGAGACACATCAGTCTCAGTCTTAACCCCACGAGCTCCATCTAAGGGCCCATTGATCATTGCTCCTGTTACTCTTCTTCCCCACAGAGCCTCCTGCCATAGGAGCGTGTCTTCCATTTTACCTTGCAGGTGAAGTTCCGCCCCTGAGTACCATGGGTGGCAGGTGTGTCTGAGGTTATTTCCGCCCCCTGGGTACCAGCTGTGGCAGGTGTGTGTCTCGGGGGCTGGAGGGCTCTGAGTATGTGAGTGAGCCACCGAGGCTTGGTTGTAGGCAGTTTCCAGGCACAGCTGCTCCTGGCTCTGCACTCAGGGATCACTCCTGGCCCATAGCGGGGGCCGGGGATCCAACGCTGGGTGGCCACATGCAAGGCCCGTGCCCTACCCCGTGCACTGACGCTCCAAGGGGGCAAGTGGGAGTCGAGTGGCTGGTCACATCTGTGTCGGCATGTCTGTGAACGACGGAGGAGGCTGGATTGTCCCCGAATGCCTTTGCCATGGTTGTTTTTAGGGTCTCTTGGGCAGAAGGGCCTGTGCTTGGGAGAGGTGCCCGGCATGCTGGTAGGTCTGAGAGCTGGGAAGGGAGGGAGTCGGCCACCTCCTGCTGTGCCCGTCTTCCCAACGTGCCATTGGCACACACACCCTCTGACGGAGGCGCACGAAGCTGCCTCTGACGTGTGGTGTTGGGCAGTGAGCGGTGATCTTGGGGTCTGCGGAGTCTGGCGGGATGGTGGGATGCAGCCTTTCGGCCCCCAGCCCGGCTCTGTTCGTGCCTGGTCCCCCTTTGCAGCAGAGCCCTGGGAGTGTGGGGGCGCAGTCCCGGCCCAGCACCTCTCGTCTGCATGAGCTCCCAGCACCCTGGGATGCAGTCTTGGGGGTCCCGGATTTCCCACGCTGGCAATGTGGACATTGAAGGGGGGGGCGTTTCTTATCCAGCGCCGGGCGGGTGTGTTTGCGGTGCCCCGTGCGCGGCTTGGGACCAGGGGCTCAGGGATGCGTTTTTCCTTCACCTGCGTTCCCTGCTCTCTGCCCGGGTCCTGACTGTGGCCTCTCTGCTTTCTCTCTGTCTGGCCCCCAGTCCTGTGCTCTGGTTCTATTCACAGGCAGACAGGAAGAATCGCTTGGTGATAAAGAGGGTGTCCGGGGACGGGGTTGAAAATGCCTCTGAACATCCCCCGCCAAGCACAGCCTTTGATCTCTCGGTTTTCTGAATACATTCCCCGGGACTTATTGTGTTGCGTGGTGATCTTGCTTGCGTGGGAGCAGGGAACCTGTGACTCCCATCCTCTGCCTCGTGCTCCCAGGAAACACACGTCTGCGCGCACTCCAGGCTCTGGCGTTGGCTCCTGGAGGCCTCTGGGTGGGGAGGATCGCTTAACGCCTGCATTGTGCCAGGTCTTGTCCTGGGTGCTGAGACTTGAAGATGGTCCGGCGGCAGCTCCGCGGAGGGCAGTGGGAGTGTCCTCCTGGGCGCGGGGGCCGAGTGGCCGCCAATGTGTCTTCTCTCCCCGTGATCCCTCCTTCCCACCACTGGGGAAACAACCACAAGCCAGTGAGGGCCAGGTGGCCTCAGCTGGAAGGGACCAGCATGAAAAATGGGCCGTTGGGGCACGTGCCGCGCTTGGCCCCGTCTCCCGTGGGCGTGCCGTGAGCTGGGCGGGCTCTGGGCGCGCGTGGCTGGCTGACCTCACCGTGGCCTTCGAGAAACTGACCCGGTCTCCCATATGCTCTGCCTTTCAGTCATCTGTCACCTCCCCTGCATGAATGGCGGCCAGTGTACTTCCAGGGACAAGTGCCAGTGCTCTCCTGACTTCACGGGCAAGCTCTGCCAGATCCCAGTGCACGGCGCCCGCGTGCCCAAGCGGTACCCGCATGCCCAGCCAGCCAGCAAGGCGCTGGGCACGCACGTCGTCCACTCCACGCACACGTTGCCTCTCACCATGACCAGCCAGCAAGGAGTCAAAGGTAAGCTGCCCCGCAGTTGGCACGAGGGCAGAGCCACTGCCCCACGTGTGTTGACACTGCTTCCTGAGTCAAAGGGCGTTGGCTCCTAGGGAAGGGAGAAAGGAATCTCTCTGTCCCGCTTGGAGCCGGCCCGGGTGCCTGGTGCTATTCTGGGCGTGCCTGCAATCGAGAGGGCACGGAGCGGGGCGCTGGCCTGGCCCCAGCTGATGAGTGAGGGCACCTGCAAGGCTTGGCGAGGACAAGTTCGTAGGGCTTGGTTTTCCAACCCCATGGTTCTTGCATTTCTCTATCTGAACAGGGCGTGAGTGGGGCCACTAGGAACTCAGGAGTTCTGTCCCGGATTCATTTTTTTTAAACCTGAAATCTCTTCTACATGCACAAATTGCTTTTTTTTTTAAAAAAAGGCACAAAGAAGCAGCTCTTACTCTTTAGCCCTTGAATGTCAGCGGCAGCCGGTGACGTTTCGTGTGCAACCCTGCGGAAAGTAAAGCTCTGCTCGGTACGCACCGCGCTGGGGCAGGTGATGGGTGTCCCGGGACACCCCAGAGACACACACAGAAACATGTGCTGGGTTTCAGACCCAGAGGACTACACTCTGGGGAATGGCTGGTCTCCTTCTGAAGCTAGAATGCAAACCCTGCAGTTTCTGTGATGGATGCAGTGTGAGAAATTCCAGAGTGGTCCAACTCTTGAGAAGGAGAATTTGCTAAGGCACACCCGGCTCTGATTGCCAGAAGCTGCAGTTCCTAGTCTTTTGGCTACCCCAGGAAGGGAAAAAAAAGTGTCTTTGTCTTCTGCACATTCTTTTGTGAAGAGCTTCCATTTCCTCTCCTGAGGGCCTCTTTGGTCTTCAAGCTGCTGAGACTCAGACCAGGTATTTGGGGTGTATTTCTTTCCTTTCCAAGAATCGTACTGACTGTTGCAAAACAGTAGACATGACTGTAAAAATGACATAAGATGGCCTGCCCCATTCTGTACGTATGACCTGCTCTGTACACCGCACATGTAGGAATTACACTGCACACGCACGAAATGCAGCTGACACGTGTAGAATGTAGGATGAACTGTGTCTGCAGGCAGGGATGCGGAGTATGGAAGCAACCCTCTGTGGGTGGGTGTGGTGGATGGCAGATGGCATGGCGGTCTCGCTGCCGCCCATGCGCGTGATTCATGACCTCCGCCTCCCGCTCGTTGCAGTGAAATTTCCTCCCAACATAGTCAACATTCACGTGAAGCACCCTCCCGAGGCGTCCGTGCAGTTCCATCAGGTGTCGCGGATCGACGGCTCCACGGGCCAGAAGGTGAAAGACCCTGCCCAGCCCAGCCAGGCCCAGGTCTCCTACCCGGGGCTGCCAGTGCAGAAGACTCAGGCGGTGCATTCCACGTACTCCCACCAGCAGGTGGTTCCCCGCGTCTACCCCGTGGCCGCCAAGACGCAGCTGGGCCGCTGCTTCCAGGAGACCGTGGGCGCTCAGGTGAGCTGCGTTGTCTCCTCCCCCGGGTAGCAACCGAATCAGACAGACGGAGGGAGTGAGGTGGCGGTCCCCGCGAGGGGCAGGGCCCGATGCTGCCAGCGCCTGCTCCGGCCCAGAGTGTTCTTGCCTGTGGCCTCTCCTGCTGGCCGCGCATTCTCTGTGCCTGAGTGTCTGCGTGAGAGGGCGCTGTGCCCAGCCTAACGGGTGCATGCAGCTCTCCGCCTGGGAACAGTTGCTCCATGCATGCCTCGAAGCTCTGTGGGTGTTACGGGATGCTTCCAGGGGAGCCAGAGTCAAATGGGAAAACCAGAAACTGCCCGTGTCGTGTCGTTTCAACACGGCAAGGAAAGCTCAACCCCCTGACGGTCTTTGCCTGCGATGATCTGAAGTGCCAGTGACTGACAGGGGCCTTTTCCTTCTTCTAACGGAAGGCCAGGTTTCAGCAAATGCTTCTTGGAGAGGAAGCATCATTGATTCGAAGTTAGGCTAGAAGTAAAGACAGGGTTTTGTGCGTGGTGAACGGGTTTTGACAGGTCCGGGGTGGGGGGGTCCATGGGAGGAGGTGAAGATAAGTTCTGTGGATCTGACGCTGCTGCTCTCGCCCACTGACCCTGGGAAGGGAGGATGAGTTTGGTGCCATTGCTTTGATGGGTGTTTCCAGTTGCAATTGGTCCCAGAGAAAGGAAAAAGCAGATCCTTTTAAAACCTGTGCCCAGAATCTTTCTCCTTAATTTCTACGTTGGAACACAGATGATGATGATGATGATGATGATGATGATGATGATGATGATGATAATAATAATAATAATAAGAAGAAGAAGAAGAAGAAGAAGGAAATGAAGTTATAGAAAATGAATTATGCTTGTAAAATACTAGGCAGAGGATTGCTAGCTAGAAAGACTAAAAACAAATAATTTACTTTTAAGCCTAAGAGAGACTATACAACTAAAAGGAATCGGATAATTGGATGATCAGTTGATCAGTAGAGTTACCCAGATACTCACAACTTGAGGAGTATTCTGGTCTTATGTAGATAATTTTCTGGCTTATGTTCTGAGTGATCCAGCAATGTGCTAATACCTGTTGCGCTTTGCCTGGACAGCCACTAATATAGTTTCAAAGTAAGACCTGCTTGCAGAAAATATTATTAGATTAGATCTGGCCTCTTAGATTTGCGAGAAACATGGATGTTGGTCTGTGATCGCCCAATTAACTAATACAATTAGGATGATCTGACATTTTTAAAATGACACAACTGGGCCTGGGTGACATCTCAGAAGGCTGGAGTGTGTGCAGGCATCTTTGCCTGCAGGAGACCCAGGTTTGATCCTTAGCACTGTGTGATCCTTGGATCACTGCCAGGAGTGACCTCTGAGCATTGATCCAAGAGTAACTCCCGAGTAACTGGATATGGCCTCCAAACACAAATTCAAAAGCAAACAATAAACCCAAAATAGGTACTGTCAAATAGTTAGAGCATCTCAACTGTATTCTGTAAAGGCTGGAGAGATAATACTGAGGACCAGACACTTCCATGCAGCTGACCCAGGATAGATCCAATCTGTGTGTTCCTCTCCCCGCCACCAAAACCCTGAGTGCAGAGTAGGGCCCTGAGCTCTGCCAGGTGTGGCTCCCAAATAAACAAAAAGTATCCTCTAGAAATATTTGAAAATAATTATAGTAATTCTCACTATCATGGCTTGCACATATACCTACAGGAGCAGAGGCATACTCAGACAAGAACAACTACATAAATACTTGCTATTTCTTTGCTTGGTGTGAATGTTCAATGTAACCGTAGGTTTCAACTATTGAGATTTTAGTGCCCTGGAGTCATCAATAAATGCCTCTTTGTGTATTGTCCTGAGAGGCCATATGTGAAGTCATTTGGGCAGAAATAATTCTGTCATATTCTGATAACTAGGCCATGGACGATGTGAGGGGCGGGGAGGAGGCTGGAAAGACTAATATGAACCGTCATCCATTTACATTCAGGAAAACTCCCCAGGGGTGGAATTTCAAGAACTGCTTGGGTGGAGGAAAATCGGCGAGGGGTCAGGAAACCAGACTTAGGGGGCAACGGGGACAGTGACTTAACAGGCGGACGCCAGCGCTGCAGTTGGTGTTCATTAAGCGTGTCCAGGGGAAAGCCACAGATGGTATGTGCCAGAGTCAGGACGTTAAACGGGTGATAGGGAAGGTTAGAAGAAACCGTTTTTACGAGAGAAAAGGGACAAGGGCTCACGTTCCCATGACCTGAAAAGAAAGTATACAATTTTCTGCGGAATATGATCACTGCAACTCTAAGATCTCTACTGATTTTCTAAAGGTGATTTAAAGTTTCACCTTGGGAGTGCGTGGGCTGGGTGGGTGTGGATGGCAGTTGGGAGGTGACTGGAAAAGCAATCGCTCCCGTCCCTGCTGTGAAGTAACCTGTCCCATCCATGAGGCCATCACTGTATCACTGTCATCCCACTGATCGTCGAATGACTCGGGCGGGCACCAGTAACGTCTTTATTCCTCCCAGCCCTGAGATTTTTAGCAGACTCTTCTTATTCCTCTCTTCCCAACGATTGGAAGCTCTTTGAGGGGAGTGAGACCTATTGTAGTTATTGTATTGGGCATCTCAAATACGCTACGGGGAGTTTGCTAGGCTCTGTCTGTGCAGGCAGGATACTCTCAGTAGCTTGCTGGGCTCTCCATGAGGCCATGTTGAAAGAAAACAGTGGGTGCAGGAGCTTTGTGAAGAATCCAGCCTTCAGGATTTGATGAAGAACTACTGTGAAGGCGTCAGGGAGAGAGCACCCGTGTTTCGAGTCCCAGCATTGAGGACCCCACCCCCGCCCCAAACAGTGCTGGGAGTTCTCCCTAACCATCATCGGATGCGGCCACCAAACCAACCACGCAACAAGCAACAGAAGCTGGTACAAAGTAAAGGATGTTGCTGACGTGGAGATCTGTGTGTTTCTTGCTTCAGAGGTCATATGGGTCTGATTTCTGGACTCTTGGGGCTGGACAAATGGGACAGAGATTATAGTGCTTGTCTTGAATGAATTCTGGGACTGCCTATGGTCCCTGAAGGATTGCCAGGGGTCACTGTTGAGCACAGTGCCATGAATACTCCCTAGTCACCGCCCCCTAAGTTACAAGAAATCAGATAAATGCTCACGTTGGTGACCTCCCTGGTGGGAGATTAGGGCAGGGAGATCAGGAGGTGAAGGCAGAGTAGCTGTTCCTCTTGGTTTAAGCTGTCCCATCCTTGACTTGAGTCATGACCCCTTAAACATCCATAGGGAATTCCTTCCTATTCTAGAGATAGAGAGAAAGATGGTGGCCCGGAGATGCAGAGGCCGGTGAGTACAGATGGAGTGTTGGCAGGTAAATTCATGAGAATAAAGACAATTTTCTGGCTTGTATGACAAAGGAAAAGTGTAGAAGTGTGAAATGTGTTTTGTTTCTTCCCTTCAGAGAGTCTCAGATATGGGATGAGGTTGGGGATGGTGGGAAGATTGGAGAGAATTTAGAAAGGGACACTGCAATTTTCAGATGCTCGAAAGTAATTTAATGTTCTTAAGATCTTTTATAGCATTGGTGGTGGAAAGCTAGTACAGTGGGTAAGGTGCTTGTATGTGGCCAACCTGGGTTCAATCCCTGGCATCCCATATGGTTCCCTGAGACCTGCCAGGAATGATTCCTGGATGCAGAGCCAGGAGTAACTCCTGAGCACCGCCAAGTGTGGCTCAAAACAGAGAGAGGAGGAAGGGGGGAGAAGAGAGAGAGGGAGAGAGAGCGAGAGAGGAAGAGAGAGAGGGAGGGAGAGAGAGAGAGAGGGAAGGATGGAAAAGGAAGGATGGAGAGGGAGAGGGAGAGAGAAATCTTTTATAGCATTGATCCTATTGGGTTGAGCCAGGCTTTGTGAAAGCACTAAAAGAAATGGATCAAATAATAGAACAAATGGGCGGCTCAGTGACATGGCTTTTGACATGTCAATAAAATGTGAAGTCAATGACAAGTTATCTTTCGGCAGTGAGACATCTGTGCCACGCGGAGTAAGTAATAGTACCTAGACGTGCTTGGAAAACATTGCATTGAGCTCACTCTGTTATAGATCAAGTTAGAAGTCACATTCCCAGTCATTGCCAGGTACTTTAGGAAAAGTTCTTTTTAATGTGCCGAGAACTTGAACAGCTCCACGCTAACGCTCATCTCTGAGGAAAGGCCAAACTTCAGATCGTTCTCCTCCAATCTATTTTTGTCTGACAGAGACATTGACTGGGCCCGCCCTCTCCTTTGTACAGGATGGCCTTTGTTTGAAAGTGATTCTTTTCACAGTGACCTAAATCTGAAACTTATTTGGCATCTGAGCTTTTGTTTCCAGCGGGCTTCGATGATTGCCCAATTGTTGGAAGCAAAGTCTTCACTGGTGACCTAATGATACCAGATGGCAGGAAAGACCTTCTCTGGGAATTGTTCAGATCCCCATGGCTGGGTTCAGGGTCCAGCGTCCACTCTGGCTTTGCCATGGCCTCGTTGTGCAATCTGTGCTCTTTGTTGAACACAGGATCGCGGACCTTAATTAGATCCAGGATCGCAGGATGAGGCAGAAAATCGCAGGGTTTCAAGACCTTGTTATTGCAAATGCCAAAAGAGCAGAGACTTCCATCGATAAACACCTGAGTTCACGAGGAACAGCAGAGATTCTGGAAAACTTAAAGCAATGGGAGAGAAAGAGAAGATCCTTTAGGACAGCATTCCAACATAGATCAGATCAAATGGTGCACAGACACACTTTCATAGTTTGCACCATTAAATCCCCACTGCAGTTGAAAGAAGCAACAAATTCAGATAAAGTCTCTCTCTTCCTCTGGCTCTCTTTTTTGCGCCACACCTGGTGGTGGTTAGGACTTATTTCTGGCTCTGTGCTTAGAATGACTCCTGGCACTGGCTGGGAGACCATATGTAGAGCCAGGAATAAAACTAGAGCCCCTCTACCCCCACCATGTGCAAAGCAAGCACTGAAACTCGTGCCCTATTTCTCTGGTCTCTGGGATAGTCTCTTAATATCACTTGTATCACTTGTCACTTGTCATCCCGTTCATCTTCAATTTGCTCGAGCAGGTGCCAGTAATATTTCCATTCCTCCCTGTTGCGTGTTAGTGTAGCCCAATGGTATCTGCTTGCTCCAGGAACACGAAGAGCCTCAAACCATTTGTTCAGGGTTTTGATAAAGAAGTCTGACCATCTCGTAGGTGGGCGGCCATGCATTCTTTTGAAGACCCGTGGAATCCAGTTGGTAACAACTCTAGTCCAGTGGTCATCTCTAAATTGCATTATGTGTCTGGCCCATCTGATTTTCGATGTCTTGGCAAATGAGACAGTGTCCCTGATTCTCAATTATGGACGGAAGTCGTAACTCCGGATTCCTTCTCTCACTTGAGTGAAATGTGATATTCCAAGCATAGCACTTTCAATTCCTCTTTGGGTGACCCGAATAGCATTCTCATCCTGTTTTCATAGGGCCCAGGTCTCTGAGGCGTATGTTAGTGTAGGAAGAACGGTGGAGTTGAAGAGATGTGCCTGGAGCCAGAGGTTTTTCGTCCTCTTAGCAACTTCTTTGACACTCTTTAAGGTATTCCATGCCGTTCTCTTCCTCCTGAGCAGCTCTGCTGCCAAGTTGTTCCTCATGTTGAGTTCTCAACCCAGGTACACATAGCTGCTGCATTCGGAGATGTTTGTTCCATTGAGAGCAAATGGAAGATCAGGGACTAGTTCGTTTTTCACAAAAATTGTCTTGTTGAGATTCAGCTGCAGTCTGACCTTTCCACACTCATGGTTGAAGTCGGCCAGCATTTGTATCACTTGTCTAATGTTTGGTGTTATTAGAAT
>JAOXYA010000005.1:13879160-13892499 GCA_028565675.1 Sorex palustris | reverse complement strand
CCAATGGAGACGTTACTGGGCCCGCTCGAGCAAATCGACGATCAATGGGAGGGCCTTTACCTTTACCTTTACCTTTAGGAGAGCTTTGTGTCTCCACGGTTTGGCAAATGGATTTAGAGGGAGAAATACAAAGTCGCTTAGCTAGTCCATCAGCCTGAGCAGTCAGTGGTATGAGAGCTCCATAAGGCCACGGTGATGGACAGGGGCAATGTGCTCAGTGGATAACGTTAGACTGGGGCTCAGAGAGATGAGAATTCAAATTCTGATCCGAAGAATTGTGGTCAAACGGCACCAGGCATGGGGTTGGGATCCACGGTTAGGATGCTCAGAGATCTGCTTCCTGCTGCTACCTTCCCTGCCTTCTATGCTGCCTTCCTTCCTCTCTTTCTCTTTCTTCTTTTCTCTCTCTTTCCCTCCCTCCCTCTCCCTCTCTCTGCTTCTTTCCTTTTAGGCACTGTGTTTTGCAAGACTGCTACTGAAAGGACATCCTGTGTATACTCTGCCTCCCTTCGGTGCTCAGTTCTTGTCCCGAGTGATTATTTCCAATTATCGTCCTCAAAGCTGTCCCTTCTCTGTCCTAACTGCACCTCCCCACACTTGCAGCAACCTTCTTACTTCCTGGCCCTTGCTTCTATTGTTTTGAAGTATTATTCTCATACTATGTTGGTTTTTTCCATATCCCGAGAATGAGTGCCATCATTCTGTCCTGTCCCTCTCCTTCTGACTCATTTCACTCGGCATGACACTCCCCATGCCCGTCCATGCAGATGCAAATTTTGTTACTTCCTTTTTCCTATTATTACTTTGCATAGTATTCCACCATGTAAATGTACCTTAGTTTCTTGATCCACTCATCTGTTCTCAGCCACTTGGGTTGTTTCCAGATTCTGGCTTTTGTCCAGCACTATTTCTTACTCTGCTTCATACTCTTAGCTAGCCCCTCTCCAAGATTAGCAGGCTGTGAGGTCAGAGTGATGGTACAGTGGTTAGGGCGTTTGCCTTGCACGTGAGCAACCCGGGTTTGATCCCCGGCATTCCATATGGTCCCACAAACACCACCAGGTATAAGTCCTGGGTGCAGCACCAGGAGGAAGCCCTGAAAAAAGATTAGCAAACCATGTACCTGGGAATATGTGTGTTCTCAATCCAATCCCATAGGTCTGAGAATCTGTCTTTATTCCTATGTTATACCGTATTAATTACTCAGGCTTTATCAAATAACTTGAAATTGAGGAAAGAGAAACTTCCTATTTTTTAAAAAAAAAAATTTTAATTTTAATTTTAGCACAAGAGAAGGCAGACGAGGTGAGGGTTGGCTCCCAATATTCCTTTAGGCAAACAAGCCACTGAGACAAGTGCTCAGGCAACAGAAAGTGCCGCGAGCCCTATGAACTCGGAATGTGCTGGACACATGTATTAGCTGATCAATTTAGGAAAATTACTTTAAAGTTCCTTGATTTGCAGGTCATAGTTGGACTGTTTTAAGATGTCACATAAATAACGCTCATTTCATCCAGTTTGGAAAAAAAAACCAATGAGAGAACATTTGCAACGCATTTGACATAGCTCTTGGCCTATAATAGCTCCTGAACAGAGGCTATTATTAGTTTTCTGCAGCGGTCATTTCCCCCAAGACCTATAAAGCAGGAGTTCACAAACCCTGGTTCATCCCGCCAGACGTGCCTTTTCTGGTCCTCCTTCCCAGTCAGTCCCTTGGGTTCAATGGGAGGTCACTGAACAATTGGTCTGAACCCCGTTCTCCATTCAAGATGTGTAGCATTCCCAATGCTCCTCCGGAAAGTGCTCATGTATGGGGCTGCCCTACTTTCTTGAACATACTTTTGACCAACTGGAGCCATAGTTCAGCAGGTAAGGTGTTTGACTTGCATGCCAGGTTAGATCCTCAGCATCCCATGTGGTCCCCCAAGCACTGCCAGAAATGGTCCCTGAGCACAGAGCATCACCAGGTGTGGCCAAAAAAAAAACATACTTTGGACATCAGAATTTTTTCTCTGATATTGGATATAGATGCCCAGCCCAGCCTCTTTCTGCTGGTTGTTCCTGTTCCTTGAAGGGGGGGGGGAGAGCTGGAGCGATAGTACAGTGGGTAGAGCATTTGCCTCACATGCAGCTGACCTGGGTTCAATTCCCAGCATCCCATATCCCATATCCCTGAGCACCGCCAGGAGTAATTCCTGAATGTAGGCAGAGCCAGGAGTAACCCCTGTGCATCACTGGTTGTGACCAAAGAAGCTAAAAAAAAAAAAAAGACTCCTAAGGGCTAGAAACAGCACAGCACAAAGGGCTGAGCTCACACTTCACAGGCAAGAGGCCCAGGTTGGACCCCCAGAGCTACGTGGTCTCCTAAGTACTTCCAAGACTTGGGTGTGGTCCAAAAAAAAAAAACAAAAAGGAGCATCCAATGACCCCAATTCAAACTTTCTACACGGAGATAGTCAGAATGAGAGAGCTGCCAAGGTTCAAAGGTTATTTTCCCCCAACCTTGGTGATGTTGTTTGTATTGTCTAGGGAAGCTCGGAACGCTCTTCCAGTGACGCTTTCTCACAAGTAATGACTCGATTTCTTTTTTTTTTTCTTTTTGGGTCACACCTGGCGATGCACAGGGGTTCCTCCTGGCTCTGCACTCAGGAGTTACTCCTGGCGGTGCTCAGGGGACCATATGGGATGCTGGGAATTGAACCCGGGTCAGCTGTGTGCAAGGCAAACGCCCTACCCACTGTGCTATCTCTCCAGCCCTCTTACTCATTCTTGGTGGTGCTCAGGGCCCTATCTGGGGTGCTAGGATTGAACCCAGGTTAACGGTCTACAAGGCAAGTGTCTTTCTCACTGTACTGTCTCTTCACTTTCTAAGAAGTCCTTTGGGGAGTTTTAATCTGAAAAGAAACATGATGTCATTTTCAGTTTAGAAAGATGATCTGATTTGGAAATAAATGGGCCAGGAATGGGATACAAAGAAACTTTTGCAGTATTTCAGATTATAGATAGTGGTAGCTGGAATAATGGCGATTTTATTACAGCTAATCCTAAAAAAAATAACGAAGATTAGAGAAAGATAGCATTTTTAGATTTTAAAGTGCGTGTCTGTTCTATGGAAGAAATTAGTGTCTGGTTAATGACTGAGGCTAACCAGTGAGTTCTTTGGATTTACCTTCAGATTCACCGCTGGCTACCATTTCAATTTACTACCGTTTACCTTCCCTAATTTGGAGATAATTTGCAGAGGGCCCGGTTTTTAGTATTTTTCAGTTGGGAAAAAAATTACGCTTTTCAGCGAATCTCTTAAAAAAGTGTTGATTAAGAGGAAAAAGGAATGGAGTGGCGAGAGGAGAGGAGAGAGGCTATCCTGTTGCTTGAAAAATCAGCATTGAAAAGAGGATTCCCCTGTGCAAGAAAACATCGCTTTATAAACAATGTAGAGACATAAAAGGTATTGTGTTGGCAAAACTGTGTAAAAACCATCGCTGCTAATTTCACACCCCCTGGGACGAGGGAGTATAAATGTGCCTCAGCGTTAGATAACAGAGCTGTGCGCGCCGGCCAAGCGAGTTCACGGAGCTTTTCCCTCCGTCTCGCTGCCACCAGAGGCCTGGCCGGCCCGCCGCCAGTAGAGGTGTTAGGGGAACCCACCGTTCCAGGCTTAATCTTTTCACCTACCTTTTCTCTTTGGGTAACGTGTTCATTATTTGCTGAGCATTACTCTATTCTTTGTCTGAAAATTTTTTGTTTCGAATGCAGCTTGCTTTGTATGGGTGAGATATGGACCAGCCCCAAAATCCGGCACCCTGGAAAGCCAGGGATTTCCACCCTGTGACAAAAGAATGCCGCCTTGACTTCAGAGATTGCCTAATCCCAGCTGTTCTGATAATGTAATTAAGGCTGCCTAATGTCTTTAATTTTGCAACCAGTTTGTGTGAAAGGAGAATTTGGCACTCTGAAGGCTTAAACACTAAATAGCAATCTCAAGGCGCCTAATTAGAATTCTCTGACATTAAGCTAATTGGTGAAACTGTATTTCAGCAGCTTAACTTCTTTATTAATTTTTTTTTTTTTAGCATTTTCATTGAAAATCAATTGATGAGCTGTCAGCTTTTTTCTCTTAAATATAATTTGCTCCTCAGTGTCTCGAGCAGACTGAAAGGCCTCAGCGTAGCACCGACGGGGACTGGACATTTTCACCAGCATTCCATCCCCTTGAATTATTTTACTCTTGACCTAAATAACGTGGCTGACGGTGTTGTGTGTCCGGGCCTTGTGGTTTCTCACTGGGAACTGGAGAACATTATTTCTCTTAAATTGAAAATTCAGGGGGCAGAGAAATCTACTAATGAGGCAGTACTTCTGTGGGCTGTGCGCTTGCTTTCAGCCTGTTTTCTACCTGGACATCGCCTTGTGTGTGGATCAGGAACTACACGAAAGTCGGCTGGGATTAAAAATAACTTTGTCATAATTTAAGACCCAGAAGTTAACAAGTAAGGGCCTCATTAAATCGGTGCTGAGCTTTTGTGTCAGGGTGTGTTTAGGTGAAGGGCATTTGCTTCTGTTGCAGGATGTTTATTCGAGTTCCTTTTGCCGCTTTCACAGGAAGGAAGTTGCTGCTGTGGGTTCCTTGGCCCTCTGGCCCTCTGCACCTGCTCTCATTCCTGCATTCTTTCTCGCAGGAGTGAGGCCGCTGGATCAGGGTGGAAGAAAGGACTCAGCTTTCCAAAGAGGAAGTTTCCTTTTTAAAGCACTTCTAACACAGTAAAATGATGGCCAAGATCCGGGCTCCTGTATCTGCAGAGATGAGTTTTGTAGGAAACCAGAAGGACAAGTCTAATTTAAGGGGGCAAGCACACAACCCGATTTCACTAGGGAATTCCTCTGTAGGCAGAGGAGAATACTAATTTCTTTGAATATCTTCTTCAAGTCAAAAAACTACCCGTGAGGTGTAAACATTCAAAAATAGTCAATATTTTGGCAGCTCTTTCACTTACGTATTCCTTCATCTCAGAATCTTGAAGTGAGTAATTTTGTGTCTAGTTCCTGCCCCTATAATATTGCTTTATTTTTAAAATTTTTTTAGGTATTTAGAGGACAAATAAATTTATTTATTATTAGGACAGACAAATAGATGGCAGAGCCTGGCAAGCTTCCCATGGCGTACTCGATATGCTAAAAAGAGTAACAATTATGGTCCTCATTCCCCTGACCCTGAAAGAGCCCCCAATATGCCTTCAGTCTATATTAGCATGTGACAGGGATGAATGGAGACGTTACTGGCGCCCGCTTTAGCAAATCGATGGACAACGGAATGATAATGATTTAGAGGACAAGCATATTGATTTTTTTCTTCCTCTGCAAAGGAAAAAAATTTTACAAAGGAAAAAATGCTAACAATTTTTTAGGGGGATGTATGTGTTTGTAATATGTTATATTTGATTACTGAAGAAGTGTGGCCACCTTTAAGTTGCACTAAGCCACCTGCTTAATTTTGTAAACTTCATAAAAAGGATTTTTGGCTGTTTTGCATGCAGACCTAAAGTTACATCCATCTTGTAATTCCTCACTTTCTTTTTATCTTGGGGCTACACCCAGCGGTACCGAGGGCTTACTCCTGGCTCTGTGCTCAGACGTTGCTCCTGGCAGAGTCAGGACCACATGGGCTGCTGGCGATCGCGCCTGTGTTGGCTGCTTGGGAGGGAAGCGCCGTACCCACGGTACTGTCGCTCCAGCTTCCTAATTTCTTATAATCTCTTGGGCAGGAATTCAGCAAGGACGGGGCTTCCTGTGCTGTCGCTGGGGCTCAGGGACCTCTGAGCAGGAGGACCTTAAGGCTAGGACCCGGGCACTCCCAGTGTTAGCACCTCAGATGGAGAAGGTTTCCCATGAGCAAAACACAACTTTGTTGATCTTAATAACCCGTTATTGAAAGTCCTCGCGCCACATACTTGATTGGATCAATAACTCACAATCTCTGCCCTCATTTGGGGTACCAGGGGTGCTTGTCACTGTGTGGTTCAGGGGTCAGCCCGGGATTTGGGCAGTTCATAGACACGGTCAGGGGTTTGCCTGCTTGGCTTTCTGCTCTCTGCCTAATTCCCCTTACGCTCCAGCTGATGGGGCAGCTCTTATCTTTGTTTTGGTTCTTCGGACATGGAAGCCTGTGAATCTCTCTCCCAATTTTAACTTCCCAACCTTGTCCCCATTTTACTGATGCAACCTTGCCCTTAAAAACAGAAATGCCCTCAGTGCTATTTACTTTTGATAAGTGTCAGCTTTTCTCCAGTCTGTGTTTGCTTCTGGACCCTGTTCAGTGAGTGGCTTCCAAGGGTTTTAATACTTAGAGTTTATTGCCATTATCAGTCGTTGAGTTCATTTGATAGGAATTTCTCTACCGATTCTGGAAGCAGAGCCATCCTACTCTGCTTTTATTTTTATTTACTTATTTATTTGCTTTTTGGGTCACATCAAGCGATGCTCAGTGATTATTCCTGGCTCTGCACTCAGGAATTACTCCTGGCGGTGCTTGGGGGACCATATGGGATGCCAGGGATCGAACCCAGGTCGGCTGCATGCAAGGCAAACGCCCTACCCGCTATGCTATTGCTAAGGGCCCCTGTTTGTTTCATTTTGGCTTGGGAGACATACCTGAGGTATTCTGAGTTTATTTCTGACTCAGAGGGATCACTCCTGTTGGTGCTCAAGGATGGAGCACATGTGGTGCTGGGCATCAAACTCAGATCAGCCATGTACTAGGCAGGTACATTAGCCACCTGGCCTCTGTCTAATCTTCTAGCTAAGAGGTGGGTGGGGCTCCCCAATTGGACATCATTCTAATGTGGTTCTAGGATCAGAACAAATTTTGTGAAGGGACAAATTACCCTTGAGCCTGGGATACACTGGAGCTCGGCAGCCCCTATACTTCATCCCCATCTGCCCAGTGTACCTTGCTTCTCATTCCCACAGAAGCATGGGGGGGGGTGGAGGTAGGGGGAGTTCTCATCTCCTTACTGGGTGATGTTAGTGGGAAAAATCTCACAATTTAAGAAAAAGTTCACTCTATTCACAAGTGTGTCTGTGCATATGTGTGCCTGCATGCCTGTATGCATGCATATGTGTCTGTGTGTGTCTGTGTGAACACATGTGTGTGCCGTTGTGGGGATAAACATATGTGTGCATGTGTCTAAGGAGAGTTATCATGGAATCACAGTTGAGACGAGATTCCAGACTAAATTTAGACTAAGCAACAGACCTCTTTACATGACAACGAATACCACACTAGCCCCGTGAGTCAGTAACCATTGTTACATTTATTTCAGAAACTGACAAACATGAATTGGCCATCTCTAGGTGGAAAGGAAAAGTGTAAATCAAACCCACTATTGTCTTATTCACCATGGTACATTATTTTCCACAGGAACTATGACCAGCTCCCAGTTAGGTTTCACCAAGGTCAGTGCACCTGGGAGAATCAGGGGAGAAGTGATGGAAAATAGGTGCCTCATGGTGTCTGACTGTACTGTCAGGCTCTGCCCCTCCCCCCATGAGGGTTCATACATCCTATGGTACCTTCAAGTACCTGTGGAAAATAAGGCGGTGGGCATATCTCAGCACGGAGCCAAGGGGCATCTCTCTGAGATGAAGAGATTGAAACCACAGGTAGGGCTAGAGTTTGAGGTACAAAAATGAGAGGGAAATGAGTTTAACATATACAAAGAAAGAGGGATCCCAGCCATGAACAAATGCCAACATGCTTGTGGGTTATAATGAAGAAGTTAAACTCTTGGGAAGCTACAACAAAGCAGGTATTTCAGAAAGTACACACAACTGAGAGCCAGATCTTGGAGATCTGACACAGCCAAGGAAACGTTTATTCAAAACCTAAGTATTCTGTTGAGATTATAGAGAGAGTCTACTAATCTAATCTATAGGATTAGGGGCATTCTAACCTTGGACTAAGATTACTTTAGACAGATCCCTGTGTAAAGGAGAAAGTGAGAAGGGAGAACCCACCTAATCAAGACCTCTGATTGGTCATTCCACACATACTCATTTGCATAAGGTTGACCAATCAGATTACAGAAATAGCTAAGGGTAGGTCATATATATAAACTCAGGTCACTGTGTAGTAATGGGATTTGGGTGAGTTTGCTGTTTCAGACATGAGATTGCTGCTGATTGCTTAAAGAAAACAAACCAGCAGTAATGTACAATGTGCACTGCAAATGAAGAGTCAGTATACTGAAGACATTTGACAGTCAGCGTGCTAATCTTTCTCAATGGCCACAAGAACCTGAAGCTAGAGCTGCTGCAACACTTGGTGGACATTTGACCATCTCAGAGACAATTTTGCCACCGCAATTGTTTGGGGGTGCTCTTGACAGCAGTAGAAGCTAAGGATGTGACTGCATGTTCACTTAGCAAGGAAAACTGCATGGAAAGCTGCTAAGCACGACTTCCCAGAATATCTAGAAAAGACATTCACTGTCACTGTCCTCCCATAGTTCATCGGTTTGCTATAGCGGGCCCAGTAATGTCTCCATTGTGACAATTGTTACTGTGTTTGGCATATTGAATACATCACGGGTAGCTTGCCAGGCTTTGCTGTGCGGGCAAGACACTCTTGGTAGCTTGCCGGGCTCTCAGAGAGGGGTAGAGGAGTCGAACTTGGGTCAGCCATGTTGGCTGCTTGCAAGGCAAGCCAACCCACTGTGCAAATGCCTTACCCACTGTGCTATCGCTCCAGCCCAGCAATTGAAACATGTTTATTAATATTTTTCACCACAAGAAATAATGGTTCTAATGTGATATTAAAAGATAACAGACCCCAATGATTGGGAAAAATATTTGCATACTACACATCAAAGGCATAATATCCAGGATATAGAACGTACTCTGAAAGCTCGATAAAAAAAATAAAAAAGATGAAGGAAATGAACAGACAATTCCTCAAAAATGACTTAAAGATGTCTGAGGCATGAAAGAAAGTGTTCTTCATTACTGATCATCAGAAAAATGCAAACCAAAAAGACAAAGAAAAGGCATGAATAGTCTATATCAAAATCTAGAAACAAGAAGTGCTAGTGGGGATGTAGTGGGACTACTGCTTAGTTTAACCTTTTTGGGAAAAGGTTTGGAAATATTCCCAAAAAATCAAGTCTAGAGATTCCAAATGATTCTGCAATCCCACTCCAGGGCATCTTATACCAAGAACACAAAAGCATTCATCCAAAAGGATATAGCACACCTACGTTTATCACAGCAGGGGGCTGGAGTGATAGCACAGCGGGTAGGGCATTTGTCTTGCATGTGGATGACCTGGGTTCGATTCCTCCATCCCTCTTGAAGAGCCTGGCAAGCTACTGAGAGTATCCCTCCCGCACAACAGAGCCTAGCAAGCTCCCAGTGATGTATTTGATATGCCCAAAACAGTAACAACAAGTCTCACAATGGAGACATTACTGGTGCCCGCTCAAGCAAATCGATGAACAATGGGAGGACAGTGCTACAGTTCTACAGTGCTTTATGATATAGAAAATAGAAATACACTTGTCAAAATGTTTGCTCCATCTACTGCATCTAAAAAAATCTTGACAATCTGAACTTACATAAATTAGCATGTGCCCTATATATACTATATATCTGACCCATAGGCAAATTGTAATCAAACCATTTTTTAAATAAAAAGAAGTAAACTAGTACCATTCTAAATTTGAATTTGTCCTTGAGCAGTAAATCAGTGTGTAAGAAGTACCTTTGGGGTTGAGGTTTGGCATTAATAACTTAATACTTGGCGCCCCAGGGCAAATTTTCAGCAACAGATACTATGTGCGTGTTGAAGATGGGAGTTTACTGGAGGTTAAATTTAATGGTTCTCTTGCTTTTCTACTAATGAGATCTGAATCACTGGACTGATAGACTTTTTCCCCCGTACTCATTATTTAAGAGTCAGAGCACATTTTAAATTTCACATTAAATTGCCTGTAAAATAGTAAATAAAGTAAATGTGGCACAATTATTCAACTTAGGAAATGTGCCAGTGGCTTTAACTTCTAAATTTTGGATGGATTTTATAAAGAACCTCAGCAAAATCCATTTTATTTATCCTTGTAATGGTGTTATGTTTGTATGGCTAGGAAGATCACAACCACAATCACAATCATCCTGTTGTTTGTGGATTGCCTCGAGCAGGCACCAGTAACGTCTCCTTCGTCCTAGCCCTGAGAATCTAAAAAGTGCCACATTCAAGGCTCTTTCAGGGTTAGGAGAATGAGACCCATCATTTTTACTGGTATTTGGCGTATTGGGTATGCCACGGGGAGTTTGCCAGACTCTGCCATGTGGGCAGGTTACATTGGGAAGCCTGCCAGGTTGTACAAAGCAAGAATGAGATAATAAGATGTCGCGTGGCCAGGAAGGAGGCTAGGAAGAAGGCCCTGTTATTCAATAATTGGTTATCCAATAATTGTGGTTTCTTGGTGTAATTTTAAAAAATTTTCTTGCTTTTTTGATTTTGGGCCACACCTGGCGATGCTAGTGATTTAATCCTGGCTCTGCATTCAGGAATCACTCCTGCTAGTGTTCAAGGACCTTAAAGGGTGGCTGGGGATTGAACCTGGGTTGGCCTCATGTAAGGAAGGTGCCCTACCCACTGTACTACCTTTCCAGTTCCTGTAATACATTTTTGAAAAGCCTGTGTGCATAAGTTGATCCTATCATTCCTGTTTTGTTTTCCAACTTTCTTCTCCATTTTTTTCCTGTAAACAACAAATAATTCTAATTTATACCTTTAGGAAAAGGTTCTTCTGCAGTTTTTCATGACCTAATGTATTGGAACTTATGAGTTGGAGTCCAGATAATGGTTTTACTTCCACTTTTCTCCTGTCTCTGCTTTTCTCTCTCCTCCCGTAGATACCTTGTGTGTGTGTTTTTTACACAGAGCTTAGATTTCTTTTCTATTAAATGTACTCAAGAATGCTAAGGAAACCTCTCTTTTGAGATGGAGCAAGTTACGCTGCTTCATATGTTATAGTACCTGTTATACCGCAGATCTCAGGGTGAAGCAAATGGTGTAATATTGTGATGTTGTTCAGGGAACCAAAAATTAATATTCACTCAAATGGTTTTTGGGGCTAGAGAGAGAATATCGCAAGGGGGTGCTTGCCTTGTATGCAGCCCACCCAGCTTTGATCCATGGCACCATATACGGTTCCCCAAGCCAGCCGTGATCCCTGAGCACAGAGCTAGGAGGAAGCCCCAAACACCAGTGGGTATGGCCCATAAATGGAAACAAAAACAAAACATAACAAAACGAAAACGTACTTCAATTTGTACTTTAAGAAAGTAAGTTACCTGAATGTCAGCTGTCCCTTTCTTTCCCCTGGCTTTAGCTAAATTGTAATCCAATAGGATAGATTTTATGTAATGCCAGTCTTGCTGAATCTTAGAAATAGTCAAAATACCAAGTTAACTTGGTTTTTCTACAAATATGTTTTTTTAAAGTTTCTCCATGAATATTTATTGAAATAGCACTCCCTGCCCCACTTTATTTAAACACCATCGTTTACAGAGTTGTTCACAATGATTTGTTATAGGCATTCAGCATTCCAACATCAGTCCCACCACCACTGTCACCTGCCCTCCATCATTGTCCCATTTTCCCAATCACCCCTCAAGACCGTCCCCATAGCAGACCCCAATAATTTATTTTATATTGCTTGTTATCACTAAATGACCAGCAGAGCACTTGATCACTTGATATCCCGTTACGCATTGGTTTGCTCGAACTGGTGCCAGTAACGTCTCCATTCGTCCCTGTCGCGTGCTAGTGTAGCCCAATGGCGTCTGCTTGTTCTAGAAACACAAATTGCCTCAAACTGATTGTCCAGCATCTTGAAAAGAAGTCTGACCATCTCGTAGGTGGGTGGCCATGCGATCTTTTGACATCCCGTGGAATCCAGTCGGTGATGGCTGTAGTCCAGCGGTCATCTCCAAATTGCATTACTGTCCAGCCCATCTGATTTTCGACCCCATGGCAAATGAGACAGTGTCCCTGATTCTCTATCGTCGATGGAGGTTGGAACTCCAGATTCTTTCTCTAACTTGAGTGAAGCTTGATACTGAAAGCATAGCTCTTTCTATTCCAATATTCTCATCCTGTTTTTGTAGGACCCAGGTCTCTGAGGCATATGTTAATGCAGGAAGAACAGTGGAATTGAAGAGATGTGCCTGGAACCCGAGGTTCTTGGTCCTTTTAGCTATTTCTTCAACGCTCTTGAAGGCGTCCCAAGCCACTCTCTTCCTCCAGCGCAACTCAGGTGCCAGGTCACGACCAACAAAATAACCAAAAAATACTTCTGGAGAAAAAATTGGTGAAAATTTTTGTATCTTTACCATGGGGTCATTAAGTCATTGTCTGAGCATTTACAAAGATGTTGCAAGTTAAGTCTTCTGTCTAAATGTTTCTGTTAGTCAAAATTGATTGGGTTCTACATTAGATCCCATCCAACCTGTTGTGCTATTCCTGGGATGTCAGTATTGTGGAATTTGGAAATGTTGCTCCATAAATAAATAAATATCCTGCAGAATTTAACTTGGGAGTCTGGCCAAAGGTTCGGCAGCGACTTTGGGGTGTGGGAGTGGTTGTTGGGGCCTTTTTAGGGCAGGTGTTGTGCCACCCCTCTTGGAGGTTGGCCCAGAGGTCTCCTGAAACAGGATGTCTGAGAAATTTTTCTCTTTTGAGATTTATTTAGGAGTCTCTGGAACAAGGCTGGTAGATGAGCCTTATATGGTGGCATTCCAAAAATATGTTCTTAAGGTATATAAGTATAATAAATACTTGTCATGACTCAGAAGAAGATTTAGTTTTGACTTTTCAGAAGATACTCTGCATTAAACTCATGGATTCTCTTTCTCATACTGTTGCTATATACCAGTTTTCTTTCCATCCTTGCTCTTTTTGAATCATTTTCATTTTTTAACTAGTTTTGGAGAAAAACAAAGCCTCAACTTTGCATGAACATGTATTGAGCACGTCCGTATTCTCCCATAGCCATGGATACTTCATGTTATTAAAAGGTATCAAGATCTGCAGACTGTTGGCTTCTTCTGTCTTGCTATTAGAATCTGCCAGGCTTGGAGTTTGGGTGCGTATGTTGAATATTGGATCTGGTAAATTTCTAGGAAAAAAAGAATACAGAAAATTATATACCTCACTCAGGAACCACTTTATCTCTGGAGCAGTTCCTGCTGATCGAAGCTTTAATAGAAGTAACGCATGTAACTTGAATGTAAAACCAGGTTTGAGAACCTAATCAATCAGGGCTGACAGGCCAAGTGT
>JAOXYA010000005.1:13836426-13853372 GCA_028565675.1 Sorex palustris | reverse complement strand
GGAATCGAACCTGTGTCGGCCATGTTGGCTGCGTGCAAGGCAAACGCCCTACCCGCTGTGCTATTGCTCCAGCCCCATAACTTGAACTTTTTAAAATCAAAGTATTGATCTTTGAAATAGACACAGTTAAGTTCCAGAATTGGATAAACTATTTGCGATGAATATCCCTGATAAAAAATTTGCATATGGGGGCTGGAACAGTAGCACAACGAGTAGGGTGTTTGCCTTGAACGCGGCCGACCCTGGTTCTATTCCCAGCATCCCATATGCTCCCCTGAGCACTGCCAGAAGTAAATCCTGAGTGCAGAGCCAGCAGTAACCACTCTGCATCGCCAGGTGTGACTGACCCCAAAAGCAAAAAAAAAAAAAATGCATATGTAGAACTGTAGAATAGGACAACTCAGTTAAAAGATGGGAAAAACAGATAATGAGCAGATATATCACAAGGAATTACAAGACTGACCAATACACTTTTGAAAATGTGTTCAACATTATTGATTATCAGGTAAATACAAATTGAAATTGAAGTGCTGCTGCACAATTATTAGAAGGACATAGCAGGAAACAAGACTGGCAAAGGGAGAATCTGAAATATTCACACTGCTTAGGAATTTCGAGCAGGGATGTAAACAGGTGTGACCGCTTTAGAAAATTAAGTATTTTTTTTTTTTTACACTTAATCATCCCCTTACCAAAGTACCCAGAAATTCTACTCCTAGGTATTTGGTCTGAAGAAATGAGTGTGGAAAGAACTTATATGCCATATACCCACACGGTGGTTCTTCCTGCAGTAAAAGAGTGAGCTGATAAACAGCCACACACAGGAACCAAGAGTAGACATCACAAGGACCTACATCCTGAATGGTTCATTCAGTAAGATTCTAGGAAAGTCAAGCTAACCTATAACCTCGGATAAATTTAAGAACAAACAAAAGCAGATCGATGGTTGCTTGGGTCCAGGAACACAGGGAGGAGTTGGGGGTGCCACAGTGGGGTGAGTTTTGGTCCACACCCAACAGCCCTGTCTCTTGTGCTCCCGCTTCTGTGCCTGGGTCAGGGGCCATGCAGTGATGGTGATTGCACTGGGGTGGGCTGCACTCAGGAACCCAGACCCCTGGGTGGTCTCTGCCCCTCTCTCCCCCGCTAATGTTCTCATTGTGACTGTGGGAATTTCAGAAGTGTTTATGTCTGTCAGAACTCATCAACTTATTTACTATAAGAGGCTGAAGTTTGCTGTAGTCCGTAATGTTGAGAGATTAAATAGATTGGGGGATGGAAGGGAAAAAATGGTTAAATACAGAAAACTTTCATTTTTTTCACTGCACAAGCTCTTCACATCCTTCAACGCATTTCACTTTTGAATAAAAAAAGTTTTTATTTTTTCACCTTACCATATATAGCTTTCTCGGCCAGCTTGTGACTTAAGAAAGTTATGATTGCACCAAAGAGATAGTCCAGTGGGTGGGGCACTTGCCTTGCATGTGGCCAACCCAAGTTTGATGCCCTCCATATAGTCCTCCTGAGCAGTGCTGGATGTGGCCCAAATCCCTCTTCAACCCCCTGTCCAAAAAGAGTTATGACCAAGGAAATCTGGCTTTGTAAGAAATACTATGCCCTTAGTAGTAAGGAAAGGACGTCCTTGAAACTATAGGGATGAGGCGGAAGCAGCAGCCTAAAGATGTTCTCTCTGGGGTAGTTTTTATCTTTGCGAGTTCCTTTAAAGGGACCCCAAACGGGCTCAAGTGTCAGCATTGAGAAATGGCGTTAGTTAGTGCACTTATTTCCCCCAGACTAGATTTATAATTCAGTTTCTCTTCGACATTCTTTTTTATTTTAAAATCGTTTTTATTTTGTTTTGTGAGCACAGTGGTGACCAGTGGTGGTGCTCAGGGGACCAGGTGGTGCTGGGGATCAGGCCTGGCTTCCTGCATGCACAGCCTGTGCTCTGGCCTGTGACTCTCTCCAGCCCAATGTGCAGTTTCTGGATAAAATGTCGGACAGCACAGCTGGCAGAGTTGGCTTCGGGGGGTAGAGTAGTTGCCTTCAGGAGTGCTGGGTGAGATGCCTAGTGCCACCATGTGTGATCCTGAGCACTGAGCCAGGTGTGTTCCTCCCGACCTCCCTCCCCAACAACCGAACTTTCTTATTGGCAAAAAGCTAATCATGTTCTTTATAAAAATTATGGTGGGGGAGGGCGGGGGTGTGAAGTTTTATGGCATAGAAGTCCCAGTGATAAATTGGTGTTTGGTTTTTGCCATGCTGGGGATTGAACCCAGGCCTCATACTGGCAAGTGCTGTCCACCGAGGCACGTCTGGGGCATTATGAAACATGTTTTGACCTACATTCCCATCATCGGTGCCACTAAAAATAATTATAAAACTTATTCATGTGCTTTTCTTTTTTTCTTTTCTTTCTTTCTTTTTTTTTTTTTAAGTCTTCTAAGAAGAATTTCTAATTAGCACTTCAGCGCCAAATGTTTTGCTGGCCCTTTTTGTTATTCACCCATTCAGTGTCTGTGGCCCAAGAATTAGGTCCTGGGCCTTGTAGCACAATTGATAGCAGGATCCAGCGTCTCTCACTGTTGTTTAGAGAGGTAGCCACTTATGCTTCTCTGCCACGTAGTAATGCTTGTCTCTGGCTTCAGAAGACACGTTTGGTGGCCTGGTGGGGCATTGCCTGAGCCCTCCCCTCAAGCTGGGAGAAGCATGCAGCTGGAACCCAAGTCTCCACATAAATTCTCAGTGACTTCGTCTGATAAAGCAAACTCGTTGTGAGTGAACTTTACCGTCAGTCAGGCAGTGGAGGCTTGATTCCTGTCGCAGCGAGTGATCTATTACCAGGTGTCCTGCCCAGTTTATTAGCTGGCACTAAAATAACAGGAATTCAATGGAAGCTTATAATGTAACTTGACAGAAAGCTTTTGGGGTGTAGTTTAGGTACAGTGTTTCAGTGAGGTCTCTGATAAAGCTTCTAGAGATTAAGGCATAATACGATTAATTTCACTGCTTTCAGGACACAAGTGAGGACGGAGAAGGCCGGGGATCAGGGAATAAATACTGAGCTGTTTGCACTTTGCCACTGCTGCTGTTGCTTTCAGGGTTGTGGTGCTCAGGCTGGTCTCGGGGGCCCTGAATATTGGGACTGGGTGATACTTGGTGGCCCTACGGGATTGGGGATTAAACACATGAGCCCCATTCTCAACCCCAGACAGTCTTGATGACATGTTTTGTGTTGGAATTTCATTCCATTGAATGGCACCTGGGTTTCTCGGGAGCGTGGGTGTGGAGAGCATGTCGCCATGGGGGCAGAGAGGAGCTTCGGGCTGACTCGGCTCGTCTGACTTGAGCGTGTGCCCTGCCATCTCAGTCAATCTGGCATCTGGGAGAAGTGGGCTCAGTGGCCCCCACGTGAGCCAGCAAGTCGGTTGAGCCTGAGTTTCTCAGTTCTGCAGTCTCTCCAGGGGGACCAACTGTTCACAAGCCCAGGGGAGGGAAAGGCTTTGGTCCGGGCTGGGTCTGAACCCCCGCAAAGCCCTGAAAGAAAATAGGCGACATTCTGATTTCACCTACAGAAATTTTATTTTATTTATTATTGATTTATTTTCTTAGTGGTTCTTTATGTATAAGGTAGGATTGAAGCAGTTGTTACAGGGTAAAAGGGAGACACAGTACACAACTGTTATTTGTACAGGTTTAGAACAGAAAACTGCACAGGGAGAGGTCAGCTCTCAGTACAAACTAGCAACTCAACCACAGTAATTTACCTTTAGAGATGATTTCTTTCTTAAGGACTAAAGAAATGGAGAGCAGTACCAAGGTAGTTACATCATTTATCACAAAAGTTTTAAAGTACCACTTTTATCTTTTGACAGTAGCACCCTCTGTGATCTCAGGGGGAAAGGCCGATTGCCAAGGAAGGACCAGTCCATTCCTTTTTTTTTTAATGTAGTAGTACTTCTATTTATTCAGCCATTGATTAAGCTGTTTGAATTGAGCATGAACCCCACATTACTTTTTTTTTTAATTGAATCACTGTGAGATACAGTTACAAAGCTTTCTTCTTTGAGATTCAACCCTACAATGATCGAACACCCATCCCTCCACCAGTGTACATTTTCCACCATCAGTATCCCCATTATATCCCGTCCCCCCTCCATCCCAGTCCTCACCCTGCCTCCGTGGCAGGTAATTTCCCCAATTTCTCTCTCTACTTTTGGGCATTATGTTTTGCTTGAATTTTCCCAACACTATTCAAGCCTGCCTGCCAGGGGCAGATGCTAGGTCATTTATTGTCCATTGCTCATTTTGAATATCATGGGTGTCATTTTGAATATCATGGGGATATCATGACTGCGCACTTCTGGAATCCATAGATTGTAAATGGTTGGGTTCCAGAGACATTTCTATAGGGCACTAATCCAATTTTTTATTCAATTGGGCGTCTCTGGACCAGTACTGTTGTGCGCCAAGATGGTGCCTGGAGGCACATTGTGGGTGTGACAGCCTGGCCAGTGGGCGGGGAGCGGGGGAGGGACAGCCCAGCGCCTCTGCTGCCATGCAGCATGGAGATTTAGTCCTGGAACCCGCATACCTGGGCCTTGGCTTGTGGAAGCTCTTGGTCGCTGGGATTTCTTCTATAGTAGGTGTGGAGACTGCACCTGCTCCGTCTAGGGTGCCCCGGTGAAATGGCTTGGTATGGGGCCCAGAGAGATCTCTGGCTCTATGGTGTCTTCCGGGACTCGTTGCTATGTCTCTGGACCAGGTCCCAGCCCATTCCTAATTGCACGAGGCCCACATTCCTTCTGGAAGGAACCATGCCTCTCCCTATTGACCATCAAACTTTGGCACAGAGTAGATGTTTACTAACTGCTTAATAAATGAAGAGTTACGCAGATGAAGGAACACAATCCTCTTTCACTTGAACTCCTCACCTGTCATATTGTCATGTTGTTCTCCAGTTACCTTCCCAGTGACCAGAAATGTGCCTGGAAAATAGCAACACCAAACCCGAAATTGTTGACTTACTTGTGAAGTTAACCAGTGAGACTAAAATTCCTCAAATGAAATTGACTGGATAAACCCCAAGAGCTGAAGTTACTTATATTGGCATCGATGTCCTTTGATCTGTGTAGTATGACTTCTCTGCTTTATAGGAATTTAAATATTACTAAGACAGATTTTCCTGAAAGTTGATAGCCATTAAGATGGTACTGCTTTTGAAATGTTTGACCTGAACATTATTTTTATTATAATTAGTGAAACTAATATCTTAATCACTGTATTAAGCTCTACTTGATTATTTCACATGCTAGAATGTTGTATTTTGTTTTCCCCAATATAATAAAGGTACCATTGGATACAACCAGCGGAACAGAATTGATACGCTCATGTATTTACTTGCATATCCACAAAAACCCATGGTTAAGACAAAGACCATTGAGTTGATAGAATTCGAGAAATTACCAGCTGGACAGAATGCCACCGTTGCCGTGATGAGTTACAGTGGCTATGATATTGAAGATGCTCTTGTCTTAAACAAGGCTTCTCTGGACAGAGGTAAGGAAATTTTCACGATTCTGATAACAAAGTTGCTTTGTAAAATATCATAGGGTGATCAATATAAGTCACTTGGTATCAAATTATTTTTTCAAATGATTTTAATTTTATGATCTGTGAGTGAATGAGAAGTGGTGTTTTGGTGGTCCCTTTTTAAAATAAACATTAAATAGAAATAATTTGTCAATTGTACTACTAAGGAATCTTGGCTTTCTTTAGCTGTTTTACTTTACTGGTCATTTGAGACACTGGCTTAGTAGAAGTCATGTAAGAACTTGTGTTTTCTAGCAGTGATTAGAATAAATACCTTTTTCATCTATCCACTGATAAATTGAGCAGCAAACGTATTTGAGGGACAGTATTTGTATTTAAAAGGCTTTCTATTAATTGTATCTGTCAGTGCAATGTTAAATCCTTTTCTGTTGGCAAAATGATAAAAGCTAAAAATAACATTTTCAAAAACCTCGCCTTATAGTTTTCCTGCTTTCTTCTTCAGTTTGTGACAACTTATTTTCACAAGCCCTCGGTTCATGGTTTGTGAGCTATCACCCGGTCTGAAGTTTGACTTCTCTCTTCATAATCTCTGTTTCCTCCTTTCCCTTTCTGGCACACCCACTCTGCCTGCCCCTTCACTCTCTGTAGTTGCTAGGCAGCCATAGTAGTACCCCTAGACATGTGTCTTTGGCATTAATGTTGGCTGCACTTAATTTATGCCTCTTTTTTCCTCCAAATGACAACAGCCATGCTTTAAAACTCCCTGTTTTCCTTTCTGATTAACTGGTAACGTTGATGTGGAAATCTGAAGACTTTGTGATATCTGTCAGAACTCCGTAACACCATTTAGTGATCTGGGTTTGCATTTTCCAGCTTTTAGGCTACCACCTGTGAATAGAAGGTCCCTTTACATTTAGAAGGAAGCACGCCTTGATTTCATGCAGTTAAAGCTCACACTGCACTCCAGCACGTTGGCGTTAACGGCCATTGTACGAAAGTTCAAGATCATGTAATGTTTCCAAAGCAGCTGGCTCTCGGGCTGAATTTATTATGCCCAAAGACAATTCAGTGGGAGCCAGGATGACTGAGACCTTGCTCGGAGACACGCCAACATCTTCATCCATGTCGGAGGGGAGTGGCAGGATGTTGCATCCACAGTCACCTTTATATTTTAAAAATTACATCCATGCAGCTGAGATATCGTTTAGAAATGGGCTGCACTGGGATTGATCTCCTAAATTCATATTCTTAGATTTCTCAGGAGAGTTTTGCTTTAGGTGGAGAACTATAAGCAAAGGATTTTTCAGCCCTGGTTGTATTTCATCTGCTGACATTTAATCTGAAGACGTTTTTCCTATTTAAGTGAACTCTGACATGGCTCATTGTATCCTGGGGGAGATTAGACAAGAGAATCACATTTAAAATAACTGCTTCGCCAAAGGGCAAATGAAAGAAATGTAACCTCACAATCTTGGGGAATTGTATTTAGCATTGAAGGACTGACTGCTCTTTTGGGCAATTTTACAACTGATTCGTCTTCTCTGTGGTGTTGAATGATTGAGTCTTTTACTCTATCTCAAGATATCCTTCTGTTCATTTTACTTATTTTTCTTAGATTATTCATTGATTTCAAGACTTCTTCATCGCTTTTTCTTTCATATTTGTAAATGTGACTTTAAAAAATACAATCAAGTTAAATTAAATTATTCATGGTAGGTAAATTATCTCTCCTATTAAAATCATTTTATTGCTTCTTTCCCATTTTCTTCCCTAGAGGGAAGATTACTTCTTTTGTTAGTTAAGGAATTTTCTTTTCATGGCAAAATCAGAAAAAGAGAGCAGAATTCCAATTTTAATTATTTAAAATAAAAGAAAAACTTACCAGAGAAAATTAGCAGAAGTTCTGTACCCAAGGGATGTAGCCAAAGAATCCTGACTGAATCAGTGAACTTGGTCTGTCCTCAAGCCTGTCCATTGAGTTTCTCTGAACTCTCCCTCCTGATAGAGGGGTTAAGCTCAGTGATCCCTGAGGCCTTTTTCTATTCTCACCTGCCTCCACTCTACTAGAAGTGAACCACAGTGACACTCTTAGATTCCTCGCACCTGCCTTCCCCTTACCAAGGATTGCATATTCCATACTGGGAAATGGTTGTAGAGATTCCAGGGTTTTTATGCACAGTACAGAAGTACTTGGTTTGAGGGTCCCAGATTATCCAAGTGTAAAGCAATTTGGGGTGGAGGGAGCAAGAAGTTGAGGTAAAATGGAGAGTACCGGATTGCCCAATACGAGGAATTGGTATTTTATCGTACTCAATTCCGAATTGAGTTCTGATACCCCTTTTGTTTCCATTTTAGGCTTTGGGCGTTGCCTGGTATATAAAAATGCTAAATGCACATTGAAAAGATACACCAATCAGACTTTTGATAAAGTGATGGGGCCGATATTGGATGCTGCAACAAGGAAACCCATCTGGCGACACGAGATTTTAGATGCGGATGGTATTTGTTCTCCAGGTAAAAGCAAAAAAGTTTTCCTTTTTGAAATTATGAAAGTTACTCGACAATATTTCTGAATATTTGGTGAGCACAGTAGGAAGTAAACCTGCAAATCCATTGTTTCCTTCTTACTCTGAGTGTGTTCCTGTCCGATGAATTTCTTTTCAGTTTCAGTCTGTTTCTCTACGCAGGTATTTTTACAGAGCAGTAACCTCGCCTTTCTTTCATTTCATCTTTTATAGGGTTCTGGGGATCGGACCCCAGGCCTCAAGTGCTTTTGTTGCTGAGTGGCAAGACAGCCCTGCAGTCACCTGTTCTATTACGCTTTTCTCATTTTATCATTGTGAATCCTGGGAAAGCCTCCTTAAGAAGATACTTGGACAATCATGGCTCTGCATGTGCACTAGTGTGCCGTCATTTGTGCCCTTCGCTTATACTCTTAGAGGCTCCCCCCTTGCAACAGCATCACCGCACTGTAATTACAGACTGGTCTTGAATTTTGTGATGCAACCCAGAGCCCTGGCCCCTGGGAGTCTCAGCGACCAGCGTGCGAGACTGCTGTGGATCGCAGGATTACATGCAGACCCATGCCAGTCGGTGTCAGCCACTTTATTTATTCATTTATTTTTCCAGTCCCACAATCGTTTATTATAAAGATGAACCCAGTGCACACTAGAGGCTCATCGGTAGGAATCCTCTAGCTGTGAGGCCTCCAGTAGCAAGAAGATTGCTCTCCCAGCACTTGTATAGGTAGCACTTGACAGCAAGAAAACCGGATATAGCCATAAAAATTGGGGTAGCATTCCCCAAGGAAGTGGGTGGTCAGGGAAGGGGAAGAGGAAAGCAACCGTGGACAGGCTGCTACACGTGTTCTGTCACCTGAGAATTGAAGGAACTGAAAGGGCACCCAGGTTGGGGCGTGGAGCTCTGAATATGAGCGTGAGGATGAACAGGGTCGGGGTCAAGGTCTTGCGGCCTTGATACTCTTTTCATTATGGCTCTAAAAGCAGTGATGGACGGAGTAGAAGGGAGTGAGCCCAAGAAGAGAGACCAACCAAGAGCTCTTGCAGCCTGCCAAGCCCCGGCTGAGAATGACACAAGGGCTGTGGGGGGCCGGGCATTAGGAAGAGAGATCTTCCCCACCTTGAGGGCACGCGCCGGTAGCCATGCACTGCACAGCAGCTTTTTCCCGTCCTCTCCCGAGTTTCTGGAGAATTCTACTCCTAACCTAGGCTACGTGGCTGAGGAAGTCAGTGCTGTAACAGGACTCTAGCAGTTGGTCTTTGGAAATTGTGAAAATGTACAACACAACAGTGGGACTAGCCAGAAAATTGAACGGAGGTTTTGGTGACAAATTTTTGATTGAACTAACTGTTAATAAGAGTAAGTGGTTGAAACCTGTCCTAGTTCCCCAAGATAGAGATAGATAGCTATGTAGAAATATGTGACATTGCTACTTATTGTCATGATGGTGTTTTATTATTAGTACTACACGGTAGCACTGTCCTTCCGTTGTTCATCGATTTGCTCGAGTGGGCACCAGTAACATCTCACAACAAATTGTGAAATTTGTTGTTACTGTTTTTGGCATATTGAATATGTCACGGGTAGCTTGCCAGGCTTGGCCTTGCCGGCTGGATACTCTCAGCAGCTTGCCGGGCTTTCCGAGAGGGGCGGAGGAATCAAACCCGGGTCGCTGCATGCAAGGCAAATGCCCTACCCGCTGTGCTATCACTCCAGTTTTATTATTAGTGTGGTCAATTTCCTGATTTTATCCACTGTGTCCTTAGTGTGATTTTTTTTTTTTTTTCAAAAAGTCTACAGAATTGTGGGAGGGATAGTGGGATCCGTGGTGGTGGAAAATGGGCACCGGTGGAGGGATGGGTATTTGATCGTTGTATAATTGAAACCCAAGCACAAAAATGTGTAAGTCTGCAACTGTACCTCATGATGTCTCACTATTAAAAACTTTTTTAATTAAAAAAAAGAAAATAGATTCATGAATCCAAAAGATTCTAAAAAATGAAATTTTATACGGATAAATATAAATTGAATTCCATAAACTTCCAAGGCTATCTCTCTGAAAAAACTGGAATAACAGCATGTGATTCTTGTCTGGGGATTTTAGCTGATACAAACCCATTTGAGCGAATATAACACATAGTTGTAAAAAAGTCATGCAGTCATGTAGTCTTAGACTACATTATCAGTTTCACAGCTAAATAATGTTCCTACTGTATCCCCATTTCCCAGAGCACCTTGTGCTCAGATTTGAGTGAAAAGAATATTGACACATTTTATTATCTAGAGAAGGTCCAAGAGATAGGATGCAGTCCATGCCTTTTTTTCATGAAGACAGCTGAACAGAGAGAAATAATACTAAAGACAAGAAGGTGACTTGATGAGCTTAAGATTTTTTCACAAGGTCTAAAACTTTACTGAAGAGTTATAGAACGAAAACCTTAAGGTTAGACTACTGTATATAGGTTATTTATAAATTATAAATAAGTTGGAAAACCTTGTGAAGGAGACTACCCATCACTGGATGCGATGCAGTGAATGAAATGATTATCAGTCAGTAAAACAGCAGGGAACTTTGTGGCATCTGTTGGAAGAACTCCTCCATGACAAACTGACTTTAAGATTCGGGGATTAGACAAATATCCTGACAGCAGAAAATATACACAGACAAGCTGTGGAATTCTCCTCTGGATTCATTAATGCTAAAGCATGTAGCTAGCTGACTTTAGCATATGCTCAAAGATCTTTCCTTACCCTTCCCTCAACCAAATTTGCATTAATATTTTTTCTTATGCAACTTTTTAGACAGAAATAATGAATGTTGGTAAGGATACAGAGAAATTTAAACCCTTACATATTGTTGGCAGGAATAAAATGGTACAGCTGCTTTGGAATAGGGGAGAATTTCGTAGCTCTTCACAGTTAAGCAGAATTACATTATGACTTATCTAGATACATACCCCAGGACATTGACAACATCCATTTACACAAAAACTTCTACATAAATGTTTATAGGACTACACCTAACAGCCAAGAGTAGATGCACGCAAAGTTTGCATTAGCTAATAAGCATGAGAGAGTAAAGTGTGGTATCTGTGTATAATGGACTAGCATTCTACATAAAAAGGAATAGTATCTCTAAGTGCTCTAAGACAGAAGAAATTTAGAAATCATTCCAAGAGCCAAGGTCATAAACACTGTATGAAGCCATCTATATAAAATATCTAGAAGGGGGGGAAATTCATAGAAATTAAGAAGTAAATTGTAATTGCCCTAAGTTGGAGTGGAAAGAGAGAGGAGAGTTGCTGCCCTGGTACAGGGTGTCTTTGGTAGATATCAAAAATGTCCTAGTGTGTTTGAAATGATGATTACATGTGGATGATCCCAAACTCACTTTTCTTAAAAAAGGTGAGTTTTAGGCTACGTGAATTATACCTCATTAGAAAACTAATTTAAAAAATGCATGGCTTGGAGGCCAGCCACACATGCTAGGGGAAAGGGAGCTCAGATAGAGAAGGGAGCACCAAATAAAGGGTGTTGGGAGGATCCTCCCAGGATGGGAGAAGCATGCTGAGAGTAGACTATAGACCAAACATGATTGCCATTCAGTGCCTCTTTTGCCAACCACAACACCCAATAGGAGAGAGAGAACAAAGGGGAATGCCCTGCCACAGAGGCAGGGTGGGATGAGGGATGGGGGCGTGGGAGGGATACTGGGACCTGTGATGGTGGAAAATGGGTACTGGTGGAGGGATGGGTACTTGATCATTGTATAACTGAAACCCAAGCACAAAAAATTTTAAATCTACAACTGTACCTCATGGTGTTTCACTAATAAAAATTTTAAAAAAAAGAGGGAGCGGAAAACTGTAACTATAAGTCAGGACTGAGAACCTAGACTGAGAGAGGGACTAGAGAAAAATTGTCTCTAGAAAATTCTAGAAGAATTGCCTCTGTGAGACAGTTCAAATGAAAATCCATCAGATTCAGAGACTGGCAGGAGATGATGGGAAAAGGGACAAGATGAGTTTGGAGCATAAAAGGAGCTGTGCCTTTAACATAGGCTTCAGGAGGACTGGTCAGCTGGTGGAAGTTAGTCATAGGTGTGTGAGGGCAAAGGGCAGTTAGGATAGAGGAGGGACAGGTATGTCAATGGTTAAAAATGATCACTCTGGACAAGAACTGAGTGCTTAAAGTAGGTAAACGGATATATGTGATACCCTTTCAGTATCTGTGTTGCAAACCATAATGCCCAAAGAAAAGTGCCTGCCATAGAGGCGGGGGAGGAGGATGCGGGAGGGACACAACTAGGGATATTGGTGGTGGGAAATGTACACTGGCAAAGGGACATGTAGGAACAGGTGTTGGAACATTATATGACTGAAGCCTGGTCATTAACAACTTTGTAATTGTGTATCTCACTGTGATTCAATTAGCAAATATTTTAAAAGTAAAAGAAAAGGGGTTGGAGCAGTAGCACAGTTGGTAGGGCATTTGCCTTGCACGCGGCCAACCTGGGTTCGATTCCTCTGCCCGCCTTGGAGAGCCTGGCAAACTCCTCGTGGCGTATTTGATATGCCAAAAATAGTAACAAGACTCACAAAATATATGTAAAAATGCACATATAATAACTAATTTATAGATAGTAAAATGCATTGATTAAAAATGTATAGACAGGCGGGTAGGTAAAGGTCCCCAGACCCTTTTGTCCCCCCCGCCCCGGCCCAATCTCTTGATATGCAAAGAATTTGAAGCTTTATTTAGGGTCATCATTTAGCTAATGCTCATAGCCATGCTGAGAACATCTCCTTGATGTTTGTGACCACAGGGCCAAGACCATCAAGAACACAGTGTCTGTGAACCTGGAACTGACAGCGGAAGAATGGAAGAAGAAATACGAAAAAGAGAAAGAGAAGAACAAGACTTTGAAAAACGTGATCCAGCATCTGGAGATGGAACTGAACCGATGGAGAAACGGTAAGGAAGGCTCTCTTCACAGCGCTTTCCTCTTCCTCCTCCTCTGGTTGTTGGCATCTGGGATCTGGTCGCGGTGGAAGATGGTGGAGCTCAGTCAGCCTGGTGACAGCCCCCAAGAGCCACCTCAGCTTTCTCCTTCCCGGGCACAGCTGCCGCCCGCTCACCTCCCAGGTCACATGGCTGATGTGTGTTCTCAGCGTGGGCCAGTTGACTGCATTAATTCCCAGTGAGATAGCCTCTCTCAACTCCCATAGTTCGCACTCTGGTAGGCAAGTTTGAGGCTTTGCGTGCCAAGCCCGAGACTTGGGCCCAGATTGCCTTTATTTAATTAATTAATTAATTAATTAATTTTGCTTTTTGGGTCACACCCGGCGATGCTCAGGGGTTACTCCTAGCTCTGCACTCTGGAATCACTCCTGACGGTGCTCGAGGGACCATATGGGATGCTGGGAATCGAACCTGGGTCAGCCGTGTGCAAGGCAAATGCCCTATCTGCTGTGCTATCGCTCCAGCCCCTTGCCTTTATTTTTTTGGTCACACTTGGCAATGCTCAGGACCTACTCCTGGCTTTGCACTCAGGGTTCATTCCTGCCAGTGCTCAGGGGACCATATGGGGTGTTGGATATCCAACCTGGGTTGGCTTCATGTGAAACAAGTGCCTTGCATATCTTTCCTGTCGCTCTGGCCCCTCAGGCTGCTTTTGCTGCCAGGGAAAATGTCATTCTTTCCCCCGTGGATGTGATCACTCATCACACATCTGGCAAATATTTGCATTTCATTGCTCAAGTCACCTTTAAGCATCGTTGCTTCAGATCCAGGGACAGAGAGTTCCTGAAAAAGCTCTGTGTGAAAGTGGCATCTTTTTAAAGGCTTATTTTGTGACTTCCCCCCCACCCTTCTTTCTTATTTTGAGGGGGTTGAAGGGATGGGGAAGATTGTTTTACTAGAGGAAGATGGCTCAGACCGTTGTCCAGCTGTGGGTAGGTGGGCTGTGGGTGTAACATTGAGGGGGGGTTCCTAAGTCCAGTGATTCGAGTGCAGGCAGATGATTTCTGTGAGTTTAGCATTGTGGTGAGGGTTGAACTGGTACAAGTCCGTTTCCTTTTTTAACTGAAATAAGCAGGTTTGTGCTTGGAGAGAGAGAATGGGCCACTGGAGGGAGTTTTTCAGATTTTTGCTGCTGTGATGAGTGGGGTGCTACCGCAGACCTGAGTTCAGGGCCCCCTTCCTGCTTGTGACTGCAGGAGGGAGCAGCACCTCATCTTGTTGATTGCATGTTTGCTTTTCTAGAAGAAGAGTAGGGTGTCAGCATGCTCCTGTCTGACTGAGATACAATGACGTGACAAGCAAAGATTCAAGAGAGGTTCAAAAAAATGACCTAGTAGCCTAAATAGTTTCTTTTGCTGGGGGGAGGTTTTTCGAGCTGCACACGTGTTTTGAAAGCTGCTAGAATAATGGAATAATTCAGCACCTGGGGCTGCTGACTGACTCCCTGCAAGTTGGCAGGAGTCAGAGAGTTGGGAGGGATGCTTGGCAAGGTGGAGAGTAGCTGCATGAAATTTTGTTCTATTTCTGGGATCCTTTTGGGTCAGTTCTCTGCAGGGCGACTGGAACATTCAGAAATGACTTTTGGTAAAAGAAAGGGGGCTGGCCTTAGAAATGTTGTGGAGTGAGCAGTAACTCCCCCTTTTTTGCCGTCTCTTGCCAAGCTCTCTCTTGCCAGTTCCCAAATCGCTCTGCTCCGGGGTCTGTTTCTAGCCCTGTCTGTTGAACTCACCCTCTGCTCTCTTATCTCTTCCTGTCTCCTCCACTTCCTGTGGGCTCTTCTTAACTAGCATCATTTGAGCTATTTGTCCTACTTCATTCACCTTGGAAATCTTTGAAATTCTATGCAGAAATATGCCACTTCCCTGGGCTCTAGAGTGTGAGATCAGCACCAACCCTTATGTTTCACCATTTGGGGAAACAATCATAGGGTTTTCATCCGGTAGTAGAGTTTCAGTGTATGTATGTTAAGCAAACACTTTAAAACATGAATTTTTAAATTGGGGTATCAATCTTTTTTTAACAATAGTTCTGAAGTCGTCGCTTTAGAGTTGCAGAGCTGCCACACCGGCCCCTCCAGCAGTCAGTAAACACATGCATAATGCATCTTCCAGGGTCCAGGGTGAGTGACCTGAGATACGGTCTTCATCCTCCCTGAGCCTGTCTGGTTGGAGGGAGACTTCAGCCTATAAACATCTATAAACAATCTGGAAATGTCTTTGCTTGATCCCAAGAAGGGAAAGTCTCAAGACTTCCTCAAGCACTAATGCAACAGGGGGCTGTGCCCTTGACTGAGAGTGCAGGGTGTGGCTTGGTGGTGAGGGGAAGAAGACCAGTGTGAGGGGGCCAGGGACAGAGAGCACAAGAGGAGCTGGTGGCTCTCAGAAAGCCTGTACTCAATCCTGCTTCAAGAACTGCGTCATTCTTGGGACTGGAGCAATAGCACAGCGGGTAGGGTGTTTGCCTTGCACGCAGCCGACACGGGTTCAAGTCCCAGCATCCCCCAAGCACTGCCAAGTTTTAATTCCTGAGTGCATGAACCAGGAGTAACCCCTGTGCATCACCGGGTGTGACCCAAAAAGGGAAAAAAAAGAACTGCATCATTCTCTTGGAAGCAAGAAAAAGGGCCACTTCAGTTTAAATTGAAGATCACGGAAGATACGTTTTGCTTGAAGATCCAGTGATGGTGTAGGAGAATGGGACTGGCAGAGGACCAGTTTGATTTCTGAGGTATGAGATTACAGTAGTTGAAGTGTGGCAGTGATAAGGGAGAGACGTAGACGGATCCAGAAGTTCTGCTAGAGGTGTTTGGTGAGGAGCAATCTCTGCAGTGGAGGGGAGGATGTTTTCTGGATTGCTAAGGTGGATAAAAGGTCGAACTAGTCACTGAAAGAGGAACTGCTGGAGAAGCAGTGGAGAGGTGGGGGGTGGAGGGTGGTGCAAGGGAGATGAGGATTGTCTTTTGTAGCCTGTGGGATATCCAGATGAAAAATGCTGGCTAAGGGCAGAGCTAAAGAGAGCAATATTTACAAGTCTTTGCTCTTTGGGAAATAACTGAAGTATTGGTGTTGGTGGTAGTGGTGGTGGGGGGTGGGGCGGGAGGGTATATGGAGGGAAGTTCTCTATGACCTTTGGAGGGAGGATGGAAAATGAAAGTAGGAGTGAGACTTTGGGGTCCCTTGTTGCGATGCACAGTAGGCCCTTCTCTCTGGGTGTTCCCCTCCTTGATTCATCCTCAGGGAGATTGGAGCTGAGCAACCACAGATTGGAAATCCGATTGCCTAGTTAGGCCTGTGATGTTTGCATCAGTCCTGAATGTGCCAAGCCTTTTTCCTCTTGTCTGTATTCCCTAAGCAATAGAGTTTGCTACATAGCCTGTACATTAGAAGAGCTGTTACAGATTATCCAGAGATGACCTGAAATAGGCGGGATGATGTGTGTGGGGAACAGGCAGGTATTTCACTGTTTTATATAGAAAGCACCAGTGGATTGTGTTGACTGTAGGGTCCTGGGAGCGCCCATCCCCCATAGCCCCCAATCTGAGTGACAGTTGTATCTCACTGAGACTGATGGTTGGTCTGAGAACTCTCCTTTCAGAATTTTAGGGGTGATTTTAGTGGGAGTAACTCAATGCAGAGAGTCACGGTGGTGATGAAGTGTTCAAGGAGGAATCGAGGCTGGAGCGATAGCACAGTGATAGGGCATTTGCCTTGCGCGCAGCCAGCCTGGCTGAACCGGGTTCAATTCCTCCGCCCCTCTTGAAGAGCCTGGCAAGCTACCGAGAGTATCTTGCCTGCACGGCAAAGCCTGGCAAGCTACCCATGACGTATTCAATATGCCAAACACAGTAACAACAA
>JAOXYA010000005.1:13795380-13815220 GCA_028565675.1 Sorex palustris | reverse complement strand
GCTGGAGCGATAGCACAGAGGGTAGGATATTTGCCTTGCACATGACTGACCCGGTTCGATTCCCAGCATCCCATATGGTCCCCCAAGCACTGCCAGGAGTCATTCCTGAGTGCAGAGCCAGGAGTAACCCCTGTGCATCGCCAGGTATGACCCAAAAAGCAAAAAAAAAAAAAAAAAAAAAGATTGCAGACGAGGGGAAAGAAGCTGAAGTTCTCTCAAAGTAACTGCCTCAGGAATGAGACCCTCCTGGATTAGGGTATCTCTCCCCTGAATGTTGGCTGCCTGGAACTTTCAGTTCACTTACAACATCCAGAAATGCTTTCATAGTAACAAACTGACAAAGCAATTATTCTCCCCAGTCCCCTTTTATTTTCACTCTGTTTCATTGAAAGTTATTAGTTTAATAATACCTTAGTGTATTTGCTGTGAAGGTTTCTCGGAATACCTTTGTCTGAGTCAGTCAGCGCATGGTGAGACCCCTGCGCTCTATCAGGGCACTGCCAGTCCTGCAGGACTGAAACGAATTCTCCATTACCAGTTGCCACTACTGGGTGTGCATTCTTTTTTGTGTTTCATTTTTTTTATTGAATCACCGTGAGATACACAGTTACAAAGTTCGTCATGATTGGGTGTTCTCTCTCTCTCTCTCTCTCTCTCACTTTTCCAAAAAAAAAAAAGATTCATTTCATCGGGATCTAGATAGGGTTGCCTGGCTTCTTCTGGAATATTCTCACATTTTTCCTGAGTTGCTGGGCTCTGTATTATTAATCTCTCAGGCTCAGCATACCCCTGCACCGTGGGGGATCCTTCCTGCTGGCCCTTCCGCCGCTGGGTGGGATGGCTCTGGTTTGTACTTGACGGGAAGACTTGAGTACAGCACAGCTCTGCGTGGCTCTGGGGCTCCTGTCTGGGCCAGGCACTCTGTCCTTTGGAATAGACCAGCTATCTGCTTCTGCATCAATTCTTCTGCTTCTTTGCATTTTAAAGGGCTGTGTTTTTGTTTGTTTGTTTGTTTTTGTCATTTGCTTGTTTGTTTTGATTTGGGGGCCACCCCCAGTGGTGCTCAGGGATCACTCCTGGCAGGGCTCAGGGGACCCTCTGGGGTGCTGCTGGGGCTCTAACCCCAGGTGAGCCTCAAGGCAAATGCCCTATCCACTGGACTATCATTCCGGCCTTTAAAGGCATTTCTTCATAGTAAAACTTCCATAGGAGCCTGCCAGTACCTGGGTCCTGTGGGACCTAGGTTTCTTCCATGATCTTTGCTACCTCATTTGTCTGCTCTGAAATAAACATCTCTGAAAATACTGATGTTCTTCCTTATCTTGAAGATCATGCAGGCTCCATCATGACAGTGACTGGCGCAGTGATTACGCTGTCCCCGCTGCTTCAGATGATTCTGCATTCCATTCGTTTCAATGTATAACACTGTTATTTTCATTTAGTGATAATAGCCGAAGCCCCAAGTATTGCTGCCATCTCTTCCTTAAGGCGACAGGTTTCCCTCCATGCCCTTTTCAAGAGTGGCTGTCTGCTCCCGGCCGCTGCCTGGGAAGTGGCTTGAATCCACAGAGTCCTGTTTGGAACCCGCGCCCATAGTCAGCGGCGCCTTGATGTGCTTCCCATAATCATAGCACCTTTGTCTAATTTGTTTTAAAGGCAGCCCACTGAAGGCCGATCTCGTGATGGTGGTTTGCGTCTTGGAGAAATGGAACGTGACTGTTTAATCGGTTACGGAGCCAGTATGCTTTTACTGGAGAGACTAATGATTTCAAGTGATGCCTTTGAGGTGGATGTCTGTGGGCAGTGTGGACTTCTGGGATATTCCGGCTGGTAAGTGGATACCATATGTCTCTCATTCCCGCCTGGCCTCTTAAATCATCGCTCGGGACTCAATTCCACTCCTGCCCACATGTTCTCCCACCTTCCCCGTCCACACATTCTTCAGATTGGGGATGTCTGTCTCTCTGCTGAGTTCTGCTTTCCACGCTAACTTTTAAATTCCTGAGGAGCACAGACTTAACCTTCTTGAAAGTATTTCTCCTGAGTATCTTTATTTTAAGGAGGCGGGGCGGGGGGGGCACAACTTGAGATTTGAACCACACCGAGCCCTGCCCAGGGCTTACTTGCTTACTTCTTTTCCGGCAGGGCTCAGGGGTCCATACAGGGTGCTGGGGGGGAGGTCGAACCCAGGTCAGCTGCGTGCAGTACAGTCCCTCTGGCCCTCCCTCAAGGCTCTGTGATGACACTGTCCAGCTGCGGAACACACAGCAGACTGGCTGTTGGCTGTGTAAACTGTGTCCCTTCGCCCCTAGAAGCCTGAGTGTGTCAGGTGCCCTTCATTGCAGCGTCACACCCTCGGGGCCAGATGTGCCGTGCCAGGTCCTAGAGCAAAACGGGGAGATCACGACTGGGCCCCCGGCCCTCGTCTTTGCCCGGGCCAGTCATGTCACACGCTTTCTTGGAGCTCTTGTGGCTCCAGACACTGCCAGTCTCTCAAGAATTCACTCAGCACGCGTGCAGGGAGAATCTACCGAGTGCCCGGCGCTCCACACGGCCCTGAAAACTAACCTGCTGGTCAGTGATTGCCACCCGTCCCCGGCTCCCGGGTGTGCCTCCTAGTCTGTCAGAATCACATTCTGTCTGTCCGACCTGTGTGTCTTCAGCTCGGGACCCGGCAGGCGCTTCATAGGACATCATCCTTCAGTTGTCCTGACCCTGTTGATGGAGGCTGGCCTAGAGGTGCATGAATTCATGAAGTCTGTCCTTTCTCGCGTTCAGCACACATGAAGCCTGCGTAAACAGCGGGGCTCGTGGCCGTACTTTGCTTATGTAACCAGCACCTGTCCTGCTCTGCCACCGAAGAACAAAACACTCCGGGAAGGGTTGTTGTGACCAGGGGCCCGGCTGTCCCCAGGGGGAAGAGCCTGCTCGTTCTTGGGCTCTGCTTTTTGCTCCCAGAAGCTCTTCTGACAGGTGTAAGACTCAGGGATCGCCAACACCCCACCCGCTCTCAGTCTCCTCACCTTCCTCTTGAGCCTCTCCCCTCTTCCCAGGGTTACAGGCTGAAGAGGGCACGTGCCACCTTTGCCCCACTGAGTCCCACCCCAGGGCCCTGTTTTCAGACCCAGTTCTAACTTTCTAGGCAGCCACTATCTTGGACAAACCAAGACTCCGAGTGAGTGGGCTTCTTCAAACCACGTGTATCTTACTGTTAAATGATAGACACTTTTAGCCAATGTTGATGAGACCTGTCTGTGAAGAAAGTTTCATTGGAAAAAATTAACACAAGGGGCCAGAGAGAGATTACAGCTGGAAGGGCGCTTGCCTTGCATGCAGCCAACCCGGGTTCGGTCCCCAGCATCCCATATGGTCCCCCGAGCACCACCAGGAGCAATTCCTTAGCACCAGTGGATGTAGGCCCAGAAACAAACAAACAATGTAATGCAAGAGGCCACCATTTTCAGTTTATTCTTCTCAAAGTTTTAGGGACAGCATGACCTTATTCTCAAGGATTTCAAATCCAAGACACACTGAACACAAAATAAGGTGCAGCCGTCAGATGATCTCGAAATAAGACAGAAGGAAGCAGGGAGATTCAACAGTTCAGCTGACTTTTACTTATATCCGTGACGTGGGGGTTGATCTTGATTCAGTTGGAATGTATTTCAGCAGTGTGTATGTGTATATCGCGGTCCTCCCATTGTTCATTGATGTGCTCAAGCGGGCCCAGTAACGTCTCCATCATGAGACTTGTTGTTACTGTGTTTGGCATATCGAGTACGTCTCAGGTAGCTTGCCAGGCTCTGCCATGTGGGTGAGATACTCTAGGTAGCTTGCCGGGCTCTCCGAGAAGGGCGGAATATGTGTATATATATGTGAAAAATATATCTCATGTTCAATGTGCATATATGCAGTCTAGTAAAATAGTGTCATAGGAAGACCCCTGGAATCTAGTTCCATTAAACTTAGATCCTCAAATCTGCACAGGGGTTTTTAAGTAATTTACTTTGGAAAGATGGTGCAGACGAGTGTTTTTATTGAAGTAAAGAACATGAAACTTCATAACGGGTTTCCTTTTTTTTTTCTTCGTCCCTTCTGCGTTTCTTCTCTGTCCCGTGGAGATGGGCAGACAGAGGGAGAGACCAGGTTCTCCTCCGCTGCCACTGTGTGCTCAGTGCTGTGTACAAGCAGCAGCGCCCGTTGCATCTCCCTGCTTCCTTCCATCTTATTTTGTGATCATCCCATGGCGGTGCCTTATTTAGCGTTCACTGTGTCCCGTATTTGAAACCCTCTGAAAGGCCAGAACGGGGTGATGCGGTGTGAGGGTCTCGGCGGTAATTAAACGGCTCGAGATGGGCTGTGTGTCTGATTTCGAGTGACCTACTTCCACTCCTGTTGCCAACGGGAAAAAATCCGAATCCAGCCTGGTCGCCCCGCCGCCGCCTGGTGTGCCGCTGGGTGGACCGAGCGAGCGTGGCATAATGACGCGGTCCTTCCCCATCATTACCTGCCCGTGCTGGAGGGGGAGGGCCGCGCCCGAGGAAGTCGCTCTTTAATGAACAGCACAATGGAGACGGAGTAATTAGAGCCTTGCAGAACCTTGAAACTGGCCTTTTGTCAGTGATTTGCACATTAGTAAGGCATTGCTATGGGGATGTTTACAGCCAGGCTGTTGTTCTGCAGAAGGCACCCAGGGCATAAGTCACAAAAGAGAGGTCCAGAAGGGGAACTGCAGAGGAAAGAAAATCCCTTTGAAGATAATTAGCTCATGGGAGATATTCTGCCGGACAGTAATTTCTCATGTGAAACCATGACCTCCCTCTTTTTGCTTCTTTGCCCCTAAAACAACAATTTATTTTATTACTATCTGGATCAAGATTCTACCTTTCGAAATGGTTCAGACTCAGGGAAAGGTAATTTATGTATAGAAATATTTTTTAAAATCTGTGTATATTGAAACACTTTGAATGATAAAGAAATATGATAATAAAATTTAGCGGGCTTTGTCTATTATGACTCTATGCATGAGAAATTTAGGTTGATAAGCTTGAATTGAAGTCACAGTATAGTTCTAGAGAGGAAAATCAGCAAGAAGGCCTATTTAAGCCCTTTTTTTTTCTTTTTTTTGGGGGGGCTTTTTGGGTCATACCCGGCAATGCCCAGGGGTTACTCCTTGGCTCTGCGCTCAGGAATTACCCCTGGCTGTGCTTAGGGGACCATATGGGATGCTGGGAACCGAACCCGGGTCGGCCGCGTGCTAGGCAAACGCCCTACCTGCTGTACTATCGCTCTGGTCCCAAGTCCATTTCTTATGGCATCAGTAAGTTAACCCAGGCACATTAAAATCATAGATTTCAGGGCCGGGGAGACACTGCAGGGGTTAGACGCTCACCTTGCATGCGGCTGGCATTGATTTGAGCCCCTGCACTGCACAGTTTCCTGAGTACAGCCTAGAGTAACCCACAGATGCTGAGCTGTAAGTAGCCTCCCCGGGATTTTCCCAGTAGCAAAAAGACCCTGTCGCTGCAGATCCTGTGCATGGGATCAGGTACTCTGCAGTGCTGCTCAGGCCCATGGCCACCAGACCATGAGGTGGGCCATGGGCCCACAGCAGCTGGTTCTGCCCAATCTCTTCTCAGAGCTGGGTATCTGTCGCCATTGTGCTCAGATTCTCATCCTTAGCACTTTGCTTTCCTCAGATAATAAAAGCTGCACCAACTCATTCATTTTCCACCCCCCAGACAGGACTATTGTTAACATTCTGTTATCCTTTGAGGCCTCTATGTGTGTGAGTAGTTCATTGCCCCACACCCCATTTTTTAAAAAAAAAACTCATGAACACTTTTGAGAACCTGAAGATAGCAGAAAATAGAAATATATATTCACATTAAAAACTCCTGTCATATATGATGAGGGGCTTTTATATTCTTTTTGGAAGCCCATGTGAAAGTCCCCTTGGGTTTTTGGCATTTTCCATTCAGCAGGGTGCCCCAGACACCTTTATAGTCCAGTCTGTTTGTCCACGTGGTCATGTTGGGTGGCAGTGCGGTGTTCTGTGCAAAGGTGTCCTGCAGTCCCCAAACCAGTTGTCTGTTGGTCACTAGAGAAGTCTACTGCTTTGTCCTGCTATAAATAGTCTGACATGAAAGAAATAGTATGACCTGACACTTTCGTGATCACTTAACCAGTAGTGCACACTTTTACTTGTGCCTTCACTCCTAGTGCCTTACTCCCTCGAGAATAATCTTAATTATTCCACAGGACACCTCCCTCCAGATCCCAGGTAGCACAGAGTCTCCTAATCCTTGGCAGCCCTTCCTCTTGCTCGTCTCCTGCTCTGTTGATGGGGAGGACTTACTACTTAGTAAGTGTCAGGACGTAGGTAGGCTGAGTAACATCTATGCCTCCTGCCCAGCCCCTTGAGGTGTGGACATATTTTGGTCCAGAATGAGAAGGTGTCCACTTCTTACCTTGGGAATCCTTCTTCAGTTGTGGCCGTTGTTTAAGACCTAGGCTCAGCTTACTAGCTCTTCTTGGAGGAAGAGAAAGTCTGAATTGGAACAGCAGGAATATTACTTCAGATCATGGGCTATTAAATGAGAATTCAATGTGGATTAAATAAGAATAGATGTATAGACATGGGCTCCGTAGTTTTGTGCGAGACATTAAATTGTGAACCTAGTAGCTCCCAATGCTGATGGAAGTAACCAAACTGAAAGTGGAAAAATAATTGGCCTTTGATTGCACACCCCCCCCCTTTTTTTTTCTGAAAGCCGTAACTTTCTTATCACATGTAAAGTATCTCAGTGACAGACATCAAATTGTAATTGGTGAGTGCTTACCAGGTACATGGAGGTTGAGTGAATCAGTTTAAGTTGCATCCATTGGGCCCAGGAGATGGCCTCAAGAGCTGGAGCTCATGCTTTGTGTGTGAGAGTCCCAGGGTCCATTCCGGGCACCACGTGGTACCCCAGGCACTACTCGGAGCAATCCCTGTGCAGCAGCCACTGTCAGGAGAAGCCCCGGAGCCGAGTGTTACCGACTCTTCCCCCCCACCCCCAAATTGAAATGCATTCAGCAATGAAAAAGTCTACATCTGCGTAACTTTCTTTTTTTTTTTAATTGAATCACCGTGAGATAGTTACAAAGCTTTCATGTTTGAGTTTTGCTTATATAGTGATCAAACACCCACCCCTCCACTAGTGCACATTCTGCACCACCAGTGTCCTCAGTATATCCCCCTTTCCAACCCTCCCCCTGCCTCCTTGGCAGACAATTTCCCCTACTTTTGGGCACTGTGGTTTGCAATACAGATACTGAGAGGTTATCACATTTGGTCCTTTGTCTACTTTCAGCACACATCTCCCATCTCAAAGAATTCCTCCAACCATCATTGTCTTAGTGATCCCTTCTCTATTCCAGCTGCCTTCTCCCCCAGCTCATAAGACAGGCTTCTAATTATGGGGCAGTATTCGTGGCCCTTGTGTCTACTGTCTTTGGGTGTCTGTCTCATAGTATGTTATTTTCTATTCCACAAACGAGTACAGTCCTTCTATGCCTGCCCCTCTCTTTCTGACTCATTTCACTTAGCATGATACTCTCCATGTCCAGCCTCTTATAAGCAAATTTTATGACTTCATCTCTCCTAACAGCTGCATAGTATTCCATTGTATAGATGTACCAAAGTTTCTTTAACCATCATCTGTTCTCGGGATCTGCGTAACTTTCAAATGGTTCAAACTTCTGGAAAGTCATTCAAAACGAGTATTTATATGTTTGGCATTTCAAGGAGAAAAATCTGGATGTATGGTAGTAACTGATTCAAATTGCCTCTTTATATTTATGTAGGACAGGGGTATTTGGGGACAGTTCCTGGCTCTGCGTGCAGGAGTCACCTGGCAGTGCTCAGGGCTTACTCCTGACTCTGGGCTCAGTAATCACTCCTGGTGAGCTCTAGGGACCATATGGGATTCCAGGGATGGAACCTGGATCGGCTGATGCAAGGCAAGCACCCTCCCCGCTAGACTATCTCTGTTCCTGTTCGATGCTGCGACTGAATGCCAAGAAAAAGAAACTAAGGCTTGTGCAGACTCCGGCTTGCTGCTGGCTGGTCTTTGTTTCTGAGTTCTGTCCCACTAACGCATGCTCCCTTGGGTTTCAGGTGCCACTTCTGCAAATCGTCCTGCCACGTGTCTTCGCTTCGCATTCCATACGCCTGCAAGCTGCTCTTCCAGGAGCTGCAGTCTATGAATATCATCCCCAGGCTAAAACTATCCAAATACAATGAGTGAAGACGGGAAGGAGCGTTCCTCTCTAGAGCCACCACTGGGGCCAGCACAGTGGAGGAGAAAGGCACCAGCCCTTCCTCTGCTCCTGTGAAGAATTCCTGCGAGTGTCCTTGTACAAAAGGGGGGAAAAACAAGCACCTTATTTTGATGGTGCGGCTGTTTTTTAATGTGACTGGAAGCCTTGCTAAGCCCTGGGAGAGGCACCCGCAGTGTGGACTCCGGTGCAGCCTCTCATGTGTCCACTAAATTTGATTCCCGCAAGGACATAGTCTAAAAGAGAAACTTCGATTTAAGTTTCGTATCTTGGAACTTACTCCTTTAGAAGGTTCAGGACACCGCTGCGCACAACGTCATCTGGCTCTTGTAACTCAAGTTTTGTGGAAAGGGCGGAGGATGCGGAAAAGCCATTACATAGGGTCGCCCTATGTGAGGAGAGCACGCAGCACCCAAGACACGTGCCTTTTTGCCCCGGAACACACAGGGCTCAGCATCCCAACAGCTGAGTCTTGCCTTTTTTCCACCAGAGTTCCCCATTTTAATCTTTGGGGAAAACAATAAATAGGTTCCTTCCCTTCTAAAGGATTCCTGCCTTCGGGGCTGGAGCGATAGAGGGTAGGGCCAGCCTGGGTTCAATTCCCAGCATCCCATGTGGTCCGCCGAGCACCGCCAGGAGTAATTCCTGAGTGCAGAGCCAGGAGTAACCCTGTGCATCGCTGGGTGTGACGCAAGAAAAATAAAAAATAAAAATAAAAGATTCCTGCCTTTCTTGACCAAGCATGCCCCTTTTCATAGGGAGTTTATTGCTACTATTTTGAATCTGCATGATCTTGTGATGCAGGAATAGTGGTGGAATTCCTGAAAATAATTTTGTGGATACTCTGTGCTGGGTTTTTTTGTTTGTTTTTTTCTCCTCTTCCATCCCTGCCAGGATGTTAACTGCTCATTTTATTTTTAATCTGTCAGCCTTCTTCACCCGTTTCTAAAGTCTTCTCAGTGGCTCAGTACTAAAGCCAGATAAATATTTGTGTTGGGAATTATTTCTAAAAGAAGCCAGAAACGCTTTGACCTGTGATCCAAAAACTGCATTCCCAGCCTGGCACACTGAACATGTTTTACTGACCACGAAGGCAGGGTCCAGCGACAAGAGTCGGGCGCCAGTGGCGAAGGCGGGGGGAGAAACTGCTTGTGAATGAGTGGGTGGCACCGAGCACGCTGGCAAAGCCACTGCCTAGCTGTGGGTCCTGGGTGTCTGCAGCGGAGTGATGATGTTCCCAAAGCCAGCCTGGTGACAGGTCCTCCTGGCTGACCTGTGGTGTGAGGCCCCTGGCAACGCACTGGTGGCTCAGCGTTGACATGCTGGCTGAGGCGTTACCGAGCATGGGGGCTTCAGCTCTGACACTCTGTCTGCACCGGCTGCCCGCCCTTCTGCCTGACTCTGACCGAGAGGACGACTGCAGATCTAATGTGACAAGGTCTGCCCTGTGCTTTGTGGGCTGCCTGGTGGTGACCGTATCACCTGACGTGACAAGCCCATTCAGACTCAGGAGAGTGTGCTCCTGTTTCTGGGCCAGAGGCGGTGTCTCCCAGTGTGCAAGGTGCTGGCACTCAGTCCCCATCGGGTTTGGGGTGTCGGTGTACTGAGCATAAAGACCAACCGGGGCCACATGTCCCCCTGAAGACGCCGTGAGCCCAGGGGAGGCCAGGCTACCACCAGTCCCAGAACAGCGGGGTGCAGTGCTGAGGGAACTCCCAGGAGAATGATAAGCTCTGTGCTGGAGATTCAGAAATACAGCACCAGCCAGGCTGTTCCCTGGAGACAGCTGAAGAAACTGAGGCACCAAGTGATTTTTTTTTCCCCCAAAGCCACATCACCAATAAGAGAATTGCATGGGCCTTGCTTGGGACCAGGCGTCAAGGTCTGGAAAGGGGGTGTTTTTGTTTTTTGTTGTTTATAATTTATTGTAGGCACCCTGGTTTACAGTACTGTTAACGATAGGGTTTCATGCCTAACACAGCCCCTCACTACACCCTCCCCACAATTGGAGTTTTATATGGGCTTCATCCACAATTCGACAGAAGTGACATTTTTTTCCCCCCTAACCCAAGTGTCTCTGAGTGGTGGCATTTCTTGAACCTCCTTTTTTGGAAAGGCCTTTCTGATCATTTCAAAGGTGAGTCACCGGTGGATTCACCTTCTAGGAAATTCTCCATTTTCCAGCTTCACAGACATCTGAAAGTCCGGGGTTCCAAATGGAGAGACATCCTGGGAAGTCGAGCTCAGAGTCCTGTAAACCCTTGAGCTCTCCGTCGGGATAGCAGTTTGCCACCCAGAAATACCTTAATAAAAAAGTTAAAAATAAATTTTAAAAGGCCAGAATTGTGTAACTATCCCTACAATTGTTGGTTGTTTTTTTTTTTACTTGTAAGTTCTTTCCTTTGAAAACTACCCATCAGGCTTCCACTTAGCAATTCTTCGTAGCCCGCCCCCCCCCAACCCCCCAAGCACTTTGTCCTTCCAGGCCTTTGCCACATTGGCAGTGACCCAAGGAGGGAAGCACAGAGCCACTCAGAAAGCTGCCAAGAGGTCGCTTGGACTTTGGCAGGACCCAGGAGCCGGGGACAAGACCATGGACTGGATCGCCAAGACGCTGGGTGAGAGGCTAAGGGCCAGGTCCCAGAAGGAGGACCACGCACCCCGCCCCGCTCAGGCTCCCAGAATACCACAGTCATCTGTTCTCCACCACTCAGGCTTGGGATCCAGGACCCGGTTGCTGATGGGCCTGGTGTCAGATCTGGGTTCTGCTTTCTGGCCTCTGCCGCCCCCATTCTCGCTCAGACCTCACGTGCATACAGGGAGTGAGTAAGCTCTGGGGTCTGAAAATGGCACCAGGCCTGGGCCCGCGCACAGGCTATGGGGGAGGTCTGGGCTCTGTCCCCTGCGCCACACAGTTCCCTGAGCATCGCCGCAGGTGCACTACCCGGCCCAGCCCAACACGCAAAATGAACACAGCAAAGTCCTGTCCAATTAGGCGACCTCAGTGTCAGTGCTCTCCACAGAGACCCCATCTCTGAACAGAGTCGCAGTGAGAGAGAAGGCTTCTGCCTAAGAATTTTGAAGGGGTAGAGTCGAGCCCATAAGCCACTTGCCAATACATGACAGCACAAAGTGGATGACTAGCAGTGCCCACGGGAGAGGGAGAGAGGCGGTCTTTCCACCCTCAGCAAACAGGCACGCAGAAGCTTCTAGCAGCATCCTGTGCAAAAGCCCTGGCTTGTAAATAAACCCTGCACTTCACCAATAGATAAGCCATGGTAGGTTAGCACAGAGGAATACTACACAGCAGTGAAACAGGTGCAGTGCAGCATACACTAGTGCCGTCTCACAGCTGTAATCAAAGCCGTAAAAGCTGAGCATGTAAGAGTATGTATGGTGATAAGTTCAAGTGTAAGTAAAATCAATCTGATTTTAGCAATCACCATAACAGGGGCTCATCACTGATGCCGGTGGGGGGGGGCTAGTTGCAATGCTTTGACAAGAGTGTTAGTCCCTGGGTGTTTTATTTTGTGAAAGTTGATGGAGCTATATGCACAGAGGTTTTCACTTTTCTGAGCACTTGTGCTCTAAATACATTGAGATAAAGGTATCTTTCGGTGTCTCTCTCTGAATAGCTGTCCCACCCCAAAGGTAGCTGTGTCTTGTCCCTTTGGCTTTTCATCTTCAAAACGGGGGACTTCTACAGGCCAGTGTTAGGGTTAAATGAGATAGTGCATCTAAGGAGGTTAGCCTGGGCACATAATAAGTGCCAACTGGGGTTCACGGGCATTCTCACTGACAGTCTTGCCACACTACTTGCTCACAGCACCAACGGGGCTGGCCTTCCCAATACATTTCCGTGGAAAAGTGCCGGGGGGGGGGCGGGTTGCGGTGATCGAAGTTCCCTCGGAAGATGGACTTTAAAAAGTCGGACCAGGTGCTAAGCACTAGAGGCTTCGCAGAAGATCTCTGAACGCTGCCCTGTTTCGCATTGTCGGGAGGGAGGCAGACGGTGGGATTAGGGGGGTACACTTTTCCAGAACAGCCGCTTCCCACTGACATCAAAGTGGTCCCCCATGGTCGCCCGTGACGGGGTGCCCAGGTTGGGGGGGCAGATGGGGTCCGAGTCAGAACAGTTTCATGGAGCCCACAGAACCCATTCTCAAAGCGCTTCCATGTGGGAAGTCAAGGATTTGGGGAAAAAAGGAGAGAAAAAAACCTTGATTGGGTGCTATACAACGGGATAGTTTTCAGCTGCTTTGGAGCTGGGGCCCAACACCTTGATTTGCCTTAATGAGTCACATGAGAAGGAGCATGCCGGGGCGAGCGGCAGGACCCACCTCTCCTCAGCCTCCTGCAAGCGAGCAAGCCAGGGCCGGACGGACAGACCTGCAAGTAATTCCTCCGCTGAGCGGATGGTCGGAAGAGTGACTGTAAAACTAGCACCTCTTCACCACCCATATTTACTCCATATGTGTCTTGAAAACAGTTTATTTCATTTGCTGACCAAAGGATGGTTTTTACTGCCTCAGAACCCCCCACGGCCGACAACTGACGGCAAATGAAAAGGCCAGCTTGAAAGAGTCCCTTTGAAACCAAGGGCAGAAAGGGTGGCAATTCAGAAGGAGATACCGGGTCTGAGCGAAACCAAACTACCAATTTCGACTTCAGGCTTAGTGTCCAGAAGCAATGAAGAGGTTTGCGTCGGCAAATCAAATTTATCGTGACCTCAAAATTTAAGAACAACCTGAGACCCACCTTCTCACTGAGTCTAAAATCTCAGATCATTGGTCCAGGGAACTGAAGCATTTGCAAAGGCAGACTAATAGGTCTTATTCCATGCATAATAAATTTTAAGTCTAGCTAACCCCCACGGTAATAATAGCAAGGAGCAGTGTAGCTAAAACAGATGAAGGATTCAAGATCCTTTTCACTTAATTCCAGTATATTTATATATCCTTGGGCCACACCCAGCGGTGCTCAGGGCTTACTCCTGGCTCTGTGCTTAGGGATCACTCCTGGCGGTGCTCAGGAGGGACCTCCTGTAGTCCCAGGGATTAAACCTAGGTCAGCGGAGTCCTGGGCAAGGGTCTGAACCCCTACACTACCTCTGTGGTCCTACGCTCACATCTTTACAAGTCAGGATGTGGTGAATTTGCTGTTCCTTTCCCCCTTTGGTTTCGTGGCTCTGTGTGGCAGTGCTCGGGGGCTGCTCACCTCCTCCAGTGCTCGAGCATCATTCCTGCTGTTGCTGGGGAGGGGGGGAGACGTTGTGCTGCGATCTGAGCCTCCTGCAATGCAAAGCCAGAGTTGAGCTGTTTTTCCAGGGACCCAGGGCTGGAGTGGTCCACACTGACCCTTCCCCTTTGGGGCACAGTGAGAGTGGTGGCTCGGCTGGGGGTTGAGGGGAGTCTGGCACTGATGCCTGCCAGAAACAAGCGGTGCAGCCCACAGCCTCTCTAGCCTGCTATCCAGGCAGTCACATCAAAGGTGGGGCAGGTGCGCTCCCGTGAGCTGCTTGCAAGGGTCGGGTGCCACCCTCTCCAGGGGCAGTGTTTGGATTTTTAGGGGTGCCAAAGGGCCCTCCCATGTGTTGTAGCACCCTTCTATTTCCTGCTGACTTGATTTCACCCAAAGCAGCAAGTTGTCTTGGAGACATACATACCCCCCACAGTGCTCCAGAGTCACCATCTTACCTCGCACAGTGCTCCTGAATCAACGTCTTTTTTTGGGGGGGTCACACCCTGCGATGCTCGGGGGTTACTCCTGGCTCTGCACTCAGGAATTACCACTGGTGGTGCTCAGGGGACCATATGGGATGCTGGGAATCAAATTCGGGTTGGCCGCGTGCAAGGCAAACGCCCTACCCGCTGCGCTATCGCTCCAGCCCCCGGAGCCACTGTCTTAGCCTCCCCCTCTACCCTGCCACCAGAGAGCAGGGAAAGCCTCTTGCTTGTTTGTGGCTAATGGTTTGGGGGGCCACGCCCAGCTGTGCTCTCACTCAGGATGCCGGGGATGGCACCCAGCCTGGCCGCGTGCAAGGCAAGCGCCCTCCCCACTGCCCCAAAGACCCTTACACAGGGTCACCCTCCTGCAGCCAGCTCTGGGTTGCACCTGCAGCTCTGTCAACCCTGTGGTTCTCCTGGGTCCTTCTGCAGCTGCCTTTTCACCCCTCCCCACCCAGCCTGCCAGCCCCACAAAGACACCCAGGCATGCCCTGTGAAAAGAAAAAAAAAGAAAAGAAAAAAAAAAGAAAAACCCGCTTCCTGAGCACTGCTGGGAGCTGGCAGGTGCCCCACCTGGGCTTCAGCACAAGCAGTTCCAGCTCTCTGCTCCTTCCTCTGTAATTCTGGGCTCAGAGTTCACTCTGTGTGTCCGTGAACATGAACAGGTCAAGTTTACCAACGTGTGCTGGGGCAGTAGCACAGCAGGTAGGGCACTGGCCTTGCATGAAGCCGACCCAGGTTTGATCCCTGGCACCTCATAGGGTCCCTGGAGCCTGCCTGCCAGGAGTGATCCATCAGCAGAGCCAAGAGTAAGCCCTGAGCCATGCACAGGTAGAGCATCACCCCCTCCCCCAAAGTGTGCAAGTTGCTTTGTTACAATGGAGCTGTTCACATACACACACACACACACACACACAAACACACACACACACACACACAAACACACACACACACACACACACACGTGCAAGCATAGGCAGTGCCTGCCCCTAGGTTTTCCATGAAGGTGGATGCTTTCTTCGGGCAGACAGTGTGTGCCCCATGGTGACCCCATGAAGGTCAGCTTTGCTCTCCTCTGTTTAAATTCCACACCAGAGCAGAGCTCCCACCCCTCAGTCTATCGATGCCCGGGTTGGGTCATTCTCTACTGGGGTGCTGCCCTATGCATTCTAAGATATGAGCAGCACCCCGGCGATGCCCCAGAGAGGTCTGTCATGACAACCCAGAAACTGTCCAGACATTGCCAAATGTCTCCCGCAGGGCCACCATGCGTGTGACAGCGGTTCCCTACCATGTAACGGGATCAGCTTCAGAACTGTGGGTATGAGTTGGGTGTGTGCTGTATGCTTCTGCACTGTCACTCTCCTGCAGCAGGTGTGAACATGAGGATAACCTGCCCTCACATCCACCCAGCGGCATCAGCTCAAACCGAGACCAGGGCTCAGGGCAACCGTATAATCGGAAAGGCGTTTGCCTTGCACTTGGCTGGTGTGGGTTTGATCCCTGGCGTCCCTTATGGTCCCCCCCCTTGTGAACTGCAGGAATAGTTCCGGAGTGCAGAGCCAGGACTAAGCCCTGAGCACCTCCAAGTGTAGCACCCCCCCAAACCAAATAATAATAATAATAATAATAATAATGCCAAGCTGTGGGCTGGAGCAATAGCACAGCGGGTAGGGCGTTTGCCTTGCAAGTGGCCAACACGGCCGACCCGAGTTCAATGCCTCAGCCCCTCTCGGAGAGCCCGGTAAGCTACTGAGAGTATCTCGTCTGCACAGCAAAGCCTGGCAAGCTACCTGTGATGTATTTGATATGCCAAACACAGTGACAGTTGTCACAATGGAGATGTTACTGGGTTCACTCGAGCAAACTGATTAACAATGGGAGGACAGTGACAGTGACCAAGCTGTAGGGCTAATCAAATCAATTAATGTGACCCACGAAGCAAGTTCTCAATAAACAACTCTCTGCTGGGAGGTGGTTTCGAGATAGAACCCCTCAGTGTAATGGGCTTTCTTTTTTTCTTGTCCAAGACCAAGTCTGACTCAAGTGTGTGGTTTGTTCCTGAGTGGGGCAGTTTCCCATGTCAGGCCAGAGTCCACTGCCTGTTGGAATAGTAAGTATCAGCGTGGCCCTCACCTTGGCTGAAACACTCCCAGATGTTTGCCTCTGGTTGTACCAGGGACAGGGTTCAAGGTGCAGTTGGCTGAAAGTAAAGCCCATTTCCACCCTCGGAAAACAAACAGCTTTAAGTGTTCACCTCATTCGGGGTCAGTAGTGCCGGCGTTGTGTCTGAAAGAAGTTCAAGACATGCAGATGGCATGACCGGCCATACCACGCGCCATCCCCACCGCCCCCCGAGGAGCAAGCGTGTGTATTTTATACATATTCAGCTGTGCAGCACTGAACTCGGCATCAGCGTCCCCCACGTAAGAATCTGATGACCTGCCTAAGAAAGAATTTGTGTATGAAGGAATCTTTGGCTTCTGCGCAAAGGAAAAAGTCTCCGCTGGAAAAATGCAGGCCTTACACATTTAGCAGACTCTCGTGTCCACAGAAACAGTCACTGGCAATTAGGCGGTGCCGGGAGATCAGAGGCAGGACCCGCACATGAAACGGCACGCGGTGCAGGGAGATCGCCGCCTCCTATCTCTGAGTTATGGGCGGCCCAGGCCGCCTCCCCCTGGGCCCAATCTGCTCTGAGCTCCTCCTGCTGCGGACAGAGGCCCCGGGGACTTTGACGCACCCCCGTCTTCATGCAGCTCACTGATCCCTTTTTCACATGAATGGAAAACGCCTTTGATTTTGAAGCCTCACGTCTGTTTTGTGTAACACTTAACTGATGTGCCAGAATCATTCTGTACCTTAAAGGGGGTCTCGCGCTGGGTTATTAAAATCAGTCCTTCTGTGAAGAGTCACTTTGCTCACTTAGAGGATAACTGCCCCGGCCTTCTTTAATGACGCCCATCTCGTTAAACCTGGATTAGGGCAGAGAATGAGGCGGGGGGTGGGGGGTGGTTATGGAGTGGGGAGCTGACTGGCCCCTGGAAGCCAGCCAGAGCCCACGGATGAGCTGGTCTGGCCACACCAGAGGCTTCAAAGAACCATCCTGCCGATCAGCTGAGTGGAAGCCCTGCTCTTCTCTGAGAATCCCTGCTCAGATCACCAGCGCCATTAAGAGGCCTTGAGGGGCTGGAATGATAGTACAGCGGATAGGGCGTTTGCCTTGCATGCAGTCACCCTGGGTTCGATTCCCGTCATCCCATATGGTCCCCCGAGCACCGCCAGGAGTAATTCCTGAGTGCAAAGCCAGGAATAACCCCTGAGCGTTGCCAAGTATGACCCAAAAAGCAAAAAAAAAAGGGGGGGGCCTTGAACCAGTGAGTCTCCTTCCTCTGCTCCAGCCGCTGTGGACTTCCCCAGTCTCCGGAGAGGGCCACAGAGATTGGTGGTAACCCGTGACTCTGTCTGGCCGACATGCCATGTCTTCTGGGTGGAATAGGTGCTGGAAACTGCAGCTAGGAGTTGGATGCAGAGCTTGGGGGAAGGGAAACAGACACTGCCACCCCAGGAAGGAGGAGGCCATCAACTGTCTTCAGAGCCGCGTGGGATGAGAAAGGAGTGGGGATAGTGAACCGAGGCAGGTGGCTACACCCTCTCCTCCCTGCTGTGAGGCAGGGCATCAGTGAGGAGTCCTAGGTCACCTCTCACCACATGGAATCCCCACAGCTACTGGGAATCTCTAGAGACCAAAGGATGGTGGGTGGGCGCGCTTTGTTCTTGTCATCTCTTACAGACCCTAAAGATAAAACACGATCCCACTGGGCTCTCGGCCAAAGAGATGATCCACCCTCAAGTTGAAGTTATCTCAGAGGGGGATGTCTCTATTCCGTGGGGGCGCCCAGTAGATGCCGATCGAACAGAGACTGGGTTCCTCTGTCAGAGCGCAGACCGGGGCAATCAGATCTGTCAGCTGCTCCCCCGGGACCCGCAGAGCTGACTTCTGACGATGAGGGGGTTTAAATGGAAGCACGGGGCCTGGGTGGGCTCGACCCTGAGGAGGAGGGAGGGGAAGACGGGCAGAGAGAAGGAAGCTGTAATACAGGAGACGAAAGAGCAATCCAGGAGGTCTGTGCAGTCACGGCTGGAAAGCCACATGTGGAACCAGCCACCCAGACACAGGACAGAACAACTGGAAGAAAGTCAGTAGGAAGAATTGCGGGGGATGGGGTTGGTAAATGGGGGGGAGGTAGATGAATGATGTATTCACTTGGAACATGTTGACTTGGGTGTCTGGAAGAACCCTGGAGCTAAGGGGCATCAGGTGATACAGAAGTTCCCTATGTGTGAGGTCCTGTGGATAGGGTGACATTCTCCCCAAATACAGGGGAAGGGGGTTGGTCAGAGATACCAACATACAGGGCCTTCAACAGTATGCAAGTAGGAGCAGCAAAAGACGGTCTGAAGCAAATAGTGCTTAACCACAAGGGAGGGAGATTGGAGAAGCAGGTGCTGTGGAGAGATGGGGAGGCATCCAGTGAGGCAGATTTAGGGCAGGAAGGGCTAGAGCAGGGTGAGGGTGAGGAGAAGGCGGCTGTTTGACAGGGTGCCCGAGAGTTAAACAGTGCTACCAACTACCCAGTGCTTCCTGCGGGCCAACCAGTCCAGGAACACTGCTGGCCTCTGGATGACTCTTCTGTGATGGTTTTAGCGCCCCCTCTACCCCAACCTGCCTGAGGTCCCTACCATGAGGTCCCTGCAGCCCGGTTACCTGGGAGAACCCATGGACCAGTGAATGCCCGATCCTGATGAGATGGTCTCACCGCCTCCAAATAGAGCACATGCAAGGGTCCGAGGGAGCGGTGAAGGCAGGCAGCAGGGGAGAGGCTCAGGGACCTCGGCTAGGAATATGCTTCTCCCCACCCTGCCCCACTGCCTCCTCATGGCGGAAGCCCCTGGAGAGAGGATTCGGGGCGGATGAAGAGAGGAAAAGGAAAAGCTGAGCTGAGAATAAGCGGTCTTCCCCACAAGTCGCTGTGCTTTGAGACAGATCAGTTTGAGCTGTGCTGCCAGCAAAGGACTGAGCACCTTCTCCAATGCTTCTCCCCTCCATGCTAAGGATGCTGCCTATATCCTCCCATGCAGGGATGCTGCCTGTGTATCCCCATGCTAGGGACACAGTCATCAGTCCCACTTAATTCTCTTTTTTCCTGATGGGAGGGAGAAAAATGACCCCCACAGAAGTCTTTTTTTTTTTTTTAGTGAAACACCATGAGGTACAGTTGTAGGCTTACATATTTTTGCGTTTGGGTTTCAGTTATACAATGATCAAGTACCCATCCCTCCACAAGTGCTCATTCTCCACCACCAATGATACAGTAGCCCTCCTACTCCCCCAATCCCCCCCACCACTCCACTCCTCCCCACCTCTATGGCAGGGCATTCCCTTTGCTCTCTCTTTCCTTTAGGGTTTTGTAGTTTGCAATAAAGGTATTGAGTGACCATTGTGTTTGGTCTATAGTCTACTTTCAGCACGTGTCTCGCATCCCGAGCGAGTCCTCCAAACACCCCTTACTTGGTGTTCCCTTCTCTATCTGAGCTGCCTTTTCCCCCAGCATGTGCTGCCGGCTCCCAAGCCATGGAGTAGATCTCCTGGTACTTATCTCAACTATTCTTGGGTGTTCATCTCCCATGCTGTTACTTTATATTCTCCAGATGAGTGCAATCTTTCTATGTCTGTCCCTCTCTTTCTGACTCATTTCACTTAGCATGATACTTTCCATGTAGAACCACTT
>JAOXYA010000005.1:13746686-13764199 GCA_028565675.1 Sorex palustris | reverse complement strand
TGCTGTGGTTTGCAAAAGAGGCATTGAGTGGCAATCATGTTCGGTCCATAGTCTACTTTCAGCATGCATCTCTCATCATGGAGGATCCTCCCAACATCCTTTACTTGGTGCTCCCCTCTCTATCTGAGCTCCCTTCTCCCCCGGCATGTGTGGTTGACCTCCAAACCATGGAGTGAACTTCCTGGTACTTATTTTGGCTCTTCTTGGGTGTTAGTCTCCCATTTTGTTACTTTATATTCCCCAGATGAATGCAGTCTTTCTATGTCTGTCCCTCTCTTTCTTACTCATTTCACTTAGCATGATACTTTCCATGTAGTACTACTTGTATGTAAATTTCATGACTTCATCTTTTCTATCAGCTGCATAGTACTCCACTTTGTAGATGTACCAAAGTTTCTTTAACCAGTCATCTGTTTTCGGCCACTCGACACCCGGATGTTTTTTCATCCCTCTCTCTTGGTCAGATTTAATGGGCAAACAAGACACCAGATTGACATATAGAAACTGGTCCAGAGGGCATAAGTACACTAGGGAGCAAGGAGGAAGCGGAGAGCTACCCAGAAGTGGGTGTCCTCTAGCACCTCTCCTCTCCCAAGCAGTTGGGTCCTGCCTCTGTCAGTCACAGAGGGAATTGGAACCCCTTCAGTCATTCAGCCCAGACACCCTAATGCTCCCCTTTGAGAGACACCCTAAAATGTTCACCCCCTCCTTCAGCCCTTTTTGCCTGGGCTGCCAGAGCAGCCCTTAACTGGTATGAGATGAGTTCTTCATATATTTTGGATATTCACCTTTATCCGATGTATGATAGCCTTTGTCCATCCCTTCATTCATTCAACAAGAACTACCAGCTTCCCTATGCCAGGCCTCAGCTGTCCACCTTGCTCACCCCCCCCCCCCTACAGAGAGGTGCTGCTGTGACCTTTTCAAAGGATAGGAGTGGTCCTCCCAAAAGCCTGAGTGACTCTCTTTTATTCCCCAGGAGCATGTGACTTCTGTCTGGGTTGAAATACAGACCCCCAACCAAAGCTACGCTTAGGAAATTATTAGCATGACAGCTTCATTTTGTTGCTGGGTGGTTTTGGGTTTTTGTTTGTTTTGAGGGCCACACCCAACGGTGTTTAGGGGCTACTCCTGACTCTGCACTCAAGGATCACTCCTGTTGGTGCTCAGGGGACCATTATGGGGTGTTGGGTCGGCCATGTGTAAGGCAAACGCCCTACCTGTTTCTCTTCTCCTCCCCACATTCCTGCACCAAGTTCCAAGGAACCCACGTTGTTTGTGTGTCCATCATTCTGAAAGATGTTCTGCTGTACAATAGTCTAAAGAGTTGGAGCCAAGACTCTGTAAAGGTACTGCTTAGTGGGACAGTCAGTGCTACGAAAAACCTAGGGACTGTGGGCATATGTTTTTACGATCTTCTCAATCCAAATGGAGCATTTACAATCTACGTCAAGCTACCCGTGACGTATTCGATATGCCAAACACATTAACAATTGTCACAATGGAGACATTACTGGGCCCGCTCAAGCAAATCGATGAACAAAGGGAGGACAGTGACAGTGACAGTGATTAATTATTGTAACCTAAATGGCTTTACATTATTATTCGTTACTGTTGTTTTTGGTCAGATTATTAGTTCTGCAGCATTCCAGAAGCACTCAGCCGCCGTTCTCTATTTCTCCAGCTTGCTAGGAACATCAAGTCCATTTTCTCCTGAACTTAGCCTCTGCACAGTTACTCTTTCCTTCCATGTCATATTCTCAGGTAGCATCAAAAGATTCCTGTACTTGCCTCTGCCTGGCTCTTCCCTTTCGGACCCTCCTTTACCAGCTTCCTGTCCTTTCCTCCTCCTTTCCTCCCAGCCTCCAAAGTATGGCCCATGTTCGTCACATCTTTGCCGTTCTCCTGGTTTGCATCCCTCCTCCAACCTGGGCACAGTACCCAGTGGTTGGCTTATTTAACATTTTTGCCTTTGGGGGTTATACCTGCTGGTGCTCAGGACCTACTCCTGGCCATGCTTGGATAGTTAGTAGTTTCGAGAGACACACACCCTATTTCCAATTTTTGCAGGGAAATGGGAGTCATTCTCCCAGCTTTGGTGACGTCATTTAAAACCTGGCAAAAGGGGATGTGGAGGTAGCCCAGGAGTAAGGAGTGTGTATTTTGCACACATAAGACCCATTCTAGCACACCATGTGGGCCCCTGGGCACTGTGGATATGGCCCTGGAGCCCTCCTAGCACTACCGGGGGGGGGGGGCATCCTCAGGTTCCAGCATTGAACCAGCCAGTGGGATTGTACCGATGTCCCTGGGACTGCCCTGGGGAGCCACCAGGCACATCCCCCAGAAAAACAAAACCCAAACTACATGGTCATTAAACCTGCCTGATTTGATTATCATAAAAACTGAGCAAATTATAGGATCACCAGGGCCTGGCACTTAGTAAAAACTCCAGACACTGGCTGCAGTTTCAAAGTACCTGTCTCAGTTCATTCAGGACCCCTTAATTACCACCTTCCACAGACACCCTCATTGTGGGTGCCTTATCTTCAACTGCATCTGCAAGATGATAGTACTTAAATATTCTTTTAAAAAAAGACAAATCTTCATGCATGATCACTCTTTATTTTGTTGTTGGGTAATTTGGGATATTTATTTGTTTTGAACGCCCCAGGGTTCCTACTGTGTCTGCAATCAGGAATCCTGGTGGTGCTCAGGGGACCTTTATGGGGTGCCAGGAATCGAACCTGGGTTGGCCACGTGTAAGGCAAGTGCCTTCCCCGCTGAACTCTCTCTCCAAATCCTTCAATATTCTTATTTCTGGGCCTTACTCTCCCCTGGACGGGCAGCAAAGGGAACTAGGGCATAGATCGTGTCTTATGTCAACACGGCAGTCTGCGGGACCCAGGCAGGGAACAGAAAAATAGACTTGGGTGGACGGAAAATGGGGAGGAGTGAGGACGTGGGCCAAGCGGGGGGCACACGTCCCTCTGGCCAATTGTTGCCATGCAGGAATATGGGCCCAGCATTGCCACATCTCAGCCTTTTCAAAAGGAGCCAGAAATCCAGATTCATCAGTGAAATGTCCTGAATTTCAGAAGTTGGGCCAACAGTGTGCAGGCCAAACAAAGCAGGCCTGTGAGACCCCAATTTGTGAAAACGGTCTCATTCACATGGCCCCAACACGTTCGTGCGCAAGCTGGTTATTTGGACCTTTGAACTCACTTTCACAGAGAGAAGCAGCTCTGTGAATGGCTTGGGCGGGTGGGGGGCTCCTGGCCCATCTAGGAGATGGATTCCTGTCTGTTCCCCCTCACCCATTGCCCCTCCAGCACCACACACACACACACACACACACAGTGCTCAGGACAATTCTAAGGAAGTGCAGTTCAAGCTGGGCCAGTGAAGGTGGGGAGCGTGGACAGACCAGCGTGAGGGTCCGCTTATTGCTGTTTCTGTAATGTCTTGGGGACTGCCAGACCCTGGAATGAAAGGTCACCTGAGTCTCTCTAACCCTCTGTCCACCTCTCAGCTGTTCCGTAGACGCAGACAAGGACCATCTTGTTCCCCAGTGCCGCTCCAGCCCCCGGCAGGTGTTAAGATCTCAATACATAGCTATGGAATGAATCTAAGGCCCAGGCCAGCTCTCCGGCATTCATTATTGAGTCCCTGGTGTGTGCCAAGGATGTAGGAGTGAATCAGACACTGGCCCGGTGTCCGGGAATTACTTGAGGAGAGAGATGGCCTAGATTAAAAGCCCAGAAAGGATTGCTTAAATGGTTTCCTGGAGCTGATCTAAAAATTGACCAGGTTTCCTCTGTTCCCCTTCCCGGAAGAGCAGGGGATGGGCAGTGACCTGGGGGTCGGGTCTCCTTCCTCCTCCTGGGCCCTCCCTCGCCCTTCGCCCCAACCCCGGGTTCCATCCACCCACAGGGTCGGGCCATGCCATGGCTGCTCTGAGACACGTTCCCCGTGTGGTGGCTCGAGTCCAGTGCCCGCCGCTCTTTCAAGTGGGCACCTTGGGAGGCCGTGTCCTCATTCCACTGGAGTGACTATGGCGCTGGACTGCTGCTTTGGCGAGTGTCCTCGGAGAAAGTTAGAAGCCACTGGGGGGACATTTATTTCATCGCTTTAGAATTAATTGTGTCTTGTTTTTTGACTCAGAAAGAAAAGAAATGTTGGGAGAAAAGGGTTATTCTTCGTTTCAAGTGACTCTGGGCGGTTTTCTAAAATCCAGTTTATGATCAGAGGAGAAATCTTTGCTGCCGGTGACTCACGGAGCCAGGACCCTGAAGACAGCGGGGGTCTAGAGAGGGCGAGCGGCTTGGGGGGCAGCTTGGAGGAATTCTCGACTGTGGATAAGAGTCAGGGGTCCCGGGGAGACCTACATTCTGGGGTTTGATTAAAACGGAAAAATGACCTGTGAATCTCATTCACTCTTTATTTTTATTTTGGGGAACACACCCAGCGGTGCTCAGAAGCTGCTCCCAAGGTGTTTGGGACCGTGCAGTACCAGGGTTCAAACCCAGGCCTTCCACATGCGAAGCTCATGCTCTGCCATTCGCTTGAGCTCCTCCGTGACCTCTGATCTGCTTTATTATCACAGAGCCTCAATATCTAGCACAGATTTCAGACCTATAGGTGTCCTCCAAATTGATTTGTAGGGAGGAAAAATGGAGGAGGAGGGGGAGGAGGAGGAGGAGGAGGAGATGGAGGAGCAGGAGGCTTCACATCTAAGTCTTCCTTGTGCTAGGCACGATTGTCTCTGATTGTCACCGCAAGCTTATGAATGAAACAATGTCACCTGCAAAGGAAACTCCAACCAGGGGTTTGAGAAATGTACCCAAGGTCACCAAGCCAAAGAATGACCGAGTTGGGATTGAACTCCAGTGGAAGGCTGTTACCCCGAATTCCTAACCTTTCCTCACCGGGCAGGTGGAGGGTCTGGCAGGGAGAGTGAGTCTGGGGGAAACTCCCTCCCAAGCTCCCATACTTTCTCACTTAGCAGGTTGGTAGAAGTGCCAACCACAGGTCTTCCTGGCCATCATGCGCAGCATCTCTTATTAGCCAAGGAACTCCAAGGTTTGAACACTGAGTCTAAATGGCTCCTCCAGAGGCTAGAGAGGTAGTACAGTGGAAAAGGTGCTTGCCTTGCATGCGGTCAACCCGGGTTAGGATCCCCAGCATCCCATGATGGTCCCCGGAGCACCCCCAGGAGTAAGTTGTGAGTGTGGCACCTGAGCATTGCTGGGTGCGACCCCAAAACAAAAAACAAAATACCAAAACATACACACACACAAAAGAAAGAGAAAGAGAGAGCGAGAGAGTGAGAGAGAAAGAAAGAAAGAAAAAGAAAGAAAGGAAGGAAGAAGAAAGAGAAAGAGGAAAGAAAGAAAGAAAGAAAGAAAGAAAGAAAGAAAGAAAGAGAGAGAGAGAAAGAGAAGAAAGAAAGGGAGAAAAAAGAAAAAAGAGAAAGAGGAAAGAAAGGAAGGAAGGAAGGAAGGAAGGAAGGAAGGAAGAAAGGAAGGAAGGAAGGAAAAGAAAGAGAATGGAAAGAAAAAGAAATGGCTCCCAGGAGGGTGTCTGGCTGGCTGACCGGAATTCCTGCAGAGCTCAGCAAGGTTTGGGGGGAATTCGGTAGAACATGACTTCTCAGGAAAATGGTCAGGCCAATGAAGCACAGAGGAAGGACAGGGGATTTGGGCTGGAAAAGTGACCTGAGTGCTGACTGACCTTCCCACCCCATGCCCCTGCACCTCATCTCCCCACCTGCAGGAAACACATTTTGCCCAGGCTCTGGGAAGCGGAGCTCTTTCCTCTTGCGTGCCTGTGGGCTTCTCACCCGCCCCTTTCTCTCCCCAGGCTGGAGGAGAACTACGAGATCGCGGAAGGGGTGTGCATCCCCCGCAGCGCCCTCTACATGCACTACCTGGATTTCTGCGAGAAGAATGACACGCAGCCTGTCAATGCCGCCAGCTTTGGGAAGGTGGGTCCAGGGGCGCCGGGCTGGCGCCTGCTCCCTTTCTCAAGTGCGAGCCACTTGTGTGCGGTTCCTTCTCCTCCTCCTCGCTTAAACTCGGAGATCGAGTCTTTAACGTTGCATGTGTAACTTTTGCTCTCGGAGTTTGCTGCTGAAAGTTTGAATGCTTGCAAACCCAGTAATACCGTACCACACGCTAAGACATCAAAAGTAATAATGTCAAAGCTTTTTTTTCTTTTAAAAAATCAAGATGGTTCAAATGCTGTAAAAGAAGAGGTGACTTTAATTTGAATTTCCCTGGTAGGAAATTGGAAGACTGGGGTGGAGAGAAAAACTTAAGGTTTGAAAATGGGACAAAACCAGGCATCCTGCAGGGGAAGGGCATCATGCAGGGTCTTTTCTTGGTCCTGAGGGCAAGGAGAACGTGAGACGGTCACAGAGTGACCAGAGGGCTTTTCCCCAAGGCCATGCCGGCCTCACATGGAGCATTGGCGAGCAGGTGAGTTTTCTGTCCAGCCTTGCACAATTCAGGCTGGTGAGTCACTGTTTGTCTGAAGGATTCAGAACCGTGGCTGTAATGGCACCCAGGGGTGGGACCCAGCACCTAAACCGGGGTGGGTGAAGGGAGTGAAGGAGAGACTAGAGTTCTTAGCACCCCAACAGGGGGAGGGGTATCTTCCCACATGCCATGGACAGGGCCAAAACTGCACAAGGGCCAAGTGTCCAGGAGAGCTGGGGTTCTCCATCAAGATGTTCTTTAGGCTTCTTGTTGCACAGGGACTTGTGAGGATGTGTGTGGGTGAGAGGAAATGTTCCAGTGCCACTGACAGCTGCCAGGGCGCCCCGATCCCAGGCATTCCTGCTCCTGCTTCCTCTCCCCGACACAGAGGGGGCTCCCTGGGGGAGGAGGGAGGGACACACACACACACACACACACACACACACACACAGCCTATCTCCAGAGCCCAGATGTACAATCGGGTTTCTCTGCTGGCTTCACAGCAAAACCTTTTCCCTTTGGAGAAATGGGGTTCATGGCCCTCAGGGATGCTCTCCGCAGAGCATCTTCCCATTTCTGGAGGTGAATCCATCTGGGAGCTGATAAGGGCTTCTAAACTGACCCTTTTCTGACACTTCCATCTCTTTTGTGCCCCCGAGGGTGGAGGAAACTGGTGAGAAACTGCAGGTGAAGCCAGTGGGCCTGGTATGCTGGTATGGTTCCCCAAAGCGGGGGGAAAAAACTCAGTGAAGAGAAAGAAGCTTATGAGAAGAGACAGCTTGATATATGGATTCAAATCAGGAATATTGAGGATATAAATTATGGGGGGGGGTTCTGGAGGGACGGTCTTCCAAGCAGTGCTCAAAGGTTCAGGGGGTCCCTCCAGAGCTGGACTCCAGTGCACAGGCCTGAGGGTGGGTACTGGGACTTCGTGGGTCCCTAGTGGTACTTAGGAATCTCTGGGGGGTGCTGTTTGTGATTCTTGGGGGTAGAGGGAGTAGGAGCAGTTAGTTGTTCAGTTAACGCTTGTCACCGTGGGCAGCCTCTGAGCAGAGCTGTCCCGACTTCAGGATGCATCTGTGGAGCTTTTCACGCAGAGTCTCTGAGGCCCCGATACCTCTCCTCGGCATTCAGGACCAAAAAGAAGAAAGAAAGATATGGAACCAGCTCAGCACTGGTCTCTCCAGCTGTCTGAGTGCGCTCGAGTGAAACAGAGCCCAGCAAGGGGGCTCCCGGTGGCCCCTGCCTAGGTCTCCCGTAGCCTCCCTCGACCCACCCACCCCCAAGCTGGCAGCCGGTTCCGATGGTGAGTGGCAGCTGGCTTTTGCTGCCAGGAAGACCTGCAGTGGCCCAGCCCTCTGGGCATCGGAGCTCCCAGAACTTCAGAAGCTCCTCGCTGGCCCAGTCCAGTTCAGGACACAGAGAGGTGCTCCAGGCTGGGTCACTTCCCATATCCCTGTGCCCGCATCTGACCCTTGGATGGGCGATAACTCCACTCAGGGTACTCCAGGGATAAAGCAGGACAGAGCTTCTGAGGGATTTTCTTGGGGGGCGGGGTGGGTTTCATCAAAGTGCCAGGGATCAACCCCAGGACTCTTGTATGTTATCACTCATTTTACCAGTGAGTCATCATCCCTCTCCTATTAAGGGGGCAATTAGGAAAGCCAAGGGAAGAAGACACCGACTGTGGCTCAAAGTGGCCCTGTTCTTTTTCCCTTTTTCTTAATACAGTTGAACTATTCTATATTATAGCATATGGTTGATTACAAATATATATCACAGCAAATTGACTAGTTATAACATAATAGCCATATCTAAGAATTTGCTTGAGCACTGTCCTCTTGTTATTCATTGATTTGCTTGAGTGGGCACTAGTAACGTCTCACAACAAATTGTGAGACTTGTTACTGTTTTTGGCATATTGAATATACCACGGGTAGCTTGCCAGGCTCTGCCCTGCGGGCGGGATACTCTCGGTAGCTTTCCAGGCTCTCTGAGATGGGGGGAGGAATCAAATCCGGGTTGGCCGTGTGCAAGACAAACGCCCTACCCGCTGTGCTAATGCTCTAAGAATATATCTACAAAATCATCACATCTTCTCTAAGCAAGTGCCTCTTAAACTTTTTCCTCTCAGGGGCTCCTTGTCACCTGAGAAATTTTTGCATGGCCTCCAGGTCTGTAGGTATTGAAAATGGATTTATAAGTGCTGGGAAGGTGGGTCAGTGAGCTGAGTGCATGTGTGTGAGGCACGGGTTTGATCCCTGTCACTCACTGCATGGTCCCCCCATGCACCCCTGGGAGTGAGCTCAGGGCAGGGTGTAACCCAGATATAAAGATTAGAATAGGGATTTAAAAAAATCCACCCACAAACTAATAATAAAGGAATTTATATTAAAAGGCTGGAGAGGTAGAACAGCTGGTTGGGCGTGTGAAATCTGGGGGCGCTGGAAAGTACAGGGTTAAGGTACTTACCTTGTACAAGGCTAACCCCAGTTCTTTCCCCAACATGGCAGATGGTGCCCTGAACCCTGCCCAAAGTGACCCCCCTGGGCTTAGCCAGGAGTAGCCCCTCAGCACTGCCAGTGTATCCCCTGGAGGAGAGAGGAATCTCTCCGGGCCTCTGGTATTGGTGATACTTGAAGCCCAGAGCTCCAAGACATATCTGGGATCTCTCAAGCCTGGATGATTGGAAGGAAGGAACCCAAAGCCCAAGGACAAGCCTCCCCCAGCCCAAACTACCCATAATCACATGTTCCCTAGGGAAGGGGCAGAGTTGATGCAAACTATTCAGATGCGTATACTCATCCCCAGTCTCCCTTGCTCTGCCCTCCCACCCCAGATTCCATATCATGTGTTTCCCACCTCTCTTGTGGCACACAACATGCACAGACACCAGATCCAGACAGTCCGGGTTTGAATCCTGTTACCACTTACCACTTGTGAGAGCTCAGGCAATTTCCCAGCAGCTCTGAGCCTCAATCCTCTCATCTGTGAAGTGGGCAGTGTTGGCCGCCTTCTGCAGAATGGTTATTCAAAGGGCTGTGGCTGGCCGGTGTGAACTCCAGTCCAGTGAGCTATGGTTGACACTTCCGTTTGCCACAGCAACGGTTCATGCTTTTCATCACTTCTTAACATGTCATCACGAATATAGCATGTTTCAACCTAGCTGCTCTTCCTCCTGAACAATTTCGAGAACAATTGTTCTAAAAATTCTCATCACACACATACACAATGCCATCACCACCCTCACCCTCTCTTATTACTGTCTTCAGAATCTTTCCATTTCTGACTTACCCCCATGTCTTATGTAACTCACCTCCTTCTAGCTAAATTGGTGTGTGATGACTGTCTATGTCACAGTCACACATGTGACCCCCTCCTCCAGTCAGCTGAGGGACCAGGCTGGGTTCACAGGGGTTTTTGCAAACCCCTCAGCTGTCGATTGCTCCCCGCAATAAGCTATGGGTTCCCGGGTTCCCTGTAGCCTCTCAAACCCTCCCTCCACCCCCAGGCCTGATTTGCATCTCACTGCAGCAGAAGTGAAGTCTTAGTGTTTTGTTTTATTTTTTTTTTTTGGCATTTCTCTCATGGAATATTCAGTAGAACCTATAGCCTTCTCTATCCACTCAGCCCCAGTGGGTGGTATTAAAAAAAATAATTGCCAAGGGGTTGGGGACACAGAACAGTGGGCTTGAGCATACACTTGGTATGTTCTAGACCGGAACTTTCTTTTTTCTTTTCTTTTCTTTTTTTATTGATTCACTGAGATACACAGTTACAAAGCTGTTCATGGTCAGGGTTCAGACATACAGTGTTCCAACACTCATCCCTCCACCAGTGTTCATTCCCCAGTGCCAATGTTCCCGGTGTCCCTCTTGCCACCTTGTCCCCAGTCTGTCTATGACAGGCCCTTCTCCCTCCCCACTCTCTCCCTATTTCTCTCTTTCTCTTTCTCTCACTCCTCCCCCTCTTTCTCTCCATCCTTTAGGCACTGTGCTTTGCTATACAAATGCTGAGAGGTCATCATATTTGTTCCTTTACCTGTTTTCAGAATGCAATCCTTATCCAGAATCATTGCCATAGTGGTCCTTTCTCCATCCCAACTGCCTCCTCCCCCAGCACTTAAGGCAGGCTTCCAACTGTAGACCAATCCTCCTGGCCCTTGTTTCTACTTAGACCCTAATTGTGATACCCCCCACCCTGTGACTCCCAGGCCCCCACTGGAGGTAGCCCTGATGGCCCCCAGCACAGCTGAGCCAAGCACTGGGCTGTCAGGCCCACACGGCTGGGTCAAGTAGCACCAGGGGGAGTATCTCCCCCTGGGTAGACACCCTCCACCCCGCCCAAAGAGTTGCTGATGAGGTAGAGTTATAGCAGCATTGTCCAACTACTCGGGACAGTCCCCATTTCCAGATAGGATCACTGAGGGTTGGGTGCTTCCCAGCCCTTCCCCAGACCACCGGAAGCAGGGGGTGAGCCTTATGGTCTTAAAAGAAATTAGGTTGCTCCAGGGAGATGGCTTCAAGGGCTGGAGCATGTGCTGTCCCTGAAGGAGCCCCCTACCCCGAGTTTGATCCCTGGCACTGCAGGGTCTCCTGAGGATGCCTGGGAGCAATCCCGCAGAACATGGAGCTGCTGACAGGATCCCTGAGCACTGTTGATTGGAGAGAGAGAGAGAGGGAGAGGAGAGAGGAGAGAGAAGAGAGGAGAGAAGGAGAGAGAGGAGGGAGAGAAAGAGAGAGGAGAGAGGAAACAGAGAAAGAGAGAGAGGAGAGAGAAGAAAAGAAAGATTTTCCATGTTTAGACTTAAACTTCCAGCAATTAGAAGTTCCTTTAGTCACCCTGGCTCCCAATTCATTTCTCTTCTGTTAAAAAGAAAGAAATGGATGTTTCCAGCAAGGGTCCGAGACTCCTGCATCATTTCTGCATCAAATGGTTCTAAAACAGCATTTGTCATCAAACCGCTACTTAACTTTTTGCCTTTTACAAAGCGCTTCTTGGGACCTGAGAGGTAGAACAGCAGGTAGGGCGCTTCCCTCGCACGCTGCTGACCTTGGTTCAATCTCTGCCCCCCACCCTCCAAATATTCCCCCTGAACCCCAGCCAGGAGTGATCTCTAAACGCAGAGTCAGGAGTAAGCCTTGAGCACAGCTTGGTGTGCCCCGTTTCCCACCCCCCCCCCCCGCTCCAAAAAAACAAACACATACAAAAAAGCACTTCTCCCTCCCACCCCTGGTCCCAAGTGACTTGTGCAGTGAACCCAAGGGACCCTGACTGGGTAACTTTCCGGCTGTGTATCCCTGATGCATGAGTCTGCATGACCATCTGCCACGCTCTAAGTGTAGAAGGACCCCGTGGAACCCTGACCCTCAGCTTCCCAGGAGCCAGCTCTGGTCAGTGGCAGGTCTTTGCTTACTAGGTAAGGACTGAAACTGTCAGACCCACCAAAGCCCCAAAGCCTGCCCATCCCGACTGCAGCTCCTTCCCTAAACACTGAGGGTGGCCATGAAGCCAGGTGCCGATGCTGGACCCACATGGGACACGGCACAAGCGGAGCCTGTTTGCGTTGGGCCGCCTTGGATTGCCCTGGTTCTCATCCAGGAATTGGGTTCCTGCAAACTCCCTAGGGCTGTTCATGGTGGGTGGTGCCTCGTGTCCACATCTCATCCAGTGCAGGCCAACTCCTCTTCCTCATCTTCAAGAAGAGGGCAGGGCCTCGAGCAGACCATAATAGGGAACTTGGCTTAAAATAAATCAAGCCAAGATTCCTCAGGCGGTCCAATCACTCACCTGTGGGTTTTGTTGTTGTTGTTGTTGTTTTGTTGTTTGTTTTGTTTTTTGAGTCCTAACCATCGGTGCACAGGGCTTACTCCTGGTGGGGCTCAGGGGACCATGTGGAATACCAGGAATTGAATCCCAGGTCAGCCCTTACCCGCTGTCCTATTTTTCTGGCTCCACTAATGTTTGTCTTAAAAAAAAAATGCAGCCTAGAGAGAGAGAGCTCAGAGGGCTAGAATGCAGACCTGGCATCCACGAGACCCCAAGAGTTGAATCCCAGAACTTCTTTCCCAACCCCTCACCCCCACAGGGGTCCTGGTGACACCCCCGAGACCATTACTGCTGGTCCAGAGCGGCACTGAGAAGTGCTCCCCAAAATGCATCCTCCAAATGATTTCGGGGTCAGCTGCAGGCTGATGTCCAACTGGGAAGGAAGAGAGAGCATGGTTTGGGAGAAGCTGCCTGGGCAGAGAAGGTATCGCCTCTGGTTCCCGGGGCCCAAAAGAAAGGACTGGAACAGTCCCGCCCGCCACCCTCCAGGAGAGTGGGCCAGAACTCCCCCCCCCCCCCCGCACTCCACAAAGTCCCCCCTCCACTCCTGCGTCCTGCCTTCCCAGGCTGAAAGGGAGAGTCGGGGTGATGTGGCCGGGGGGGTAGGGGGGGGTAGCGCTTCTCGAGTCATTAAAGGGAATTTGGAAGCCGGGATGTTGCGGAATGTTAGATCAGTGGCTGGAACAGCGTGTGGCGTTCTTTAAGCAGGCTTCATTGAGCCCACACAAAGGGGCTGCCTGCCCGTCTGCTCATTTATGCAGCCGCCCGGCTCCCCCTCGCACCCGCCACAAAAGTGCTGCTCAGCCGGTCCCCCAGCTCTGTCCGGGAATGAAAAGCAGCCGGGCCCGGCCAGCCGACTCAGGAGTTTCAAGAGGCAAGAACTCCTCTCGGAGGGGCTGGACTTGGGGAGGCTGGGACCGGGCAGTTACTGGGTGAAAGGCGACGAAGACCGTTTGTGATCTGCAACCCCGAAGAAGAAACGTTTGAATAGGGGAAGAGCGGCCCGCACCCCCCCCCCCCACTTCTTCCCAGAAATAATGTGTGTGCTGGGAGGAGAAGGAGGAGGAGGAGGAGGAGACCCACGCCCTCCCTGGCGGTCCTCGCCCTCCTCTAACCTGGGGGGGGATGGGGTTGAGCTTCCTCCTCTGGGCAAAACATGGTCACCGCACCCCCGAGGCCCCCGCCTTGGACATTTCCTCTCCTCTGAGTTCCTTATTGGAAATGACTTTCTTCTATTTGGGGGAGGAGGACGAGAGGATTTGGCCACCAAGTATTCTTTTAGATCAAAAGTTTGGTGTTTTTTTTTTCTCCCCAACGGAAGAAAGACTCCAGCTGCACAGCTGTGGAGTCCTGTGGAGGCCCCCAGCCCTGGCAGGAATGAGGGGCCACGCACAGGGGCTCCAGCTGCCCGGGAAGGGATTAAGGAGGACGCAGGAGGCCAGACAGGGGGGACACGGAGATTGGCAGAGGGGGACCCTCCCTGGCAGCTGGTCACCCCTCTCCTGCCAGGGGACCAACCCAAGCCACCCTCCTCCTGGCCTTGGGACTGCTGAAGCCCAGGGGCCCGGCTGGACACTCACTCCCCGCTCCTGCCCTCTGCAGCTGGCCTGCGTGTTGAGCTGGGCCAGTGCATCTGCATTATCAGATCTTCCGAGACACTCGGTGCTCCAAGGGAAAAAAGAGAGAAAGGTCCCTTTTGGTCCTTGGATTTAGTACATTCTTTTTTTTTTTTTTAAAGAGGCTGAGGGTGGCAGAGTGGCAGAGTGGGGGGAATGACTCAGGGTGTGTGTGTATGTGTGTGTGTGTGTTGGGGGACTTGAGCATCACACATATATCTAGTGATGCTCAGGGCTTCCTTCTGACTCTGTGCTCAGGTATCACTTCTAGCACTGCTCAGGGGATCATATGAGAGGCTGAGAGTCGAACCAGGTTGGCTGCATGCCAGGCAAGCGCCTGACCCGCTGTACTATCCCTCCAACCCCAAGACTCAGGGTTTAAAGGCACCTGCCTTGCAAGCACGAGGTCTTGAGTTCGATCCTCAGTGCCACCCGCATGCACTGAACACAGTCCCTGCAGCTCAGCCATCTGAGTCCCCTGGTGCCACCTCAGAGCAGGGGCCTCCAGCACACACCAGGGGAGCAATACTGAGACCTCCACGAGTGCTCCACAACAAAGTGTGTGCAACTCTCCTGCCTGCCCACTTCCCCCTGCCCCTCCCCCATCCCACCCCTCACTCAATCACCCCAGCAAGAGAAGCAACAAAGGGACAGGACAGGGGAGCATGTGTCAGGCTTCTGCGCCTCGCAGGAAGCACCTGGGCCATGGTGGTTGGAGAACCTTTAGGTCTCTGCCTTGAGGCTCACAGCTCCTGGGTTGGATCCCAGCTCAGAGGTGGACCCTTGCTTCCTGTGTACACAGCCCCGTGTTCAATCCCCGGTTCCAGAAAAGAAAAAATAAAAGTAAATCAACAGCTCTACCCTTGAAAAACTATTGGGAAGGGGAAAGCACCTTCAAACTTAAAAATAAAAATCCCGGGGCCGGAGCCATCGTACAGCAGGGAGGGTGTTTGCCTTTCACGCACCGACCCAGGTTCGATTCCAGCATCCTGCATGGTCCCCCAAGCACCTCCAGAAGTAATTCCTGAGTGCATGAGCCAGGAGTAACCCCTGAGCATCGCTGGGTGTGACCCAAAAAGCAAAAAAAAAAAAACAAACCAAAAAACAAAACAAACAAAAAAAGAAAAGAAAAAGAAAGAAAAGAAAGAGAGAAAGAAAGAAAGAAAGAAAGAAAGAAAGAAAGAAAGAGATAAAAATGCCCCACCACAAAATAGCATGAAGAACATAAGGAGCTCCAGGCTCGCAGCACGACTGAGCTCATCACCACCCTGGCGCCAGTCTCAGGGGGACGCGGGGTTGGGACAGTGCTCATGCTTCCCCCCCATCCACCCCATGGAGCAGGGCGTGAGCCCACCTGTTTCCTCCATGGGCGCCCGTTCTCTCCGCAGCCCACTGGCGCTCCTTGCTCCCCTCCCGTGGCCAGAGGGACCCTTTGGAAAGGGAAGTCGGGTCTTGCTCCCAACTCCGGGTCTCAGAGTGTGTTGACTCTCCATCCACCCCTGCTGGCCTCCTGGCGACAGCGGCTTCCCCAGAGCAGCCCCAGCTCCTGCTACCTGGCACTGCAGGTCCCCCGCCCACCCCCCAAACCCGGCTGGCCAGTTGACTTCTCTCGCCTCTCTGCTCGGCCCTCCTGCCCCCCAGCTATGCTCCAGGTCGATTCTCTCCCTCCAAGAGGCCACTCAGATGCCATGAGCCGAAGAGTCCTCAGCACCTTCGGGGAAAGGACAGCCCCGGTTCCCTACCTGGCCCTGCTGCCCTCCCTCAGCACCCCCTAGCTCCCAGCTGAGGTCAGAGGCCAGTGACCTCGTCCCTTGTCCGGCGCCCACCAGAAGCTGCTTGATTGTGTTTCACTGGTTGTGTTTTGCTCGGTGGTGGCGGTGGCATCTTCTTCGTGTCTTGCGAGGAGTTTGGCCCATAGCAGAGGTTCAGTAGTTAGTGTCGATGGGAGCGGCTGCATGCCAGGCACGGGGAGGCATGACAGATGGTGACAGTGGCACAGGCCCCAGACTCCACGGACACCATGCTGACACCACGCACACAGCCCCGGAGGGCTTCTGGGGAGAAGTAAGATTCATGCTAAGCCTGGAAGTCTCAGCAGATGTTAGACTGTCATGGGGCCTGGGGAGTAAGTTCTGAGTTCTGGAAAATCAAGGCCAGAGCCATGGCCTGGGGCCAGAGCCCGGGAACATGGGAAGATGGGGGCCTGGGATGAAGGCAGGGCCGATCCTCAGGGACTGGCCGACTGGGAGCTGGAGTGGGGGGTGCCTGATGTGGTGACAAGGAAGAGCTCTTAAGCCGAGACTGTGCTACAACATCAGGCTCTCTCCCGGGCCCCCGACTTAGTTGAAACCCTGGCAGATGCTTTTTAATACAGTGATCTTCTGCCTTTTGGGTTGGGGGCCATGCCTGGCAGTGCTTGCTCCTGGCCTGCTCCTGGCTCTGTGCTCAGAGATCACTCCTGGCGGGCCTCAGGGGACCAGATGCAGTTCTAGGGATCAAACCTGGCTTGGCCGTGGGCAGGGCAAGGCAAGTCCCTTATCCCATGGATTATCCCTTGGGGTTTTCCTGAAGCAGAAATGTTCAGTTGCCAGATTTCCATCTTCTAGGGTTTCAGGTTGATTTCTTTCCTCCCTTCCTCCCTCCCTCCCTTCCTTCCTTTCTTCCTCCCTCCCTCCCTCCCTCCCTCTCCTCTTCTTCATTCCTTCCTTCTTCCTTCCTTCCTTCCTTCCTTCCTCTTTCTTTCTTTCTTTCTTTCTTTCTCTCTCTCTTTCTTTCCTTCCTTCCTTCTTTCTTTCATCACCATGAGAGTTAGACCCTTACAAAGCTGCTTGTGCTTGGGTTCAGTCGTTCCAACACCTGTCCCTCCACCAGGGTAATTTCCCAGCATTAGTGTCCCAAGTTTCCCTCCCACCCCTCCCAGCTACCTCCCACCCCTGCCTGCTTCTATGGCCGGCACCTCTCTCTCTTTCCCTGGTGCAGGTTGGTTTAATCTGAGGGGGGATGCTGGCTGCCTGTCACCAACCTTTCAGCAACCTTCCCCCGGCCACCACACCCTCTTTCCCCGGCTCCTGTGGAGGTGAGGCCTCAGATACTGCTGACGGGCAGGAACCGCCCGACGGGCAGGGAAGTGCTGAGAGTGTCTGGCATAGCAGGGCAGGGAAGTGCTGCAAATGGACGAAAGCCTACTGTTGGGAGAAGGAAAGGGGAATCTTGGGGGACTTGGGAGCCCCTGGATTCTTGCAGAGGTAATAGTGTGGCTATGGGCAAGCCAGCTGCTCTGCCTCTGGTGAGCTATGTGGCCTCAGTTTACCTCCTGTGCTGAGGAACTAGCACTGGGCTTGTCGTTTGTCTGGTTGGAGTGACTCGTTGAGCCCCGTGAAGCAGTGGGGAGGGGGCGTGTCTAAACCAGGCCTTGAACCCAGGCAAGCCCAGTCCCACCAGTGTAAGAATCTAGGCTCGCTGAAGGTTGTGTGTTCGCGGGCTCTCTGGACGGCTGTTGGCCTAGGACAGACAGGGCCAGGCCGGTGGATCTTAGTGGCAGTTTATTACAAGCAAGTTTATCCCATCGAAAGACCCTCATGTTACGAAG
>JAOXYA010000005.1:13679412-13716908 GCA_028565675.1 Sorex palustris | reverse complement strand
ATCCCCGTATCCCCCCCCCCCCCCCTCCCCCCCCCCCCCCGCCCCATCCCATCCTACCTCTGTGGCAGGGCATTCCCTTTTGTTATCTCTCTCCTTTTGAGTGCTGTGGTTTGCTGAACTTTTTTTTTAACCACACGCAACACGTGCATGCACGAATGCACACACACACATACCTACACACATATGCACAATCGTTGGACAGAGCAGGCACGTGGGCACCTCGCAGGCAACGTCACGAATCTCAGAGAGGAGATACTGCATTGCAGTATCTTTGCAGTTTTCACTTTCACATCACGTGAGGTGGAACCATACCTGAGTGTCATTCCCCGCCCTCCCCGCCCCACCCCATCCATTGACCAAGCGCTCTGAAAGGGCCCTGCTCATCCACCTCGTGGTCACTTTCTGTGGCTTGGGGGGTGACAGGCAAGCTGAAAGAATGCGTGGCAGACAAAAGCCCAGCTCCCCCTTTCTGCCTGGACGTGTCAAAGACACAGTCGGTAGCTTGTGTTTGGGTCATGTGTTTGCTGGATGGAAACAGCTCATTAGGAGAAAGTGCTGCTGTTCCCGCCCCTCCCCCGCCCGTGGGGTATCTTCTCATTCCCACACCCTCCTGCCCGCACTGTGCCGCTGTGAATGGTGGCGGGGTTTGGTGTCAGTGGAGCGGGCTGCGGTGACAGTGATGGAGTGGGTCACCACATGGATGCGGGGGGGGGGGGACGCGCGGGGAGAGGAGCAGGGACTCAATCACCTCTCCCCAGAACAGCCTCTTTCAAAGGTAGTTGACTCCTTTCTTTTTAATTCCTCCTTTTTTTTCTCTCTGATTCATTTTCACGACAGATTCTAGTCTTTCTCTGCTGCTGAGCAGTGGTGTGTGTGTGTGTGTGTGTGTGAGAGAGAGAGAGAGAGAGAGAGAGAGAGAGTGAGAGAGAGAGGGAGACGTGCATGCATGTGTGTTTTTAGCAAAATTAGGCAGCCAAGGTAAGGCAGCAAGCAATGAACTTTGAGTCCTCATGGAGCTGAGCAAATCGACATCTTCTAGAGAAGAGAGAGAGACAGAGACAGAGACAGAGACAGAGACAGAGACAGAGAAGATGAGAAAGAGAGGGAGAGAGAGGGGGAGAAAGAGAGAAGGAGAGGGAGAGAGACAGAGAGGAAAGAAAGGGAGAGACAGAGAGAGGAGAGAGGCAGAGAGACTTTTGGGTCTTTTTGGGTCACACCCAGCGATGTACAGGGGTTACTGCTGGCTCATGCACTCAGGAATTACTCCTGGCGATGCTTGGGGGGGGGCATATGGGATGCTGGGATTGAACTCGGGTTGGCCGCTTGCAAGGCAAATGCCCTCCCCACTGTATTATTGCTCCGGCCTTGGATTTCTAATTCTTCTTCTTTTTTTTTTTCCTTTTTGGGTGGGCTGGAGCAGATAGTACAGTGGGTAGGGTATTTGCCTTGCACGCGGCCGATCTGGCCGACCCAGGTTTGATTCCTCCACCCCTCTCCGAGAGCCTGGCAAGCTACCGAGAGTATCTCGCCCGCATAGCAAAGCCTGGCAAGCTCCTCATGACATATTTGATATGCCAAACACAGTAACAAGTGTCACAATGGAGACGTTACTCGAGCAAATCGATGAACAACGGGAGGACAGTGACAGTGACAGTGCTTTTTGTATCACACCCGGCAATGCTCAGGGGTTACTCCTGGCTGCACTCAGGAATTACAACTGGCGGTGCTCGAGGGACCTTATGGGATGCTGGGAATCAAATCCAGATTGGCCGCGTGCAAGGCAAGCGCCCTACCCACTGTGCTATCTCTTCAGCCCCTCGGATTTCTAATTCTTAATCCCCCCTTTGAATTTTGATTATTTGAAGTTTAAATTCATATGAAAAACAAAAGGTGAAGAGGAGTAGAAAGGTTGAAAGTAAAGATGCAGGTGTGAGGACATGATGCCCTGACGTGCAGGTTTGTTCTGGAGTCAGAAAGTGTGGACTGTCCACTGTTAAACAGTTCTGGTCATGACATGGAGCAGTGGTACCTGGGACACCCTCCAGCCAGCTTGTCTTCACCCCATCAGAATACACCCATTGTGTGGCAGGGATACACACCAGTGGCACTGATCTTTGTAAAGAAATACAATTAGACCTCATCCCTACAGCTTCTCAGAAGGAACTGTGACTTTGGGGAAGAAAACAGGGAATAGTATGTTTACTAGGATAGTAATTGCTTTAAAAGGATAAATCATTCCCCCCCAAATTGCCAAAACTGATTCCATTTGGGTTTTAAACCTCAACAGAAAGCTGGAAAGGAAAACAATCAGCTCACCCATGGGGGGCACTGGGACTGGGGCTAGAGATTGAGTGCCTGCCTTGCAGGTGGGGGCCTGGCTTCCGTCCAGGGCACTGCAGACAAAAGTCGGGTCAGATAGCTTAAAGGGGATGTGGAGGAGCTAAGTTCTATTCCCAGCTCTGAATGGCCCCCAGGCAATGGCAGGTGTGACCCCAAGTGGTCCCCTTTATGACTGGATCTGAGCTTTGAACAGCCAGGTCCCAAGTACCTCTGGGTGTGGTCCTCTAGCCCCCCGAGCACTAATTTGGAGGTCCCCCCAATAGAAGCCATAGAAAGTGAGGAGATGTTTTGCAATGCAATAACAAAGAATTATTTTCTAGAACATGCGATAAATCCCTCTAGTTTAAGAGAGTCTATACCCCAGTTAGAATGAATGGGCAAAGAATGTGATGAATAGGAGGAAAACCAAGTGGATAATCATATAAAATATATGTGGCTTTCTAGTAAGTAGAAAAACACTGATTATAAAGACACTTAAGACACCCTTCATACACTCTTGAGACTGGCAGATATATTTTATACACTACCAGTTAGAAATGTTAAAATTTTGATGAGCAAATTTATAAGACTTATTTATGCAGGGGAGTCTTATAAGACTTGAGATGTAGATTGTCTTGAACCCCGAAATAGACTTTCTAACCTAGGCACAGGGAAACAGTTACACCAACATTCATGGGCCATCGTATCCAATAGTAAAGAATGGGACACGACCACATAACTAAGTCATGGTCCCTTCACTGGAGTCCCCTGTGTCCACATGGAAAGACTGCCCAAAGCAGGTTGCAGAGTACTCTGTAAATAAGACGCCATTTAGATCAAGTGTGAAATATATCCTCTTTTGTTTGTGGCTACAGAAATGTGTGTAGATAAAATACACGTGAGCATCAAACACCAAATTTCAGCAGAATAATGGGATGAAGTGGAGATTTCCAGGGACCACTAGCTTCAATTTTTAAACATCTTTTTCAAATAGAGTAAAAGAGGAATCTGGGCATAGATAGGTGTTCATGAGGCTGGAGCGATAGTACTTCAGGTAGGGCATTTGCCTTGCACATGGCCGACCTAGGTTTGATCCCCGGCATTCCATATGGTCCCCCGAGCACCACCAGGAGTACTTCCTGAGCGCAGAGTCAGGAGTAACCCCTGAGCATCGCCACGTGTGACCCAAAAAGCCAAAAAATAAAAGTTTATAAGATGTGACATGTAACAACAGCAATTATCTCCTTTGGTCACTGGTGCTTTTTCCACGACAGACCCTTGCTCTCTTTAGTTCTCTGACTTTACACAAGTTCTGGGGCTTCCCCAGGTATTCACTGAAGACTGTGCTCCTACTGTCTTCAGAACCGGTGGTGCAAAGTTTAGAGGACTTACCATAGTACACCTGCTGAGTGCTCAGTACCTGCCCCTTGGATTCATTCATCTAAAATACTGAGTCTTTGCCTGCGGTTGGCCCCCATTCTGGATGCTGGGTAGAGAACAGAAAGGGGGGGAAATGCTGTGTTTCTGGAGCTCACAGTCTAGTGTCGGGAGGCACGTGATCGAGATAACTAGTGTAGCAGATGGAGCTAGGCAGCGAGGAGAGAAAGTGTCGGCGATGTTAGTAATTGCCTCTTTCCTGTCTGTGTCTCGGCAGCGTCTCTCTTCCTCTCCCCACCTTCTCCTCCGCACCATCTCCACCTCCTCCCCCAACCAGTCTTTCTGTATTTCCTCTTTTATTTTTCTTTCCTCTCTTCTGTTTGCACTGCCCCCCCTCCCCCAGAGCCCTGACGCCCTGGCACACAACTTGGCGTTGCTCAATCACCCTAATGATTGATTTCTGCTTACTAAGGACACTGGCTGTTGTGGCCTTCTGGACCGACCTTTTAAAAGTTCCCCTTGGATTCCAAGCTCATAGCCTCTAACAGTCGGCAGGTAGCAGCAGCTTTCCGAATTCTTGCTGAAAAGGTGACTGAAAAGTATCCTGCCATTGGGGCTGGAAGAGAGGGTAGGGTGCTTGCCTTGCTTGTGGCCAACCCGGATTTGATCCCTACCACCCCAACCAGCCCCTGAGTGATCACCAGGAGTGATCCCTGGATGCAGAGCCAGGGGTAAACCTGAGCACTTGTGGGTGTGTTCCAAAAATTAAACACGAAAAAAGGAGAATTACCCATCCAGTTGGGTCATTGATCAGAACCATTAACAAAGGGAGCTTCAAGTCCCAAAGCAAAAGCAGCATCCCGTGGAGGATCAAGTGGTGCAGAACTCCATCTCGAGAGCTGGTGATTTGTAACCCTGGTCTGAGGGCAGTTTTATGGCACAGGGTCATCTTTCTTTTGTATAAGCAGGAGAGACATGCACATAGCATCCAGGACAGCTGCCTGTTCTGAACCTGCTTTGATTTTCTAGAATTTTCCATCCTTTATTTGTTGATGCAACTCCCTCCCCTCCCCCCTATTGTTCACTTATAGCAAATATTTCTTCATTTGGGATGTCCTTAGTAAGAACCTGGTGCTTTTCTGTTTTACTTCTTTGACTCTGTGGACTAGAATCTCACCTGCAGGTTTCAGCATACTCGTAGCCAAGGGGACTTGGGGATTTGCAACTGTGCTGACTCACACTTCTGTAACCTAGGCTTTGCTCCTGGTAGAGAGTCCTGTTGTCCTGAGTTGGACCGGCAGCTTGAGAATCAGACAGTCCTGGGTTCAAGCCCTGGGCTCTGCCACTTACCGATAACTGACAATGTTCTCTAACTTCTGAGAGTCACAAATGGGGAGTGTGGTCCATCTCATACTTTGAGGATTGGCTGTGACGGTCAGTCTGTCGTGTGAATGCAGGGGAGTGACGTATATGCTATAGGTGAGTAGCTGCGTAGCCAGAGCCTCATACTGCAGCAACATTGCACTCTCCCACTGAGCCCCGAGCCCTGCCCAGGAGTGGCCTATCTGAGGCCAATGCACCAACTCCTCCAGAGTCCATGGAGAGAAGTGATTATGGAGTTCAGAGTTGGCATCTGCCTTCACAGTGACTCAGCAAAACCTGCATCTTGCTGGATTCCAAACAGGATTGGAAAACAGACACAGCACCCAGGGGGATGGAAGAAATTGTGGATAAAGTGAAGAATGGAGGGCTGGGGGCTGCCCCAGGGCTGGAGGCTGGGACTTCGGCTCTCAGTGGAGAGGAGTAAGTCCCTGGAGAGATGGGCATGACCTGCCTGAGAGTCATCCTCCTGGACCGAAAGAATTCATTTACTTGGGTTTTATTCTGTTTTGTTTTGTTTGGAGGAGAGAACATAGGGGTAGTGCTCAGGGCTTATTCCTGGCTCTGTGCTCAGGGTTCACTCCTGGCAGTGCTCAGGGAACCACCTGAGCTACTTGGGATCAAACGGATGGACCAAATTCAAGAGTCTTCCCCCATACTACTCACCAGTTCAAACAAGTATTTGAAAAAAATAGGTTTGTGTGTGTGTGTGTGTGTGTGTGTGTGTGTGTGTATGTATATAGGTGCACAGACCACTGTATAAGCTGGGCACAGAAAGGAGAAAATTAACAACCAATTCCATCAAGAGAGAGTCTCCCCAAATCCTCCAACCCCCCATCTTATTTGGAAGGGAATAGCCCCACAAAATGCCCCTTCGCTGGATCAAGTCCTTTTTGCCATGTGGCCCTTGTATCCCCATCTGTGCTATGATGATGTGAAGAGAAATGGGTACAGATTCTGTAAGCCAGAACAAACAGGGGCAAAGCCCTACTTAATTTCCTTAATAGAGAAACTCACATTCTAGTCTGCAGGCACTTCTATTAGACAAGATTGGTTTTTAGTGTTTCACATTGTTCGTTCATGGCATAGAGTAAGCATTAAGTAAATGGTAGATGTGATAAGGAGAAAATGATGGATAGTAACGACGTGATGGTGGTGGTCATGATGGCAGAATCACCAGTAAAACAATGCCAGAATGGCCAAAGTCCAAGTCTTCCAAGAAAGCAAGTTGGGTGGGTGGGGTATGTGTGTGGGGGTTGGGGGGGGAGGTGATCAGGAAGGGGATGCTGGACAAGATGCTTTGGACATTTTATAGGACAGCAGATATCCTTGTGAAGATATGGCCCTTGGGAGTTGGAGACAAGGGGCTGGAGACAAAGGCTCAACCCTTCTTTTTGACTCTTGCGTGCATCTTAGACCAGACACTAAAGGAAGCTCCTACCCCCCCCCCCCCCGCCCCACACACACCCAGTACCAGTTCCCCTGTGATCTGAAAGAAGGACAATCCTATTGGGTAGAATTTGGAAGGTTATTTATGGGTCTTGGAACACTCAAGAGCTCTTTTAATGTGAAATTAATGATAATTGCATTCCCAGACTGCAAAATAACCCACCAAATCAGACCAATTAGAAAAGTGCTTTCAGAGAGCCAGGGGGAAATGGCTGTGTGGCTCATTGCAGTATCCACAGTGATAGCAGGACCTGCAAGAAAAGATTCCTTCAAAATATTGCATTGTCTGCTAGTGGGGTCATCATGTACCAAAGTTAACTTACAAAATAGGAATGAAACCTACAGGGTAGTTATAGAGATTATATTCAAGAATGCAGAACTGAGCAGAAGCTTAATATGTGGAAATAGTTAAACATTATTATTCACATCCCTTCTAATGACATAACCTGCTCTAAGTTGAAAATAAATATTACTTGGAAATATGAAGTCTTTTTCATTTAAGATCTTTTCCCAGAACCAAATGCTAAATGGGGGTCTCAGAAACATTTAAGAAAATAGCTCAAGAAAAAAAAATGATAAAGAGCTCAGCTGCTTAGAATTCTGTCAGATATGTGGGTCCATCCAGTGAACTAGAAGGAAAAGCCCCTGCCATGAACATTCTGAAGTCCAGTCAGAGAAAGAAATAATTATGGAAGAAATAAAAATAAAAGACGAGGGCTGGAGCAATAGCACAGCGGGTAGGGCGTTTGCCTTGCACGCGGCCAACCCAGGTCCAATTCCCAGCATCCCATATGGTCCCCTGAGCACCACCAGGGGTGATTCCTGAGTGCAGAGCCAGGAGTGACCCCTGTGAATCGCCAGATGTGACCCAAAAAGCAAAACAAATAAATAAAACACGAAGGCAATAGATAGGGAACAAAGTGAAAGATATACAGATGGGGGGGGGGGGGGTTGGGGGGGTTCAGAAGCATCTAGAGAAGATGAATCAATGGGCCTGTTTTGATGATGTCACATCATTACAGTTGAGCAAGGAAATTGACTGCTTGCCATGACATTTCTTACTCTTACTGCCAAGGAAGAAACTAAATTATATGTAGAGCAAAGAAGCACCTTTTCTGAAAATGAGGTCCCAACTGAGTGGGGATGGGGAGCGTAGCTGAACAGTCCCAAATTTTGGCGAGGAGATCCCAGACCCAGGGGAACAGAAGCTCTAGAAAGGAGCATGAGAGCACCTGTACCTGTGCCTGTGGGGCTCGTCTGTGAGGTGCCGAGACTCACCTTTGGATCTTCTCTCCTCAGGGTCTTTTCACCTAATTCACTTGATGTTTGATGACTACGTGCTCTACCTGTTAGAATCCCTGCACTGTCAGGAGCGGGCCAGTGAGCTCATGCGCGCCATGAAGGGAGAAGGCAGCTCTGGTAAGCCAGCCTTGTCGAGTGGGGGTCTCCTCCTCTCCGGCAGCTCAACTGTTGTCCTTCTGTCTGTGCTCTGTCTCTAACTCACCTGCCAACGAATCGAGTTCGGGCCAGCACAAGTGGCACGATGAGACCCACAGAGTCAGTTTCCCTTCTAGAGGGGCAGGTGTGCGTGCGTGCGTGCGTGCGTGCGTGTGTGTGTCTGTGTGTGTGTGTGTGTGTGTGTGTAGCATTGCCAGGCATGTGTGATGGTGATGGAAAGGAAGGCATCACTGTGTACCACCCATGGACCTCACTTGAATGTGGTTGAAACAACACAACATCAAGAGAACATTCCTTGACCTTTGAGTCTAAGAGCCCACTTTGTCTTCCCCACAGCAGAAGCCCAGGAAGAGATCATCCTGACTGAGGCCACCCCACCCTCCCCTTCCCCAGTACCATCGTTCTCTCCAGTGAAGCCCCCCACATCCGTAGAAGTGCCGACTCCCTCGTCTCCTATGGGCAACCCGTCCCCCGAGTTCACGGGCCTCAGCACTACAGGTAAATGGGGGCTGAGAGGCCTCTCCGGAAAGTAGGACAGGGGGGCTGGAGTGATAGCACAGCGGGTAGGATGCTTGCCTTGCATGAGGCCAACCCGGGTTCAATCCCCAGAATCCCATATCCCATGGTACTTGAGTCCACCAGGAGTGATTCCTGAGCACAGAGCCTGGAGTCATCCCTGAGCACCATTGGTGTGGCCCCCAAATCAAACACCTCCTTACCCACCTCCAGAAAAACAAAAACAGGAAGTAGGGATGATGGGATGCCAGATGCCAATCCATTGCCCCCAGAGTGGGGACAGGGGCCTGAATAGAGTTAGTCAGGAGCCAAGCTGGGGCTGCCCTGCACTGGGATGTGGTGCTGATGCCCACAGAGCCCACCAGGTGCACAGAATTGGTGGATTATGAGCTCATGGCCAACAATTGTGCCAGTCTGGGTATATCTCTCTCATCAGAGATATGAAGTGATATTTGCACACTCAAATTCATAGCAGAGTCATTCCAACAGCCAGAAGGTGGACGCACCCTCTGATGTACCCTCCATCAGAGAGAGAAAGGATAAACAAAACGTGGTCTTGGGACCTCAGTAAGTGAGCGGATAACATCAGGGCACTTGCTTTGAAAGAAGGAGCCCTAGTTTTTGTCCCCACCAAGCACTACCAGGAGTGACAAACAAAACAACGCCAAACATGATCTGTCCATATGCGGGAATATTAAGCAGACTTAGAAATGAAATTCTTTCACTTGCTAAACTGGTGGATGAACCGTGAAGGTGTCATTCCAAGTGAAACCATCCTGACCAACAAGCAACATTGTCAGATGCCCCTTGCAGAAAGTTCACAGAGAGAGGAGGAGGAATAGTGGGTCCCAGAGCCTGTGCAGGCAGAGCAGAGGGTGTGGAGTTCCTGGTCAGCAGGAACAAACTTTACGTTGAGGAGGATGGAAGCTTCTGGAGACGAGTGGTGGTGAGGGAGGCATAGCAAGGTGAATAATGACACTGAACTCTACATTTCATAATGATAAAAATGGGAAATTTAGTGTCATGTCTTATATATTTTTTCTTCATATTTTACAATGCACAAAAAAATTCAACATCTCAGGAAGTCCAACCCCATGAAAGAAGAATAAAGACAAGTTTAAATATGAATAAATGAAGTAGATTCCTGAAAAAGATTTTTAACATGAGAATTAAAGAGATAAGAAAGAAAATACAGGGGTTCAGGCACATGTCCTGTACACGACTGACCCAAGTTTATCCCCAGCACTGTATATGACCTCTCTAGGGTGACCCCTGAGCACAGATCCAGGAGAAAGTCTTGAGCACTTCTGGGTGTGCCCCCCCCCCACCAAAAATGCAAAACCTTTTTAGATAGATAATTTTAAAAAAGGAATCACAAACCCATGAAAATTAAGATCTCAGAAAAGAGGTAATTGTCAATTGGTAAGAAGATGTTTAATTTCCCACAAAAGAGAATTAGTACCTGAACTAAAGAGTAAAATAAAAAACTTCTGATGTGACACAGAGACTATGGAATGTTGACTATGAATGCAATCCAAGTGAAGGAGCCAACAAATTCAGAAACTCCAATATTCATCAAATTAGTATTCACAGTGTTAATGATAAGGTGGAGAAATCATAGATGTACATAAAAAAATGCATACCCATGCATAGACACAGGACTCTGGATTCAAAGACTTCATGGCACTTTCCCACCCTCTGCATCTGAATTCTACATATAGTGAATCTTTTCTAGAACAGAGAAAAAGATAAGCCTTCTCTGGTAGAAAGCTCTGAGTACTGCGTTAAAAAACACAGGAAAGGCCGGGGACTTGGCTCAAAGGGCCGAGCACATGCTCTGCATGCAGAGGGCTGGATTCTTCCCCACCCTCACCAGGAGGGACACCTGAGCACAGAGCCTCAGCCTTGAGGTGTTTACTAGGTGCCAAACTGCATCTGTCCCTGAGCCCCACTTGGCGTGGCTCAAAATCAAACAAAAATGTACATGGGTAAAGGGAACAGTCACAAATTCACCAGTTGGCTCACTGGGGGGGAAAAAGGGCGATTAATCAGGTCCCCAAATGATTAAAAACATCTTTAACCACCTCCAAATAGAAGAAAATTCAGACTCCTCGCCAGCTTTGTTGGATTCACTCTATGAGGAATTCAGACACAATGCAGAAAATGCATATTTTCTCTGGAAGACTCTCTCTGCTCCCAGTTGTGTGCTGGGCACTGTAGCACTGTAGCACTGTCCTCCCATTGTTCATCGATTTGCTCAAGCGGGCTCAGTCACATCTCCATTGTGAGACTTGGTGTTACTGTGTTTGGCGTATTGAATACATCACAGGTAGCTTGCCAGGCTTTGCTGTGTGGGCAAGATACTCTCGGAAGCTTGCCGGGATCTCGGAGAAGGGCAGAGAAATTGAACCCGGGTCGGCCGGGTCAGCCGCGTGCAAGGCAAACGCCTTACCCACTGTGCTATTGCTCAATATTTTTTTTAAAGATGTGCTGGGAAATATGGAAAATATGCAGATTAATGTAGTCTCACACTGAGGACAACACACAGCACAGTGGCGATGGAAGGAAACATGTGGCAGGTGCAGTGACAAGATACACTAATGCTCACGGGGTCACCAAGGGAGGAGGAGGTGCTGGAAGTATCCCGGACAGCCTCCCGCAGGAGAGGGTGAGCTGGAACCTGACTTGCCTTGGCTGAGGAGGAGCAGAGGGGCTTTCTCAGGTGAAGTGAGTGTGAGGGCCCGGGGGCGTGGCTCCTTCCCAGAGAGTGGCAGCCGCCAGCGGAAATGGCAGAGATCCAAGGCTGGAAATACAAACTGGAGCCATAGCCCAGAGAAGCCTGAAGGTCAAAGACAAGCTTCGGAAGTCGAAGAGATATTTTCAAGGCTAGTGACAGCGCCTGGGGCTGTGTCTGAGAGTGACTCTGAACACACAGAGGGGTCTTTTTGTGACTGAGCCCCATGACGTGTGCAAGGTCGATGCTGTTTCATTTTATGGAAAAGGCAGAGAGCTCAGGCGTGGAGAAGGGAGTCAAATCCTCATAAGGGCCAGGTCCCAGAGCTGATGGTAGACAAAAACAAATTCCTGCACTCACTTATTCAGCTCCTGTCCTTGTTCACATGCCTCGGGGAAACGGTACATTGCATATGGACTCTTGTCTATGGCATATTAGCAGAGAAGATGATGTTTGTGTACGTGTGTCCCCACTTTATCCCAAAGGATTGCTGAGGGGAGCCAGTGAGATAAGAGCTTCTAAGGGCTTTGTGAACAGTGAAGGGTGCTCTGCCCACTGGCCTGTGGCCTCCTGAGCTGGCTCTCCTGCAGGGCCGGGCCCAGGAATGGCCTCAAGCTCCTTTATTCTCCAAATCACTTGTCACACTCACCCTGTCCCCGCTCTTCTCCTTCCACCCTCTGTTTCCACAAGATCCCCGTCTGCTCTCCAAAGGAGACTTTTCCTTTGCACCCTCACCACGTGGGCTAGGTATAGCCAAGTTGTACTTAGAAAAAGCAGATTTAGGACTCGGGCCTAAGTGTTCAGCACCGTACGAGGGTAGGGTCTGTTTCTTTGGCCATGGTTCACCACCACCACCCCTTCCTGCCAGCTTAGTCTAGCCTTCTTTCAAGTCGTGATTTCTCTAGTTCTTTATGTTGGGTACTTCGGAGGACTGGTGATTGGCTGACACGGGGAGTGGGTTGTCTAGAGCAGAGATTTTTGGTCGCTGGTTCATGGGAAAGTTATGGCAGCTTACCTTGTTGTATTCCAGGATCACAGAGTGACTCGGTTATCAATATTGACTTCTTCCTAATCACTTAAAACATCGTTTTCATTTCTGCCTTAGCTGTCAGTTCAAATAGTTCTTCCTTTTCCGTGGGTGAGCAGTTAAGGTGGGAAGCCACTGTTTAAGAGGTGATGGTTCTGATGAGCTGGCTCCTGGTTACAACAGAAGGCGATGAGCACAAAGCTGGAAGGAGGGTCCGGGTGTCCGAGCAGCCCAGGCACCCTCCAGCCTGGATCTGGTGGTCAGGAAAGGTTGATACGTGAGTAGGTAGATGATGCCCTGAGCGGAGGAGGTGCATAGCCCAAAGACCTGCAGGTCAGGAAGTGCCTGTGAGTTTCAGGACGTTTAGTCTCACTCCCAGGAATCTCGAGGAATCTTTCCCTGCAGAACTAGAACTACTTAAGAGAAGGAGTGAGCAGGGAGAGCCCCTGATGTGCCACTCTTGCATACTCTTCCAGGGGCACAAACTTGCCAACAGACTCAGTATCCTTTGACAAGGGACTGCTAAGGAGATAGGATTCTTCTGAACACTGACAAGTAATCTGTTGAGTGGAGCTGTGATTTCACTTTGAGTTCACAGCTAGCGACTGCCCTCCTCCTCCTTAGGATTTTGGGTGAGACCATCCCTATGCTTATTACAGAGGTGCCCTCAAGTCATGTTCGTTCTTTGCTTTGAGAAGGATGAACACTGGTCCCTCCCGCCCTGCCATATGCTCTCTGTAGAAGGTGGCTATAGTTACTGCTCAGATCCAGGCTGGGGGGAGAGAAGTATTAAGGAACAGAAGAGCTTCATTCCCTGGAAATGAAAACAGGGAAAGGGGGCCCAGGGATGTGGCTCAGTGGTAGAACTTCAACCTGGCCGGTGAGAGACTGTGATCAATTCCTGGTAACTGTACAAAGACAGTGGTGACAATAAAGGGAAGCGAATGAGGGAAGGGAGGGAAAAAATGGTCAAAATGAGACCGCTTTAAAAAATAAAGAGGTGGGAAGTTTCTAAGACTGGATTTATGGGGAACCATCCCAAGATTCCCATTTTCTCCAGGAAGAATGCCAGGATTCACTGTAATGGCATAGTTTTGCCCGTGTCCTGAGAGTACCACCCCAGGAGACGGGACCTTTAAGTCAGTGATCACAGACTTACTCTGAAAACAGAGACATTGCACAGAATAAAACAGCTCTTGCAGAAAGAACTTGGGTTGAACGTTTTCTTCCCATGCCAGGAGAAAGGCAGGAAAGCCAGGGAGGGCAGGCAAGTGCAGGAAAAAGTTCTAGCATCTTCTTCCTAGTTCCCCTTCAGCTGGTGAGTGGACTTGGCTTACTTTGCAGCAACTTGGAGGCCTCTGGGCACAGGACTGGCAAGCCTGTACCCCCACATTTCTGTGCAATGTGTTCAAGCATCATAAAAGTGGCTTCTCAGAAATAACAAATGTGAAACAGGTTCTCTTGTGATGATTATAACCTTTGAAGATTTGGGCACATTCCAGCTTTGTTCTCCACTATCTCTAGGGGGCATTAAAAATGTCATCCTATATGAAACTATGCGTAATATTTTCCTCCCAGTTCTACTTCTGAAACACTCCATTGCTCAATTAGGCTGGACCTTGCCATGCATGGCAGATCATGGTCTTGGAGGTTTTAGGGCTATTCCGTTTTAAGGCACAGATTATTAATCCATGCTGTACGCCTAAAATTTAGGAAACTGCTCCGATAAGCTGCTTAAGTTGGAGAACTTGTACAGTCCTTCATTGACTACTATAAATTGGAAAAACATTTATTATAACCCTTATAAAATTTATTGCCAGTGTTTCTTCTTTTACATAAAAGTTATAACAACATATGGTTCGAACACCCAGTTAATTTTTATTTCCACCTTAAAGTTATTGCTTGATTTATATAACACGACTTTCTCCCAAAGTATCTGAAGTGCTTAACAATGAAAAACAATTTTATTTTTTTACAAAGGACCCTAACGAGGAAGCAAGTAATGTAGGAGGAAAATAGGAAACAAATTCTGGGCTAAAGAGAAAAAAAAAAAACACAGTTTATGAATTGATCCCTTAAGTAGAATTGCCCGTAATCTTCGGTGACTTGGCTGGGTCACTAGCATGCGCAGGGCCTGCTGACCAGACTGGGGATGCGCTATCAAGTCCAATGCCCTGAGTCAAGGTCATGCCGGTCTCTGCAGATCTTCCACAAATCAAAGTCTCACTTTGCATGGACACTTCCCCATTTTTCAGCTGTGAAAAGAGGAGAGAGAGAGAGAGAGAGAGAGAGAGAGAGAGAGAGAGAGAGAGAGAGAGAGAGAGAGAAAACAGTATTGTCTGAGCATGGTTAGCACAGATAAAACATTGCATCTTTGTTCACAGGGATTGAGCACCCTAGAAGTTAAGATGTATGCGTGCACACACACACACACACACACACACACACACACACACTTCTCTGTCCCTAACTATACGTATGTCTAAATGTTTTCTAACTACCATGGGGTAGTTTTTCCTGCTTTTTAGTTTTATTTTTTAATTGAGTCACCGGTGAGGTACACAGTGACAAAGCTGGTCACGATCAGTTTTCAGACGTACAATGATCCAGTAGCCATCCCTCCACCAGTGTCCATTTCCCACCACCAATGACCCCTCCTACCAATCCCCTCATCCCCAGCTTTCCTCTGTGGCTCTAGGGTTTCTTTCCTTCCTCATTCCTTTCCCCCCAACCCCACCTTCTTCTGGGCACTATGGTCTGCAACACAGACACTGAGATAACCACTGTGTTTAAAAAAAATGTGTATGTGTGTGTTTGCGTGTATGTCTGGAGTTTGCAGGAAATAGCAGTGGCAAAGAGAGTGAAAAGGAGTATCAGGAGGATCAGCATGTGCCCAGCCTGGGCCTGGCAGGTGAAAGTCTGACATGATAAGAGATTGGTTCAAGGATTCCATCATAACATTTCCACAAAGTCAAGTCTATCCCCCACACTATTGAGGGTTTACCACCTCCTTTGTGGTTCAGCAATGTGCAAGGTCCTCAACTTCGCGGAGGAGAGACTGCCATCCACCCCTGGGGAGCCAGGTGGGTGGTGCCAATCTGGACCGACCGCTTCACATGACGTAGTGCTGGGCTGCATTTCTTTCCCACCCTGGAAAGCACTGGGTGAAGCGGCCGCTCTTGCCCTGGGCAGGCCCCCAAAGGGTTCTAAGGCCTCATTTACGATATCCCCTTATGTAGTCACTCCTTCAGCAATGACAATAAAAGTTAACAATTAAACTCAATGTTTTCAACTTCCCACCATGGCTTCCCTGCAACACAAAACCAGCGCCTGAAATCATTGCGATGCGGGGCTGTCTCAAAGAATAAAGGCCTGCTCCTCCTAAAAGGCTTCACCAGAGCACATCTGGCCCGTGCAGCTGTACCTTCTCTGTGGTCACTGGAGGATGTAACAAAGATAATTGGTCCCAGGCCTTTGCATATAACAAAAGCTCAGGGATTCAGAAGGTGGCTCCCAGTGGGCTCTGTTGGACCCTCAATGACTCATTTATAGAATCTTGATGGCCACTGCCAGGGAGTTGCCCCACTTCCATTCCAGGGGCTCCCCTGTCTTTAAAAGAACAAAATTCAGAAATGTAAGCTGCAACCCAAGCTAAGTCTGTTGAATCTGCTCTTGCCATCACCACCAGCAAGTGTTGGCTTGGTTAGGATTTTCTTGTCCAGTTGTTCCATCAACAAATATGTTGGATCAGTGCCATGTTCAGGGGTTATGGGAATGGGGTGTCAAGTAATAAAACCCAACTGGCAGTGTCTGTCATATGACATGGGCATTCGAATGCATAGGAATAAAGAACAAAAGTCAGCCATCAGAGATGTACATCATTTCAAATGGCCATCCATGCTCTGAACAGAGTGCTCTGAAATAGTAGTAAGTGGGGACCTTCCTTCCCCATAAAGGAGATAGTTATCTGGAGGCCTGAAGTATCACAAGGAGTCACTTGCATGAAGGATGGGGAGAGCAAAAGATCATTCTAGATGGCAGACAATAGCGTGTGTGTGTGTGTGTGTGTGTGTGTGTGTGTGTGAAATCTTCTGTCTTGAAAGTTACAAGAAATGTTTGTGAAGCATCAATTACCATCAAGCAATATGGTCAAATAGAACTTGACAGAGGGAAGCGTACTCTGGTGAAGGAATTAGTTGTTCGAACACTGTATATCTGTAAGTTAGTCATGACTAACTTTCTGATTCACGGTGACGTCATTAAATTTTTTCAAATGAAATTGAAAAAAAAATAAAAAAACAACCCTGCTGTGATACTGTAGTAATAGAAAAGATTGAATTTTATTTTCTAGTTTGAGCTGTCCCAGGCAGTAACACCAAGCCGTCATAGCTGCTGAGTGACTGAAATGTGGCTCATGCCACTAAGGAACTGGATGTTTTAATTATGTTTCATTTTGGTTGATTTAATTTATCCTGTCTGTAAACCTACATATATAGGGCAGGGCACCTCGAGAATCCAGACAGACTTAAAGGAGAGATGTCTCAGGGTGGCACTAACAAAGACTCGGGTTAGTTCAAAACTTGAGCAACGCCCTTGAGGATTCTTAAAACCTTAGTATTGGGGGCGGGGGGCAGTTAGGGAGGTGGATCAGTGCTAGCTACTTGGCTTGTCTCTGGCAGGTGCCACAAAGGAATTAGTCCCTGATCTAAAGGGTGGAAGGGCATGGCCCACTCGCCTGCCTGGGAATTCTAAATTCTAAATTGTCCTGAGTCTTGACCAGAACCTCACCATTTCTGATTTGGGTGGCCCTGCGCTGTTTGGAAGCAGGCCACAAGGCCTTGAACCCAAAAACCTGGCCATTCATAACGTGCTCCAGGGACCAGCCACACATCATCATCTGGGGACCAGCCTGTGGCTGGTGCAGAATTCCCAGCCTCTCTCCCGACCTCCTGAATCAGAACCGCATTGCTGACAAGATGATTCCGCGCTTCCAACGGAAGCAGCGCTTTCAAGTGTGAGAGGCAGCTGTTGGGTTGGAAAGGAGCTGGAGTTAGGCAGACCTGGATTCAGACCCCAACCCTACCGCTGACCTGGGGGGAAACTTGGGCCTCAACTTTCCCAACTGAAGAAGAGAATAGTATGACCAATGATAACAGGCTCTGGTGAGAAGCCAAGGAGTCAATACGGAGAAGAAACTCTGGTGTTTCTTGCATGGTAATTCATTTTTCAACAGTTCATTATAGTCTATTCTATTCCAAACGCCCCTGTCCTGTGCTTAAAATTCCTCTGAGGGTGGGGGAAACTCAGTGCAGAATGCTGTTTTGTTGCGGATGGAAGGGAAAGAAAAGGCAGTGGCAATCCCGTAACATGGATGACAGCTTCTCTTTGGAGGATTCACAGACCTTTAGACTCTTTGCAGGATATTCCCAACCATCAGGCACCACCACCGCCCGCCTCAGCTGACCACCACTCCTCATTGCTCGATGGAGCAATGAGAAGAGGCCAAGAAGAGAAAGATCCGGGAATTAGACAAAACGGGGGAACGTTTGTTATTGTTTTGCCAGCAAATAAAAAGGCATTAGAGCTGTCTTAAAAATTAAGCACAAACTGTTAACCGCACAGATTTTCTTTTATGAGTCTGAAAAAGAAGAAGCGGCCAGTCTCACTGGAGGTCCCCCTGGTAGGAAAGGGAATGCAAGGGGGGGTTCTTTTCTGCTCCCCAGGCAAAGAGGGTTTCTCCCCCATGCCAGTAGGTGTTAATCTGCTTAAGCCTGCCTGAGTGGGTTTGTTAGATTGCTGGCACATGGCCATTTAGTGGTTTTGTTTCCCAGACCACAGGAGCCCATTTTTCCAAGAGTTCCACTAGCTTTTTGTTTGATAACGTCTATTTCCAGCAGCCTTTACTCCTTCAACAACAAATTCAATGGAACAAAAATTTACTGAACACCTACTATTTGGCAAGCCCCACTGTTGGGGACACAGAGATGAATAAAGAACAGTTGCTGGGCTCCCGGAACGCACACAAAAGTAACTTCTGCTGCATTCTCTCAGGTGATGGCGATTATCACTGCGTCTTCCCTCCGCTTGGGAAAAAAAAAAAAGAAAAAAAACCCTTTGGCTTCCCAAGCTGCCCCCTTTAAATACCCATTGACCTGGCAGTGCTTTGCTGAGGTCCCAGGGGCTTGAAGGGTTAATCACTTGACAGTGGTGGCAGCTTCATTGTTCTCCCAAACTTCCCACCCCTTCAGTTCCGTTTCCAACTGTAAAGTTGTCTAATATAGTTTAATAGTACTTTTCTTTTCTCAGAGACCATCCACAGACTCTACAGAAAAAAAAATACAAGATAATCCAAACAAAGATGACATAAAAAAAAAAGAACCAAGTGGGTAGAGCAATTACCTTGCATGCAACCAACCCAGATTTGATCCCCAACACCCCAGATAGTCCCCCCCACCACCCCCCTGAACCCATCAGGAATGATCCCTGAGTGCAAAGCCAGGAGGAAGCCCTGAGCACTACCAGGTATTGCCTCAAAATTTTTAAATAATGAAAATAAATACATACAATAAAAAAATAAAAAGCAAATATCTCCATTCCCCAGCACCCAGAGAGAACCCTTTATTAGTGTCAGCGGTGTTTTTTCAAAATGGTCACAGCTATAGGATTTCCTATGAATTTAGAGGAGAGCTGTCACTCACATTTTAATCATCTGAAATGTCTTTTTTTGGTGTGTGTGGGGAGACCGGGTGGTCCTTCCAGTCTTCCTGAAGGTGGTTATAAATCCTTAAGGTCAGGTCAGGGAGCGAGTTTGAAGTGTTTCTTGTGTACAGCCCCCTGAGCACTGAGGGATGTGGTCCTGGTGTTTCCCAGAACCCGGGGATCAAGCATTGAAACATCTAACTGGGTTGGCTAAGAGTTGCTAAGAAGCTTCTCAAGCAGAGTTTGGGAGCCCCCCCCCCAAATAAATAAGTATAACTAACACAGAGCCTACTTAGTGATGGGGAAGGATGGGGGTATGGGAAACAGAAAGGGGGACTTTCTAGCCATCCTCGTAGATGTGGGCACATGTGAGTTTTGTAGGAAAACATGTTTAGAAGTTGGCTATAATTAGCTTTTAGCCATTTCTCTTCCATTGTTGTCACCCCTGGTGACAGGATGTGACCCAAGCAAGTTGTCTTTAGTTCTTGGAATCCGAAACGGGAAATTCCGAATTTTCTACTCTTAAGAAAGTCTGACATAAAACCATCTGAACTCACCGTGAAGTGTACTGGAATATTATTCAAAAGCCCATCACAATGCCAAGGTTTTTGACACGTTGTCTAAGCTTCTCCACAATGATCCAGCACAGGTAGATGCCACCATCTCTGTGTGAGAGATGAGAGAAGGGCTGAAAGGGAGAGGCCTGGTCAGTGTCCCCAGAACAGAGGGATGGGATCCAGCATGAAAGAAATCCCTGTGTGAGCTGAATTCCAGGACAGTCTGCTCGCAAACCTGGGCCCACTGTTCTAGATGCCCGGTCACCAGATGTCCCTCTGAGTGCTGACTCGCGGTTGGAAGTTGAACCTTTTGGGGCAGAGCATATTTGTCTCATTCTTTTTTTTTTTTTTTTTGCTTTTTGGGTCACACCTGGCGATGCACAGGGGTTACTCCTGGTTCATGCACTCAGGAACTACTCCTGGCCGTGCTCAGGGGACTATATGGGATGCTGGGGATCGAACCCGGGTTGGGCCGCGTGCAAGGCAAACGCCCTACTCGCTGTGCTATCACTCCAGTCCCCGTTGTCTCATTCTTGATGATACACTTTTTGTTTTTGCTCTACTCTGTCTTATTCAGTCTCATTTCTTTCACTCCTACTTTTGTTGGGGCGGGGACCGGGGGAGTTGTGCTCAGGGCTTATTCCTGGCTCTACACTCAGGAGTCACTCCAGCACGTTCTGGGGACAGTACAGAGTGCCAGGTGCTGGGGATGGAGCCCGGGTCAGCCGTGCACAAGACAAGCACCTTACCTACTGTGCTACCTCTCCAGCCCCCTTCACTCCTACTTTTATATTCTTGAATCTTCCATAGTTTCGAGTGCTCCATTCAATTCGGAATTAATTCTGAAGTTCTTTATTTATGAACTGGGCAAGTGTTTCTTTAAGGACTTATATTAGATGCCATTTTAAGGGCCTAGTAGATGAGACAAGGGACTGACTGGGACACCTGACTTAGATACTGTATTTCTCATGCTGGGAATGAAAAAGAAAGAAAGAAAGAAAGAAAGAAAGAAAGAAAGAAAGAAAGAAAGAAAGAAAGGAAAGAAAGGAGAAAGGAAGGAGAAAGGAAGAAAGAAAAAGAAAGGAAGGAAGGAAGGAAGAAAAAAAGAAAGGGAAGGAAGGAAGAAAGGAAAAAAAGGGAAGGAAGGAAGGAAGGAAGGAAGGAAGATATCCTCAGTATATGCATTCCAAAAGATATTCTGATTTACAAAAAGATTTTATACAAAGTTCTTTTAATGACGGTATTAAAGAGGCTTCCTTCTGCCAGGCCTTTCTGGGCGTTTCTCACTGTCGTGCCACGAACAGTGCTGAACCTAACTCCACTTTCCCTGCTGCTCCATGACAGGGCAGCGGCCCTCCTGTGCTATCTGCCTAGACGAATAGACCAGATTTCTTAAATGTACCTTTGTCTTCCTGGAATTTTAAGGTAGAAATGGTCTGCAGAAGAAAATGCAAAATTGGAGGAGCACATTTCCCCTCTCCTTTAGGTCAAGAGTAGCCTCTCGGGATACCAATACTGATGGCAGGTCCGGAGTTGGACTGAAACTCTGTTATTAACAGGATTGTAAATCATGGCACCTAAATAAAAACTAAAGAACAGTCTTCCTTTTCCATGCACCTTCAAGGGGATGTTGGCTCCTCTTCACTCTGCCTTCACAACAGATTCAATGCTATCTAGCCTATCACTGTTGTAACATTTCCCAGAATCACACTGATGGGTTTACTATCCCTTTCAGTGAGTGAGTTCTAAAATGTCTCGTGAAATTCTCCAGCATGTGGAGCATTCAGTGTTGTCAGTTTCTTTTCCCAGCGCCAAGCATTTTCAGGGTATCCAATTAAAAAGTAAATTAATGGCATTAATAGTGTGTATGGAATAGGTCACCGTTAAGGTCACTGTCTAATAATCTTCAAAAAGACCTGAGCTTGGCCGCCCCTGGTAATCTGCTTACGCTGCTGAGAGCAATTTGTTGGATCCTTCACACCTGTTGAGTGTTGAGACATTATTTTGCCTTTCCTGTCTGAGCTACACAGCCCACAAGCTCTCTTTGTCCTCTCTCCTTCAGTCTCTTTCTTATGGGGGTTGGGGGCAGGGGTTGAGCCCACACCAGCTGTGCTCAGGGCTTACTCCTGGCTCTGAGCTCAGGGATCACTCCTGGCAGTGCTCAGGGGACCGTATGGGTACCTGGGGTCCAACCCCAAGACAGCCATGTGCAAGGCAGACGTCTTGACCCCTGTACTGTCTGTCTGTTCCCCTCTTTAAAAAAATTTTTCACTAGTCCCTTTCTTCCTTTTCTTCCTTCAAAAGTTTGTATTAGCCATCATTGCCCTCCTTCAAACAGGGCTTTTATATTAAGCTGATGGGGATCCAATAGTGGGAAAAATAGGAACCCCTCCCAGCCCCCCGCACCCTGACCTGGGCGATTACAGGCTCCTGGGAGTGGAGAATAGACACGCCTCAGATTGTGCTGATCAGTGGGTGTTGCAGGTAGCAGCAGGATGAGGGGAGATCCGATCTTGTCAGGGGTTAGGAGGCTACATCTTTCTCTCTTGAAAAATGAAGACCTCAGGTACCAGGAGAAGGAGAGGTGGGGTCCAGGCAGCAGCAGCAACAGCAGGGGAGAGACTCCGCTGTACTGGAGCTCCAGGTGCCCTGGAAGAAATGAAAGGAGCAGCGGTGTGGTTGGATGCACTAGAACAAAGATTGGGGGTGCACTTCCGGTGAGAGGTGGGCGGGGCCACGAACTCTGGGTTTGTAATAGTTGTGGGGGGGGGCGCGGGCAGAGAGAAACTGAGGACATTGGTGGCCGGGAAATGTACACTGATGAAGGAATGGGTATTGGAACATTGTTATGACTGAAACCCGATCATGAACAGCTTTGTACCTGCGTATATCACAGTGACACAATAAAAAAAAATCAATGCAAAAAAAAATAATGAACAATTTTGGCTTGGGCTGAAGAGCGCTGGGAAGGCTCAGGAACGTTTCCACGAAGTTGGTGTGACCGACGCCCCTTGATTTGTCTCCACAGGCGCCATGCAGTCCTACACCTGGTCTCTGACCTACACAGTGACCACGGCGGCGGGGTCCCCCGCGGAGAGCTCCCAGCAGCTGCCCTGTATGAGGAGTACCCACGTGCCTTCTTCCTCTGTCACCCACAGGATCCCAGTCTACCCCCACCGAGAGGAGCATGGGTAGGTGATGCTCCTTTCCCACCTGCTGTGAGTGAGTGAGTGAGTGAGTGAGTGAGCGAGCACTGGTTTCCTGGAGGAACTTTGGGGAAGGTGGGTGGTTCTGTCAGGGTTCTCAGCATCGTTCCCCACTGTCATTCCCCATGACAGTCAGTGGAAGTGGGCGTCAGGGACCCCATTTTACAGGTGAGGACATTGAGTTGGGGCTGGTTCAGTGCAGTTTCCCCAGGGCTCACGGGGCTATTAATCCTGGGACGGCAGGACCTTCTGGGATCTACCCACAACCCATGTGTTTTCCCTTATTCCTTCATCCGTTGCCCAAAACTCCCTTCTAGCTGTTCCCCTCTGTGGCACTGTGCAGCCTTAGAAAGCTTCAGGGTAGGTCTTTGATGACTCATGCCCAGGATGGCTTCCCTGCTGGCCTGCTGAGGGATGGAGATCCCTGGGGGATGGCAGTTATTAATGGGGATTAGGGGAACCTCTTTGGTGTCCTTTGGTGCCTTGCCCCAGAAGAAGAAAATCAGTCATTTTTTCCCAATTGAAAAAAAAGAATTTATGTAGTCAAGTGGCAACAAATGAACTTTAAATTCACTTGGAAGAGTTAGCTGAATCGGAGTATGCTTTTGGCTGCTGCATTATACCTTGTCCTTAGAAGATACCAATCATATAGTGTCATGGGGGCAGGTGCTGATAACCACTCATGGTGTTTTAAAAGGAGGCAGAAGTGATAGTACAGCAGGTCGCATGCTTGCCTTGCATGCGTGACCAACCTGGGTTCAGTCCCTGCACCCCCACCCCCAGTACTGCTAGGAGGGGTCCCTGAGCACAGAGCCAGGAGTAAGTCCTGAGCCCAGCCAGATGTGGTAAAAAATTAAATAAATAAGTAAAAAATTAAAAGGCCCTTATCTAGGACAGATGAGACTGTCACCAAGCCTCATGGACTGGGTTCCTATAGACCAACTGAGGAGAGGACCTTTCGAGTCCTTTCTTCATGGTTGTCCAGCAAAACAATAGCAAGGTGGTCACCCCAAGCCATGATGCAGACTTAGATGTTGGTGTCCATCATTTCCAATGTTAAGGGCCCCCTGATGAGGTAGGAGGGTGGCCAATATTCTACCACGGGGCCTCTGAGAGAAGTCTTCCACTCTTTTTCGAAGAGACTTGGAAAATGATTTCAGCGAGCTCTTGGGTTCTGCAGGAATGGCAGAACAGACAAGCTCAGGGTCGCGTGTTGGCAAATTGGCTGGAAAGTTGTGAAAAGGAAGAGCAGTCAGAGCCAGTGTTTCCCAGGACTGACTTCCGGTGTTGAGGCCATCTTTATCTCTCTAACTTCAGCTCTCTGACAGAATGCAAACTAGCTGAGGAGGAGCCTATGGCCCCCTGGAGAGAGAGTCAGGCTTGGAGGGTCCTTGAGGCCTGCCTGGGAAAGGCTCACAGAAATGCACTAGGTCCTTCCCTGCTGTGGGCAAGCAGAGACCTGAGTCCCAGAACAGAAATTCCAGTCATTTCTTCCTTCTTCCCTACTTGACTTCAGGTTATATTACGGGACTCTCAAACACCATGGGAGCAGGGGTTCTCATAGCTAATTATGTTTTGCTCAAGGCTGGCTTGCTTCCCCCACCCCCAAGAGCCCTAGCCTGGAGGTAAGGGAGGTACACTGGGGTGTCTGGGGTGGGGGGAGTGGGAGGGGACACGGAAACTCACCTTGGGGATTGAAACTTAACACAACAAGGCCACAGAGTGAAGTTAAGGATCGCAAGAAAGAAAAGTTGGGCCATGGGGGACAGGAAGAGAGGAGAGAAAAAAAAGAGGGAACTTTAGGGAAGTTGAATTTTAGAGGTGCCCTGTCCCCACCGTACCCCCCTTATTCCCCCCCACCCCGTGAGTGACCCCTGTGTCAACATGTCTTAGGTACACAGGAAGCTATAACTACGGCAGCTATGGAAACCAGCATGCTCACCCGATGCAGAGCCAGTACCCGGCTCTCCCTCATGACACGGCCATCTCGGGACCGCTCCACTATGCCCCTTACCACAGGGGCTCTGCACAGGTGAGTCGCTGGGCCTGCTGGCTTTGTCCAGGCCGGGGAGGCATGATGCCAGGTCTGCTCGACTTAACACAGTGAACGAGCACCTTCTGTCAACTGTGTTAAAAAAAAGTGGGGGAGATGGTAGGAAGGTATTTCCCTCAGGGTCATCACCCATGCCCAGGGGAGCTCAGCCGTGTGCTCGCTCGCTCACTCACTCACTCACTCACTCACTCACTCACTCACTCACAAGACACTCATGCAAGAGACTTTGAAAACAGTTTCCTAGAGTTCTTGGGTTCTGTAGGAATGGCAGAATGGACAAGCACACCGTCAGGAGGCAGCAGATTTGCTGGAAAGTTTGCCTCGAGCAAACAGGAGCAGAGCCAACCAGCTGTCTCTTCTCTTTGACCTCGCTCATCCCAAGGTCAAGTCAGCCACACTCTCTGTGGCCCTTTTCCAGAGGGACCTCCTATTCTCGGAAGGGCAGTCAGTCCTCTTTCCCTTCACCCTCCTCCTCATGTCCACTGAGGACCGTCATCTGTACTGCTCTCTATCTCCCATTTCCACTCCTTTTCGGCCCACCTCCACCCCTTCGTGATTTTGCCAGGAGGGACCTTCCAAAGTGGATCTTTGGTCAGATTCGTCCCCACCTTGTGTATTTTCTGGAGGGTGCTTGGTGTCCAGCTAACCTCGTCTGAGCTCTGAGGTGACTCTTCATGGTGGTAACGGCCGGAGCAGTTGGTACCTTTTGTTGTCCTCCTCTCACACTGTCCCGGACACTACAGCTTGCCCATGCATTCAGTTCTCCGTATACAGTGGCTCTGTACCGCCACAACCCTTGCCTCTGCTTAGATCTTGGGGATGGTGAAAGCCTTCCCATTGGTCTCAGTCCCTGTCTCTGCTCCACCCCCTGGCACTGTAACTGGAGGGGTCTTTTGGACAAAAATCAACTGGCCATGTCTTTTCCTCTTTGGCACATCTCCACTTTCGGGTCAAGTTCAGTTCTTTAGTATGTCTCTCAAGAACCAGCACCATCTGGCCTCCGCCTGCCTTGCTGGCCTCAAACCCTCCTCTGCCCCCACTCCCAACACACACACACACACACACACACACACACACTGTGTGTGTGTGTGTGTGTGTGTAGTTCTCCACATCTTCGGAGAGATTTCCCTCTGTCTGGCTTCTCCCCCCCCCCCCCAATCTTGACGACTTGCTGTTCAGGACAAGCATTGCTCTGTCTTTGTGGCATTTCCTGAGATTGCCACCCGCTTCCTTCCTCTTGGCCGAGGTCAGGTCAGGTACCCACCCTCAGCTCCCTCAGTACCCTAGGCTTCCCTCTGTTGATCTAACGCCTTGCACACATTTCCCATCACTGACTTTCCTGACGCCCGTGGCAGACCCCAATACTCGTGGAAAGCAAAACGAAGTCCACCATCTCTGGGCCACAGGACACAGCCTCTGTCCCACAGGGACTCGCTGGTTCTGAGCACTTATCATGGGCTGGTTCTGCATGAGCACTTCGCACAGCCCCCTGGTGATGCTTCTAGAAAAGGGCATGAGGGTGGGTTACACCCATCACAGGTCATCAACTGCATGATGGGAGTACTGAAGTGAGGAGTCAGCAGTAGGCAGGGCAGCTTAGACATGTGTGAGCGGGCTGGGGGTGCACACTTGCCATGGGTATGGGGCCCGGGGGAGGTCACGGGTAGCATGTGGAGAGTCTGGCCCAAGAAAGAGCATTTTCGGGTGATCTGTATGAGCTAGAGATGGAAGGGCCGCCAGAGGTAGGCACTCGGCTCTGAGGAGCTTATAGGAGTCTAGAAAAGACATGGCAGCCCTCACGCTAGGTGCGGGCCACATTACATCAGCTGTCGGCACACAGATGGGCCTCTGAGGGAGCTCAGCGTCTCCACAATACGGGGCACTGAGGGCACATAGGCGTCTGTTTTGCTTTCCATCCGTAGTGCCAAGGGGGAACCTTGGTATGGTCCCAAGACAGTGCAGAAGTTGATTCCACTAAATCATCACCTGGGGGATTCATTATAGGGCTCCGACTGCGTCACGCAGCCTGCAGATAGCGGTGCTGGTGCTCCCTCCTGCCGTCCGAGGAATAACACGGAGTTGCCACTGTGGGCGGGGTCCTACTCAGTATGTCTAAACAGCTCACACCATCACTCAGGCATTCCGTTCCCAGGCACGTGCTGGGCACCCATTCTGTGAGGACACAGTGGAGAAGAGGGACAGGAGCCACCAGTGTCTACACTGGTTGGTGAGAGGGAGTCACGCATCCTCCCAACCCCCAGTCACAGCTCCCAGAATTAGTGCCCCTCTGTTTTCAACTCTTCCATCCCTGTTCACGAGATACGAGACTCCTGGAGCTGGTTATTTTGGGGTTGGGTTTTTTTTTTCTTTTTGGGTCACACCTGGCGATGCTCAGGGGTTACTCCTGGCTCTGCACTCAGGAATTACTCCTGGCGGTGCTCAGGGGACCATATGGGATGCTGGGAATTGAACCTGGGTTGGTTGTAAGGCCAAAGCCCTACCCACTGTGCTATTGCTCCAGTCCCTCGAGCTGGTTTTCTTGGGTGATCACTCCAAAACCATGGCAGTGAAGAGAAGCTAAGGTCTCCTGGCCTGAAGAGAGAGGCCCTTAGATAAAGTTCTTATTATAACTTCTGTCTACGCACATGTCCGCATGTACGCACACATGCGCGCGCGCTCACACACACACACACACACACACACACACACACACTATGGTGCCTGTCTCAGTCTCGTTTGTAAGGAGCTGTGGGGGTAGGGGACAGTGACTTCACATCTCTACCCCAGCTGGTGGGTGAAGCCAGCAGCTCTCGGAGCTATGGGGGAAGGCACAACCCCAAAATCCATTCTTCCTTGATTTTCATGAGCACATCATGCCTCAAGCTCAGTTCTAGGCATTTTTCCTCCACAGAACCATAGCTCACAGCAGGCTTGAGAAGGCACATGTCTCAAAGAGGAGGAAATCGCCTCAAGAAGCCATTGGCCCCAGCTCATATGGCCAGCTAGGCGCCAAAGCAGACTCAGATTAAAAATTCCCCAAGCCTGACCCCCCCCCAGACTCATGGCCACTCAACCACCATCCTGATCATGGAGGGTGGGTAGGAGGTAAATTCTAGAAATCACCATTAACACTCAGTGTCACACACCCAAGATCCTGTGTTTCATTCCTTTCCTGGTCCTCTGGCGGGTGCTTGAGCATGGAGGGGGGAATTCACAGCAGGACTCCTCGGTGTTAGCTTTCCAGAGCAGAGATCAGGCCCTTCCAGTTCCGAGGACTGAACATCACACTTTATTATATCAAGAATCACTAGGGAAACCGCTTATCTACATTGATGGGGGCAGGGAATCACCATTTAGAGAAGAACAGCGTTGAAGAATGTGTTGGCCATTAACATAGGAGTAATTGAAACTGAGTTGGCATGCACACCCCCCACCCCACCCCATCCCACCTACCTCTTAGCTGAAACTGTTTACTTGCCCTGTCTACAAGGTGTTGTGATAGTGGGACTTCTTCGGGCATTTCCACACTCAAAATAACTGGAAGTCCTCTGGGGTGTTTTTTTGTTTTGTTTTGTTTTTCCGATCCACTCTGCCCGTGTTTCTGTTCATGCTGCTCATTTGCACAACACAGGCTCTCTTCCAGGGTAACACAAAGGTAAAATGTCCAGCCCTGTTCCACTGCTTTCTAATTTCTCAATCAGTGAATCCAGACTAAGGAGACTACCCCGTGTAAGGTTTAATCCACAGCAGAACAACACCCCTCCGGCCCCTGCGAGTGAGAGGGGGCTGGTGGCCACCACCCCTGCCCAAGCGTCCTGCTCTCATTCCTGACTCACAGGAGAACACAGAGCAAAGGCACAAACTGCAAAGTATTGCTGGGCCTCTTTCAACACATGTCCGTGCAACCACTACTCCGACTGCAGCCATGAAAGGGCATTGGACCTTTGAAGGCCACTGGATTTGGGCTAGAACCATTCCTAGGATGGCTAGAAACCCACCTAGACTGCACCAAAAAAATAAACTGTTTCTTTTGTCTATGTGCCCCTTCCCCACTTCGTCTTCACTCCTCCATCCCGTTTCACAAGACACGAGACTGCTGGAGCTGGAGCTAGAGTTTTGGGGTTTTTTTGTTTTGTTTTTATTTATTTATTTATTTATTTTTGCTTCCCGTGGCAGAGATCTGACGACTGCTTCAAGATTTGTGTAGGTCACTCACAGTGGGAAAGTACCTTGGGCCAAAGGACCAAAGGGGGTACAGCTCATTGTGGTGGGTGATTTTGCCCTAGGGCCAGACTCAGGATACAGACCCTAGCTCTCTGCTCCTGAGTAGCTCGATGCCTTAGTTTTCCTCATCCGAAATATAATTCTAGTAGCTATCTCCTAGAATTTTTGTGAGGATTAGATGGGTGAATAAAGGTCTGAACAGGGCCTGGCTGGTAGTCAACACTATTTGTGCAGTAGTAATAATAGAATTTGTAACACTGCAGTTAATGTAGCATATGTTGCATATAAAAGTTTGTGTTGGTCTCTGTCACTGCACTAGCTCTGTGACGTTGTCTGACTGTTATATTCCAAAGTCCTGGGACAAGCTCAGCCCTTACCATGTCAGTGCAATGAATGAGGGGCTGAATTCTTAGCGTGGAACTGAGTTGCTAGGTGACCTCTCTTGACCTCAGTTCTCTTATCTGTAATATGAAAGACAGGACAGTCACTGAGGTCCCATCAGGAATGGCTTATGGGCCACTGAGGCCAAGAAGAATGCTAGCTAGAGCTACCCCATTTCAGAAACTAACTTCAGGGGCATCTTTTGGTAACTCACACTCACTAAGCCCGTTCATCCTGGCCTGAAAAAGCTCAGCGGACAAGAACAGAGATTTGTGGGGTGCTGTGTCCTCTTCCCCCATGAGGTTAAGAGGAAGGCTGGCGGGGCCAGACCCACGCGCAGCACTCGGGTGCGGTGAGAGACGCCTTTCATAGGGAGACAGTTTGCACTCCTGACTGGGCCACCTCTCACCCCTTGCTCAAGTAGCAGCCCATTCAGGAAGGGTCAGGGATAAAGGGCTCATTCTTCCCTCTCCATGGGCAGGAAAGTCAGCCCTTGGTCTGGGGAGTCGCTTCTCAAAATAGAACTTCCTAATATGGTTCCAAAGAGGCCCAGAGTCCATTGCAGCTGAGGACAGTCTTACACCATAGCTGTTTGACAGAACAAGTGACCACGCACACACATGCACGCAAACACACCATACACAGGCACCCTTCCCCAGCAGCCCCACCCCCCGTGGCAACACACACACACACACACACACACACATCCCACCACACCACATATACCTCTCAAAAGGTGTGAGCTGGTGGTTGACAAATACATCAGTAGCAACAGTGTGTGATTTGCTACACAACACAGTCACTTCCTGTTATGGACCTTCCACAAAAAGCGCCTTTATCCTGTGCAGAGCTCTCTGGACTCCCGGGTTTGTGCCCGGCCTGCCCAAAGGGCCCTGCATGAACCCGGATATGAAGTGTAAGAGGTGAGGCGGGTGCCACAGGCCAGCCAGGGCTCTCCCGCCAGACTAAATAGACGTTTCATTGGTGGTGTTCACCACCAGGCCCAGGCAGCAGGCCTGTGGGCCGCTCGTCTTTCAATGGGCTCTTCACCACGGGAAAACGCGTGCCTGACTCATTTGCAATTAGCTGACCTAACGGCACAGAATTTTCCATGCCGGATTCTGTGGTAACAGAATTTTATTGTCACATTGGAGATATTTTGAGCCAGTCTCATTTCCAGGCAATTACTCCTTTGAGTCTGTGACACAAACCGCTGGGTTACAGCTGCATGGACGGTCCTTGACGGGGCACAAAAGCCACATACTCTTGGTTCTGTGAGCAGGAGAATTTGACATTTTACCTACAGAAGGCAGGGCATGTGAGGGCTTGGTTTGGAACCAGCAAGATGAGGCCGAACCGAGAGGGAAGAACACTGTGATCTGTAGGGGAGGAGATAGTCACGGCGATTCATGTTCCATGGTTCGAGTTTCCCAAGGGGAGTGCCCTTCCTCGCCCATGCCGTTCAGTCATGGTGGATCACCCTTGTGGGGGGCAGATTGTTGTGGGGGCCATGCAGGGAGCCCAACCACAGCTCTGGGGTTGGGCCAGCTCTTCCACATCTCGTGATGTGACTCCACAGGATGCCAGGGAGGTCCTGGGGGAAGGAAGCAGTGGGGTCACAGTGAGTAATGTCAGGAAACGTCAGGGGTTCCAGTTTTCTTCCCTGTACTAGAAGCTTGGATTCCTAAGGTTCTTTCTAATGTTACTGTCCAAGCATTGGTTCACCCAATAGCTGTTCACTGCCCACTGGGTGCCAGGCATGATTCCAGAGGTTGAGTATATGGCACTAAGCAGGAATACAAGCTGGTAGAAAGAGACAGCTGCCATGTGGGGATGGTTAGCTCTTGAGCTGAGGGGCAGAGTGGGGACCATTGCTTGGCTCCTGGCAATGAGGCAATGAAGCATCCAGAAAGGGCTCTCCCCTGAGGGAATAGTTGAACTGAGACTTGAAAAGTGCAGACACGCAAGAAAGTGGAGGGCTCAGGCCGTAGAGTTCTAGACAGAGAAAAGAGGCGGGATGGGAGTCCCTGAGATGGGAACCATCTGGGCAGACTGCGGCACCAGTGTAGAGAGCTCAGCCACAAAGAGCACTGTGAGCTGAGGTGACACATGTCCTAGGAGTTGACAGAGTATCAGGAGAGAGAAAGAGAAAAAAAAGACCACTTGAGTACGACTCTTTCTTTTTTTTTGTTTTTTGCTTTTTTTGGGGGGTCACACAGGTGATGCACAGGGATTACTCCTGGTTCTGCACTCAGAGATTACTCCTCGCGGTGCTCAGGGGACCATATGGGATGCTGGGAATCGAACCAGGGTTGGCATGTAAGGCAAATGCCCTACCTGCTGTGCTATCACTCCAGCCCCAGGGTACGACTCTTGAGCTGAACTGTTTCACAGAGCTGAGATCTCCTTTCATGGACAAGGCCTAATTGACCTGGTCTCTGTGGTAAATCCCACAGTGTGGGCCTGCTAGACGCTCAGGGCCGAGGCCTGAGTACTCGCCCTGGCTGCCTAGCCAGTGGCCTTCTGTCCATTCTTGCACGGCAGAGCACACGTGGGCATCTTTAATGTTTCTTCATGTTCTCAGTTGGGCCTCCCGAGAGCCTGCAGTCTCCCTAGCAACGGCCCTTGATGTTTTCTCCCTTGCTTCTCAGACACCAGGGCCACCTCTCCAAGGTGGAGTTTCCTGTTCTGTTGACACTGGGGTGGCTACACCGTGCATTATGACGCGGGCTCTCCTGTGTGGGAGAACTCTGTCACTACTGGAGGCCAGAACCATCTTAATACCTGGACCCCTGAATCGCTGCTTCTCTTGCAGTGTTTCAAGTCTAACAGACCCCCTTCCCCTGCTCCCCTAGGCTCCCCCTCAGAAAGGCAGAAGTGTTCTCTTCGGTCTCCTAGACTACAGCAACCATTGTTGTCATTGCCCCTTCTCCGGCTGTCTAGGCTTCAGCCGGTCTGTCTCCCTCACAGGAGGCAGCCACCCACCTAATCCCTCAGGGGCTCCATTTTCCAACTGTCAGGAAGACAGCTGGGGAGCAGCAGAATTCAGGCTCACACTCTCTCACCCGGGCTCACTGTCCAGGCCCTCCCTGACTGGCTCCCGCTCCTCCATGAGCGACTCTGACTTTTGCACAGTGAGAGAGGACTGGCTGGCACACAGGGGCCACACAGGGAGCCCACATTTCCCCTCCTTCCTCCCCTCTATAGAAAAGGGACTTCTGCACATAGCAGACTCAGAAACAGCAAAGAATAGAAAGGAAGAAACGCTTCACAGGAGCTTCTCTGATAACTGATTCTTTCTAGACCGCTTTCCCTTCTTCCTGTAGCTCCTGAATACCCCTTTCTACTGACCTCTGGAGAAGTACCCCTTCACTCCCCTCTCAGTTGGCCTCTCTTGATGCCTTCATCCACCATCATCCTGGCCAAATAACCTACCATTTCCTACCTGCGAATCTCCTAGGACCTCCGTGAATGTAAACTAAAAAGAGATGTTCTCTAAGTGATCAGCACTAATAATAACCTTGGAAGCTGTTGACTTGCTTCCTCTTCAAAAGCCTGCTTTGAAACTACAGTTCATAATTGAATTCAACTGTAAAATGCTATTTTTAATCATGTCATTGTGTTTTACTTGGCACTGTTCTCTTGGATTGATGGAGTGGGACCTATCACATCTCCACAACCCATGATAAAACTCACAACCATCCACCCAGTCATCCATAGCTATCTGGACAGGCTGTTGCGCGCGCGCGCACACACACACACACACACACACACACACACACACACACCCTGCTTTATTCCCATGGGGCTATTCCTTCTTTTGGGTTTGACTTCCCAAAACATTCTCGATTAAGAGCATAACGTCCTCATTCCTTGATGAGTGTACATCAGCCAACTCCGCCTATGACATCCTTTCCATATCTTCTGTTGATAACTTCCTAGACCACAGACTTTTAGAAATGTATTGATTCCTCCCCATTAACTTTCAGGGGTACACCTTAAGAAATGTAACTTGAAACAGATTAGAAACACGACTGATTATGTGTGTGTGTGTGCGTGTGTGCGTGCATGCGTGCGTGCGTGTGTGTGTGTGTGTGTGTGTGTTTGTGTGTAACTTCAAGCTAACTTTAACTTTATGGAATTTCTTTCCCCTTGACAAGTACCCTTTTAATAGCCCCACTTCCCGGATGGAACCTTGTTTGATGAGCAGTACTCCCAGACTGCATCCTACCCCAGTCACCCCCCGCTGGCCAGAGGTGCCCACAGCCAACACGTGCTACACAAGCCCGTCTGTGCACTCCACGAGGTACGGAAACTCTAGTGACATGTACACCCCCTTGACCACGCGCAGGAATTCTGAGTATGAGCACATGCAACACTTCCCTGGCTTTGCTTACATCAATGGAGAGGCCCCCACAGGATGGGCTAAGTGACTGCTATCATAGGAATCCATATTTAATATTAATAATTATTAATAATAATAATAAACCCAACAGCTACCCCTCTCCCCCGAAGACTTTGTCTCTCTACATCATAACTTGTGGACTATTCCTAGGTGTCCAGTTTCCTAATGAATGCGAGGCTGGGATTCAATGTGGGTTGAGTAAACGTTAGTTCAGAAACAGGACTCTCAAAGTCCGTGAGATCGGGCTCCTGGAGCCCAGCCAGACGTGGCTGTTGGATAGAGCACTGTCTCTGCCAGGCCAGTCTGTGCCTTTTTCCTCGGTTCCGTGGCTTTGCTTTGTGTTGGCAACCACTCCCAGTAAGTTACTTCTTTTCCTGTTGACAAAAGCTCTTTTTAGTCTTGAAGGATGGATACTAGAGATGGAATCTGGTGTTGTGTTCTTGGATAGGCACATAATTTGCCAAGAGCACTCACCTTGCCATCTGTCATCTCACCTACAATGAACAGCTCTCAGCCATGCCATGCATTCCTTCTTCCTGGTGATGTCATCGCTAGTTCCCAGAGTACCAGGGCAAAATGTGGGGATCCGGAAGCTCCAGATTCCCTGTTCACACTCAAGTCTGTCACAGTCCCTGCATTGTCTTGGAGTGTAAGCACTGTCTAGAGGGAAAGAGAGGCCTGTTTTGTATGCCTTAAGTTAATGGAGGTCTGTAGGGGACTGGTTCTTCTACATCTAAGTATATGCCCTAAGTTTGCACAATGGTCAGTGTCAGCAAAAAGGCAGGAGAGGGTTGTAAAGTCATGTGAGAATGTGGGTTTGTGGCACTGAGTATCACACTCAGCTCTGCTATATATATCAACTTTGTGAAACTGAATGGGCCAAACCTTAACGTACCAAGAACTCCGTGTGAAAGTGACTTTTGTGGTTCCTTCATAAGACTATAAACATTTCCGACACTTTGATAGAAAAAAAATTCAAAGCTGTGCCTTTGAGTCTATACTATACTGTGTATGTGTGGAAATAAAAATGTATTGTACTTTTGGAAATTTTTTTCATAGGCATTTTTCTGTCAGATTTGTAGTAATATGAGTTTGTTAGAGATTAACATAGGTTTTCTTTCTGTATTATAAAATGCACCAAGCAATTATGGTGGACCTATTACCCTATGGGTAAGAAACAAATGGAAATATGACATCGGATGTTTTAGCAATTGTTCTGTAAATAAAAATATTTGATCACACCCCTCAGTGTGATAATCATGTCTACAGCTAAAATGGAAATAGTTTTATCTGTACAGTTGTGCAAGAAAAGAATGGTTTCACACTCAAATAAAAAGTATTGAAATGCTCTGCTTTCTTCATTTTCATTTTGCATTTGCTGACCTCTGTAGCAAACAATATTCTGAATTTTGGGGTGGAAGTGGAAAAAAAAGCCCTAAATGGTCTTCGAAGGTTAGGTTTATCGAGTTTCCTGTCATGTGTCAAACAAGAGTCAAGGAGAAATCACTCATCCGGTCCGTGAATGCCAACTTCACAGTGACATAGGGTTGGGGTATGTTAGGGTCCAGAGGCCAGCACTCTCAGCAGGGATTTCTCTTGTCTTTGCACAGTGACCACTGCCAGCCAGCCAAGGACATAAGACTTCCAACCCTTATAGGGAATATTATTCTCCAACACCAACATCATTAAGTGGTCCCCTGACACTTAGTGCCTGACGCTTTAATGATCACCGGTGTAAAGTCATTTCAAGTGCAGTGCTTTTAAAGCTAATAAACATCTGAAACACAACAATAGCTAATAAGTGCAACAAGAGTTCTTCTCCTGGGCTACATTTTGATTCTGGAGCTGAGTATTGAGACTATAGAAAGGTCAAAGAAAAAAAAAGTATTTTACCAGATTTTAGGAAAACTAAGATCTCTGGGAAATTCAGAGCCCCAGACTCCAAGAAATTGCAGGAGTGACTATTTTAACTAAAATGCATGAGAATCTGACAACTCAATTTGCATTTTCAAAGATTTATTTTTAAAGTCAAGCTCTTACTTGCTATTATGTAACCTTTATAACCTGCACTAACTTGAAGATTAAAATGATCTGCTGTATATACCATCCCCTTCAACTATTTAGCAAAAGTTGCTACAAAAGCCAGCAGAGGTTGATTTCACTTTTTGAAGGTAAACGGGTTTGCCTGTTTAGGTCCAGGCCTCTGAATTGGTTCTTTGTGGAAAGGAAAGGAGAGAAAGAATATGTGAGATTGTCACTGAATCAAATAAACCTAATGCCATCCAGACCAGTGGCTCCCTTACAGTTCAGAGCTGGTACTCTGCAAACAAAAGGGTCTAAGTAGGACTTTGGGCTTAACTAAGCACACCCCAAATGAGGGAATAGCCAAATTCTGTGGTTGGTCAGCATCAGTGTATAATCAGCAAAGCCCAGGTATGGGAAACAGCCATGAGCTCATTCGATGCACACACTTCTTTAGACAGGAGGCAAAGAGGGCCTAACTCTTAGAGCTGGATGCTCACTTCCAGAAGTGGCCGGGAGGGCATCTGCAGGCTGCATCTCCCAGCACAGCCAAGAACCGGGAGCTGGTGGTGCTGCCAAAAGGAAGCAACTTCCAGTAAAGACAAGTAGCCCCTGCTGGTTCTTTCTAGGGTCCCAGGTAACCCATCTCTGGGGAGCTCTGGCCTGCCTCTATTCCCAGTTAATTTCAGCCTTCCACTCTCGAATTGAGAAGGATCTGCTCAGGAAATGACCACAGCTGCTGGGAGCCCAGGACTTGAGGGGCACCTTCCTGGCCTCTGAGGGGGTCTTAACCCATTGCCAGAATGGGGGGCAGACAGGCAGGCCCCTGGGAGTGGGGCCAGTCACTTGTCAAAGGAAGACCAGTGGAGCCTTGGCAATCATGGGGCACGCCCCTCTTTAGGACCCTTTCAGAAAAGGACTCTGGCAGCTTGAAAGTGACAAACGTCAGGAAAGCAGCCAGGCGGGCTCACCCATGTGGCAGCCTTGGCTGTCCTTGTCTGCAGACAGGAAAAGGGAGTCTACAGAAGCCAAGTCACGGTCCGATTCAAAAACACCTGTCATGGAGTATGCTGCCCTCCACGGGGGAAAACACTGAAAGGGACCTCAGAGTAGGTCACCTCCCTACTCTGGACCTGGCGTGCACATCCTCCTCCTATGGCATTCTGAGTTCTTGTCTGTGTGATGGAGCAGGAATGGAGTGGTGGGTTTGAGGGCAGGGGTGTACAGCTTAAGGGAAATAGAGGGCTGGCTGCTGGGCGGGGTTTTGGGGAACTCCAAGAAGATGACAACTGCTCTACCAACTGGTGCCACCAAGTGCAACTGACTGTGGCTTGTGGCCATAACTCAGCCCTCCACCCCAGGCTCATCCCCAAGCTTTGGCCATTCCTCACATCCTCATGCCCTCAGAGGACCGGCTTGGGTGACTACTGTGGGGGTCTCTGCTCATTTTCTTCTCCTCCCTCCAGAACTGTCTTTCACATTTGTTTCTAAGTGACTGTCGAAATGGCAGAAGTCTGGAAAAGGCAAAGGGAAAAGCAAAACAAAAGCTATTTGTCCCTTCCTATATATCTTTTTTTTTTCTTTCTGGGTCACACCTGGTGATGCACAGAGTTTACTCCTGGCTCTACACTCAGGAATTACTCCTGGCAGTGCTCAGGGGACCATATGGGATGCTGGGAATCGAACCTG
>JAOXYA010000005.1:13614281-13628027 GCA_028565675.1 Sorex palustris | reverse complement strand
GGCAAGCTACCGAGAGTATTCGATATGCCAGACACAGTAACAACAAAGTCTCCAATGGAGACGTTACTGGGCCGGCTCGAGCAAATCGATGATCAACGGGAGGGCCTTTACCTTTACCTTTATGCTTTGCATGTGCATGACCCTGGGTTCAATCCCCTGGCACCAGAAGCTCTCTCCTGGTGGACCCTGAGGATTGCCAGTGATGTGGTGGCCTGAGCCTCTGAGTCCCACTGAGAAAGGCCCCTATTTTAAATAGTAATTTATCTAATTTACTCTCAACATGGAGAGGGAATGATGGTAAGAGGGAGCATATCCAGTCTATTCAGAGGACTTTCAAATTGTACCACTGATTTCTCAAGTTCTAATGTGATTTTATCTGGCCCTCACTAAGAATTATCTCGCAAAGAGACCACAGTTGCCTTGCCAAAAGTCTTGAAGATAGAAATGATTTAAAGTAACTATTCTACACTTTACTTATTAACATGTTCATGTTGGCGTGTATCATTGGTACCTCTCAATATAGCTTAATTAACATAAAGCATAGCATTGAGTCTACATCTTAACACCTTAATCAGCTTATATTAGTCTGTTTTCTTTTGCACAGATTTCACCAGTTTGCTATATTCTATGAAAGGAGGTCTTTTTATTTGTCCTAAACCCACCTGTTTTTTATGTTGAGACTCCTCACTACAAGTATTTGAAAATATATTAGTCAGCTCTATCCTGAAATATTCATCCTATCCGTAACCCTTCATGACTTCCAACTCTGATCATATGTACATCCCCTTTTGTTACCCATGCTTCTATATCCACTGCTTTTATCAAGCCTGCACCGCACTGTAGCACTGTTCTCCTGTTGTTCATCGATTTGCTCGAGTGGGCCCAGTAACATCTCCATCGTGAGACTTCTTTTTACTGTGTTTGGCATATTGAATATGTCACGGGGAGCTTGCCAGGCTTTGCCGTGCAGGTGAGATACTCTCAGTAGCTTGCCGGGCTCTCCTAGAGGGGCAGAGGAATCGAGCCCAGGTCGGCCAGGCAGGTCGCATGCAAGGGAAATGCCCTACCGCTATGCTATCACTCCAGCCCGTATCAAGCCTATTAAGTCATTTTCATTGCACCAATCTGAATCTTTTCCAACTTTTATCTTTTTTGAGCAGGTGATCTAAATTATGGTAGTATAACTTAAAGTTATCTTTAGGATGATAATTTTACAAAAACTCTTAAATATGCTTGTTTTTAATCTTTTAATTGAACAGTATACCATTCACTTTGAAATTTTACCAGGACAAAAAGTTAAACCCTAATGAAAGCTGTTTAGTGTCTTCCTTAAAGGTCCCGTGCTTCTCTGCAAAAGTTCTACCTTTGCTTCTACTTGATCTGTTGTTACCTTACACTGTTGGCAGGGTAACAGTTACATAGGACGTACATATCATTGGGCATGTTGTGGTTAAAATAGACTGAAAGCAGACTGGAGCAGTAGTACAGCAGGCAGGGCACTTGCTCTGCACTCAGCCAATTGGGTTTGATCCTCAACATTCCATATGTTCCCCCTGAGCACAGAGCCTGGAGTAAGACTTGAGCACCACTCGCTGTGACCCAAAAACAAAACAAAACTATATAGATATATATAAATGTTCTAAATAATCGTACTGAATCAGTTCTAAAAATGATTATATTACCTGTACTGCCGGGGGTGGGGGGGAATAAGTACCAGACTTCTTTTCTTTTTTTTGACTTTTTTGGGTCGCACCCAGTGACAATCCTCAAGGATTACTCATGGCTCTGCACTCAGGAATTACTCCTGGTGGTGCTTAGGGGACCATATGAAATGCTGGGGATTGAAACCAGGTCGACCTCTTGCAAGGCAAACACCCTCCCTGCCTTACTATCTCTGAGGCCCAAAACCAGATATTTTTTAAGCCCTTGCACTCATTAATCTATGAGGTTGCTGCAATTCTCCATCTTAGCAAATTGTGTATAGGGTGGCAGAATAACATACCCAAAATCAACCGTGGAGAGCTTTTACTGCAGTCCAGCCAGGCTAACTCAGGCCTACTTCATGATTTCATATGCTCACGTGTATTTAGGGACTCATTTTTTTCCAGGATAGTTGTAACTTTATCTATAACATTCTTTCTCGTTTCTTAGACTCTTTCTCTTTAGTTCTTTAATTTCAATTTCTAGGCATCATTTCTCTAAACTAGATAAAGGAATAAACACCTTTACCTACCAGTGGCCCAGTGAAGGTTCAGCTCCTGCCACACGACTTGTTTAGAATAACTCAGAATTTCTAGTTGAAAGGACTTTTGGAAAAAATGAAAAGTTTTTGTTTTTGTTTTTGTTTTTTGTCCTTAGGAGATAGAGAATTTGTAGGTAGCTCAGTATAACCACTACCATATTCTGAAAACCTTTCCATTTTACCACTTACTCCAACCTATATCCAACTTTCTCCCGTATATCTCCAACCTCCCTTTGTTGGTGAATGGTTGGTCAGCAATGCTAGTGAGCACTCAAAGATTCCTGTCTAAAAACCTCTTCTGTTTTTGCAGTGGATAGCCTGCTGAAATACACTGGCTATGGGAATGCTGCAGGACTGTTGGCGGCCAGGGGCCTCTTGGCTGGAGGAAGAGGAGATAATTGGTACTCAGAGGACGAGGACACAGACACTGAAGAATACAAAAATGCAAAACCAAAGTATAGTATCAAGTTTCTTTTCATCTTACTATGCTTGTTCCTTTGAGTTGGTTATTTGCCTTTCACTTCCTTTATTCTTATTTTTCAAGTGTTTCTTCGCTTTTGTGGATTTGGAAGTTTTCTGCTTAATAGTGGGTTTTTTTGAGGTTGGTTCATAGTTACTGCCTTAGAGAGTGACTGCATGTGATTGAGGATGAAGAATATTGCTAGAAATGTTCAGTTCCATGCTCCTCGCAGTTCTTATGAGAGATGATGTCTTAGTTATCTACTGCCATAGTCTCTAAAATTATTATTGCTTACTTTTTGCTTTCCTTTTCATAGGTTGGTATTTTATAAGGTATGACCAAGATCAAGTATTTAAGTTGATTATTTGATGCTTTCATTTTTCTCAGTAATCTGAACATAGATTCCATACATGCTGACCTCTTTTATATAGTCTTATTTTTAAAATAAAACAGGAGGGGCCAGGATATAGCTCAAATGACTGGGACGCATGTTCAACTCCCCAATTCTATGTGGCCACCTAAGCACTAGCAGGTGTAGCCCTGGTGACTCCCAGAACCCTTGGGAAGCTCCCATCCAAAACAGACAGGTAAAATAAAATTAAGCAACAAGGCACATTACTTGAAAAATGAACAAAGTCTGATACCACGGTATTTTAGGTGATCATTTTTTTAAACAGATGGATCGGTGTGCTGAGTAGACAAACTGGAGACTTTTCTTGAAGTCTTCCTGGAATGGGTGTTTACAAACCAAAGGCATTAATTCTTGTACTCAAGTCAAACCACTTCACTTTCCTTCTACCCTCGCTCATTCTTTTCACCCCACTGAATCCCATCCCAGGTAAATGTCTTAGTTTCCGTTCACTCGGAGTACTTGAGCTCAGTTATCTGGCGTCTCTGATTGTTGAAAGGGTTTGCCCTTCTCTTTGGCATTATTGGTGACGCTGCCATACTGTGTCTTTTGCTGATAGTCTTCTAGAGCAGTATTTCTTGACACAGCTATGTTCACCTTCCAACCTTGTTTCCTTCCTATGGCCCCCTGCCCTACTGGTTGGCTTCCTAATCTCATACTGTCACCCCATATTTATAGTTTTCTCATACTGTGTCCCCCTCCCCACCTTGGAATATCTTGGGAGTCTAACAGGGGCTGTTCAGCCCTTGATTAAAAACACCGATCTAGAGTTTGCTGTGGATCATGTAGTAATTGAACAAAGGTAGAAAACCATCATCTACAAAATTAACTCCTCCTTTTACATATATATTGTAGCCTAATAAAGTTCAGGGGGCATGACTGGAGATACAAGATTCTTCTCTAAATAGATAGAATTTGCATGGGGCCTATATCACTGATAAATTTAGGTCTGGACAATTAACATTTCTTTTGGCATGTCCAGTCCTATAAGTCTCAATAGGATCACATCATTATATGTTACAGAGAAAGCTTTTTGGAAGGAGAAGGTGGCGGTGATGAAGCAGTAAGTTGTTAAGGCTCCCAGTACTGAGGCTAAAGATGTGAGTTGGTGACAGAACACTTGCCTTACATGTTTGAGACCCTGGGACTACACAGAGAAAGATTCACCACCATTTAGATGCTATAATATGGGCAACTCCATCAAGTGTTTGAAGTTAAGATAGAGGAATCCTATAATTCTTCCTCTAAATATAGAAGTCATCATTCTAAGTTAGTCTAGCAAGCTCATGATTTTTCTTTTCTGTTAACTTTTTCCATGTCAATATTTTACCAGTTTATTTAAGTCTCACCATTTGAAACATTAAAACTACTGGCAATGTCATTTTTAATTGTAGATATTACATTTATTATGTCCCACATATGGACACAGTCAACTGAAGAGAGAAAATATGAGTACTCAGAAGTGGTTGACATCATCACATCTTAATGTAGATTGCTGATCTGTAGTGACTTCCTTGCAAGCTCCAGAATGTTACTATAATACAAAAGAGCCCAGAGAAGATAAGGAACACTGGGTCTCTCCCAACAAGGGAAGTAGAAATACATTGCATTATGGAAGTGATATCCTATTTCAGGAGAGTACCTTTTTTAAAAAACCAAAGATCCTGATATACAGTACTGTTACTGTCTTAGCTTGCTGTCGGATTCTGTAACTTAAAATTCCCTCGCTGGAATCTTTTCTTTAGACCTGGACTAAAGTGATATTTATAGAAAGGAAGGGGAGAAGATGGTCACCATTATGAAACTTGTGTTTTTAAAACTTACTTATTTCAAGTATAAACGTGTTTCTTAAGTAGTAGTAGGAGGAGGAGTATAAATTTCCACATCGATAGATTTTTTTTTTTTTTGCATCTTTCCCCGTTCACCTAAAACAGTGTGGAGGGGTATTTGTAATCTAACATACTTATTCAAATGGTCCCTGTGAAAGCAGCAAAGAACAAATTACTCGACAAGCAAGACCTCTGTGCTGTGGGAAATGGTCCTCAGAACTCAAAGAATGTTTTCCCTAGATCATTCTGAAAACTTAGCAATCTAGCAAGTTTATAAAGTCAGCATTTGAAAGGATTGCTTAATCCCTCACTTCTTATTACCTGTCACCAGTTAACGTTCCCAAAATCAGTTTCTTTTCTATGATGCATTTACTCACAACAGTTGATGGTATTGGCAAAAGCAGAGAACTTACCCTTAATCCAGTTGTTCTTAGTGCCATTGTCAAAAATTTAAGTGGATTCTGATTAACGCACCAAGGTAACCTGTAAACCTTTAGTGGAATCTAAAACCAAAAAGTATATGCTGCTTACATTTGGGCTGTGGGAGACAGGTAGTATCACAACAATTCTTTTTTTTTTTTGGCAAAATAAATGTATATAATGGACTGGAAATGGCTTTCTCAATTAGCACACTTATATGAAATACCTCTTAGATTCAAATTACATGCTGCACAGTATTGGTATAGATAGAAAAGATAGAATTCTTTCATATACCCTGGAATCAAATCCAAGGACTCAAAAGCAAAGCAAGTGCTTTACCACTGAACTATATCTCCCATCTCTGACCCTAGCTCCATTTTTCCCTCCCTCTGAGCCTACAGGTCCCTGACTGTAACAGTGATACACTGTAGTACCTGTTGATATATAGGATCTAGACATCTTTCCAGACATCAAGATCAAGTATCAAGGGGCTGGAGATCATATGGCAGGCAGGGCATTTGCCTTGCTTGTACTGACATGGGTTCAATCCCCAGCACCCTGTTTGGTCCCTGATCACCACAGGAGTAATTCCTGAGTGCAGAGCCAGGAATTACCCCTGAGCTTTGCTGGGTATGGTTCAGAAACTAAAGTGTTTGTATGTGTGTGTGTGTGTGTGTGTGTGTGTGCGCGCGCGCACATTTGGCTGTTTCAAACAAACCTTATTTTTTTTTCACACTGTATATAAAGGAACTAGGGATCAAATTGGCATCTTTAAATAACTCTTATGTAGGGGCAGGTAAAGGGAATGACCAAAGTCCACAGAACTTTAGAGCATGCTTGCCTTGCATGATGACAACCTGAGTTTAATCCTTAGCACCACACATGGTCCCCTGAGCACTGTGGGTTTGCGTCCCCAACCCCACCAAATACATCTTTTAATACTGTTACTAGCCCGCTCTAGTTCATATTCACATCGGAAATTGTTGTACTAAGCAAACTCAGGGCTTTTGCCCTTTTTGCTTGTTTTTATCTCAGGACTTTTGTTATATTGCTAAAAGTCAAGTTTCACTATTATTGTCCCCATAGAGCTTTAATATTACTTTTTAATATGTACTGAAAAAAAATGAACCAAAAATGAAGTATTCAAGATTTTTTGTCTAGCTTGAGCTTTGGTCTATTGACATATTTTAGGATTTAAGAAGCATTTCTAGAATCTTGAACTTTTTCACCATAAGCAAGCATGGAGCATGAACCAAAATTCAAGTGCCTAAAAGACCAAAGTAGAAAGAAAAAGTATTGCCACATTTGCCAGGTGTGCTGCTTCCATCCTTTATGGAAGTTTACCAACCTTTGTAATATTTGTCCACACTAGTTTTGCGTTTCAAAATAAAGTTTTTATTTTGCATTATTACAGTTTGGGTAAATGCCAGCAAGAGACCAAGTGTGTGGCTCAGTGTTTTAGTACTGAGTTTTCACCAGGTTTTATTTGCTGTAGATTCACAACTATTAGTTTTCTTGATTATCAAGAATAGCATATTTTTTAACTATAATTTTGGGGCAGGGGCAAGGTAAGGGGAGTGGTGTTGAATACTTCTTTTTAAAATAATGGTTCAAATCATTCTCTAAGGTCCTGATTCTAAATTTTCTAATTATATTGACACAAAAGTTGAAGAAAACATGACATAAAAACACAAAGAAGTATAGTTATTTGTTCGAGAGAAAACTGCAGTTTGTAAGATTCCTTGAGTGAATCCTGAATAACTGCACTGCTTGCTTTTTTGTCTGATTCAAAGATTCAGTCAAATCCTTATTTTCCAAAATATTTCCTTGAGAAGTGGCAAGTGTCGGCAGAAAAGATGAATCCAATTAATATGTATAAATCATAAAATTGTAGGAAGCCAAAACTAATGATCATAAATATGCTTATATAGCTTAAGTTCTTTTAAGACTTATTATAACAAATAGTAGGGCTGGAGCAATAGCACAGCGGGTAGGGCGTTTGTCTTGCTTGTGGCCAACCCGGGTTCGATTCCTCCGTCCTTCTCGGAGAGCTCCGCAAACTACCAAGAGTATCCTGCTTGCATGGCACAGCCTGGCAAGCAACTGTGGAATATTCAATATGCCAAAAACAGTAACAACAAGTCTCACAATGGGGACTTTACTTACTGGTGCCCGCTCAAGCAAATCGATTAATAGCGATTTATATATACAAACAATGGAGTATTATCCAGCCTATTAATTGTATTAATTGTATCCACTCTGTATATTTATAAGGCTGATATGTGATAGACTTACTCAATATTTGATAGATTTTTTTAAAAATCATATTACTCCTAGGTACCAGAGAGATAATATGCTTGCCTTGCATGATGCCAACCTGAGTTTAATCCTTAGCACCACACATGGTCCCCTGAGCACAGAGCCAGGAGTAAACCCTGAGCACCGTGGGTGCGCCCCCTCCACCCCCACCAAATCATAATACTTTAGTAATTTTTCCATGTTCTTTTCTAATAGACTGCAAAGACTTGTATTCAAAATGTGGTTTCATAATTTATCCTACTTTAATTTGTGGAATCAGTATGTTCCATGTAAATGACAATTCTCAAATTACTTGAGACATCTTCCCTGGGACACCACTAACTGGTATCTCTTCAGAATAGCTAACTTGAACTGTAATGCAAACCACAACATACCCAGTCGTAATGCAGATCCTTCCTTATCGAGGGAAGGGGAGGCATTTCTGTTTGCTTATTTCTAAGATTGTAGCACTTAGTTATTTTTTTTCCTGAAAGAGGGACAGTAAGCTACTTAAGCTTGAGACCCTCCAGACTAGAGTAGCAATTCACTGAGTCATTCAAGTCACTGCCTTGCTCATTTCTCAGCAAGTGGCTTACTGATATTACTATTAGTAAATGGTGTTTATTAAGTGTCCAGTATACGCCAGGTGGTGTTCTGATACTTTGGGTAGGATTATTCCCATTGCATAAATGAGGAAATGAAAGCGCAGGGACGTCCAAGCAACTTTTACAGCACACATAATTTGGATCCATGCAGCCTGACTCCAGAGCTTGTGTGTTTGGGAATTTTTTTTTGTTAGTGTTGAAGGTTGGCAATGCAAAGTTTTATTGTACTCTTCAGTTTGTTGTCTTCACTGGGGAACAAAATTCCACATAAAATTGATCATTTTAAGTGTGTTGGTCTGTAGCAGTACATACGTCCACGTTGCTGTGCAACCATCACCACCATCCATTGCGAGAACTTTTCCTTCTTCCCAGCTCTTGCCGTATCCCCTGAAGAATCATCATTCTACATCTTCTGTGCATTCCACTAGGAACCTCGTATAAAGGAATCACTTATGTATGCCCTTTTGTGATTGGCTAACTTGAATTAATGTATTTGATATTTCCACATTCTTTTCTAATAGACTGTAATTTATCCACATTATAGTATTTGTCAGGATTTTGTTCTATTTTTAAGACTGGATAATACTCCATTGTTTGTATATACCACATGTTGTTTACTCACCTCTTGATGGAATTTTGGGTTGTTTCCAGTTTGGGGCTATTGTAAAATAATGCTGCTAATATGGCTCAACAGATGTCTGTGTTCTTGCATTTTTGTGTATAAATGTGGAAGAGAAGATGCTGGATCATATGGTAGTTCTAGGTTTAATTTTTTGAGGCAACAACACATATTTTACATCCCTCCTAGTGATGCACATGGGCCCCAATTTCTAAACATCTTTGTCAGTGCTTATTTTCTGTGTTGTCATTGTTGTTATTTAATAACCTCCAAATGGGGTGTGAAGTCATAGCTGGTATTTTAAGTACCTCTCTATTCTTTCTCAAAGCCAATGAAAGAGAGAGATGAGTTTGCCCTTCAATGGTTTTCTATTCTTAGACCAGCTGTTATTTTTATTGCCTATAACCACAATAGAAAATAAGGAAAAAGGTGCTTTTTATAAATGCTGATATCAAAAAGCCTAAAAGTTCTATTCAATTCTTTTTTTTTGTTTGTTTTTGTTTTGTTTTCAGTTTTTGGACCACACCTGGCAGTGCTCAGAGCTAACTCCTGGTTCAGTTCATTCTAATTCAAATAGCTTTTCCAGGCAATTGTGGCTCTTCCTTCATGGTACATTCAGAATCTGTCTATCCCTTGCTGCCTTCACCACTCCTGCTGGTTCAAGCCAAAATCAGGCGGGACCAGTGGTAAGGTCAGAAAAAAGGAGAATAAACAAAATCTTCTCACTCTAGGACCATTTTAATAGCCACCTCGCTGATCTCTTTGCTGCTGCTTCCGCCCTCTTCATCTGTTCTCAGCCCAGTAGTTAGTGTAATCCTTATAAAATGCCAATCACGTGCTGTCACTACGCAGATCTCTGCAGTGACTGAAGTCTGAAGTGCTCACTCATAGTGACCTCGCTCCTGCCTGGAGCTTTTCCACTGGTTATTCTTAAGCCTGGAATGCTTACTCCCCAGACAGTAACATAGCTCACTCCTGCTCCGCTGTCTGGTCTTCATAAAGCTTTTTCTCTTCCCTTATTAAAAATCACAGCTGGGCTGGAGCAATAGCACAACCGGGAGGGCGTTTTTCTTGCACGCGGCTGACCCAGGTTTGATTCCCAGCATCCCGTATGGTCCCCTGAGCACCGCCAGGAGTGATTCCTGAGTGCAGAGCCAGGAGTAACCCCTGAGCATCGCCAGGTGTGACCCCCAAAAAGAAAAAAATAATAAAATAAAAATAAATAAAAGTATGTTGCAGTTTGCTTCTTGTTCATCTTTCTTTGGGGGAGCACCTGGCGGTGCTCAGTAATTCCTGCCTCTGCACTCAGGAATCACTCCTAGTGGTGCTCAGGGGCCCCTGTGGGATGCCGGGGGTCCCACCTGGGTTGGCTACGTGCCAGGCAAACGCCCTCCCTGCTGTGCCATGGCTCCAGCCCCTTCATTTCCATCTCAACATGAATTCTTTTAAATGTCAGTTTCTTTTTAGACGATATATTCTTGCTTTAATCTTTATCCAGCTTATTATCTATAGTCAAAGTTGTGCTTCTCTTTATGAATTTTTATCATTCATTGGGTTTCAATTTCGGCCTTTCTGTTGCTATTCTTGGCTTTCCGTTCTGGGTTTTTAAGTCTTCCAAGAATCCTTTAGTAGCACATTAGAAGAAATTTTAAGAAACGGCCAGAGAAATTGTACAGGGGTTAAAAAACTAATCTTGTATGTGACTGATCTGGGTTTGGTCCCTGGCACCTCATCTAGTCCCATGTGTTCGGCCAGGAGTCAGCCCTGAGCACAGAACTAGGAGTCCTGAACACAGAGCCAGGAGTCAGCCCTGAATACAGCTGGGTCTGCCCCCAAACACACAGCTCCCTTTCTCAGTTGTTCTGATATTGATGGTTTCGGGGCCCAGTGTCCTCAGCCCTCGAGGCCCCCCGCCCGTGTACTGATGCGGCCATGTGGGCCCACTGAAAGCCACAGTAGGTGCCATGGTGCTGTTCGGGACGCGCGTAGCGGGGCTTGAACTTGAAGCCTTGAGCGTGCTTTGAACTTTGCTCCCTCGGCGTATGGCACCTGCCCCCAGGGCCTTCCCCTGTGCCCTCAGGGAGAGCGGAAGCCCATCTTTAGCCAGGCTCCCAACGGGCACTCGAGAGGATGCAGTGCTGGGGGCCTCAGGACCACCCCAGTGATGCTTGGGGACTGTGCAGTCAGGGACTTTTTTTTTTTAATTGACTCACTGTTCTCACTCTTGGAGAACCCGACGGGCTACCGAGTGTATCCTGTCGGCACAGCAGAGTCTGGCAAGCTCCCCGTGGCGTCTTTTGGCATATGCCAAAACCCCGTAACAATGGTGGGTCTCATTCCCCTGACCCTGAAGGAGCCTCCATTGTGGCACTTGCTAAAATCGCAGGGCTAGGAGGAATGGATGGAGACGTTACTGGTACCTGCTGGAGGAAATCAATGAACAACGGATGACAGTGATACAGTGACACACTGTGAGATAGTTACAAGCTTTTGTGTTTGAGTTTCAGTCATACAATGATCCAACACCCATCCCTCCACCAGTGCACATTCCCCACCACCAATGTCCCCAGCATCACCCCCTTCCAAACTTCCCCCTGCCTCCATGGCAGACAATTTCCCCCATACTCTCTCTCTCCTTTTGGGCACTATGGTCTGCAACACAGATACTGAGAGGCGTCACATTTGGTCCTTTATCTACTTGAAAGCATCCCGGGCTTAAACCTGCCTGGCACATTCTCTAGCCCACACACTCCCCAGGCCCACACCCTCCGGTCCTCTCATCTCTCTCTCCTCCCCTCTCACAAAGGGGACTTATTTTCCTTAGGATTCTCGTCTTCACTTGATGAAAAGAACTTCCCAAACAAATGTGCCATGTTGGCTGTCCCCACCGTGGGAGAGGGACCTGGGCGCCTCTCATGTTTGGGGTCTGCTCTCTGCCTGGTCTTGCCGGGGCTCTGAGGCTCCCAACTCTCCCCTGTCCCTGGGACCCCCAGAAGTGCCCTGCAGAGTCCTCTGTGCCCCAACCCCGCTCCCAGGACAGGAAGTGGCATGACCAGCTCCCCCCACACGCCCCCACCCCAAGGTGTGTGATTAACCGGACAAGGGGGCTTTCCCAGGAGACTGGGGTCAATAGTTGCTGTTGTTATTTATTTATTTATACCTTTTATTTTAATGAATCACCTTGAGATACCATTACAGACTTACAAAATTTTCGTGATTCCATTTCAGTCATACGATGGTCGAGTACCCATCCCTCCACCAGTGCCCATTCTTTTTTTTCTTTTTTGGATCACACCCGGCATTGCACAAGGGTTACTCCTGGCTCTGTGCTCAGGAATTACCCCTGGCGGTGCTCAGAGGACCATATGGGATGCTGGGAATCGAACCCAGGTCGGCCGCATGCAAGGCAAACGCCCTACCTGCTATGCTGTCGCTCCAGCTCCCACCAGTGCCCATTCTCCACCATCAATAATCCTAGAGGTGCTATATCCAACAAAATATATTTTTCACAAATGAAGGAGACATATACACTTCCTGAGACAAAAACTAGGAATCACTGCCATTCAACCTGACTTGCAAGAAGTGCTAGAAGAAATTATTCAAACAGTAGCACAGCGGTAGGGCGTTGGCCTCGCACGCAACCGACAAGGCCAACCTGAGTTCGATTCCTCTGCCCCTCTCGGAGAGCCCGGCAAGCTACCGAGAGTATCTCGCCTGCACGGCAGAGCCTGGCAAGCTCCCCGTGACGAATTCGATATGCCAAACACAGTAACAACAAGTCTTACAATGGAGACGTTACTGGGCCCGCTCGAGCAAATCGATGAACAAGGGAGGACAGTGCTACGGTGCTCTTCTAATAGTTTCCAATGATCCCAGGGTCCCTCCCGCCACCCCCACCCCTTCCCACCCCCTGCCTCTGCGGCAGGTGCCTTCCTTCTTACTGTCTCTCTCTCTCCTTTTGGGTGTCAGGGTTTAACAGTTGCAGTCTTTAGCATAATGGTGCCTGAAACCTCCAGCCCTGCTCATTAAACCATTGTTCTTTCAAAATACCAAACTGGATACACATTTGCAGATTCATGTTCTGTGAGCAGCAGCTGGATGCTGACAGCAAAGGAGCAAGTAGAGGAGCTGGTGAGACACACACCAGCCTGTGGAACGGCCCCAAGGAAAGACGGACTCAAGAGGCGGCGGGAGGGGGCGTGGTCACAAGTGCGGCCAGACAGACTGACAGAGGATAAATACCCGGTGACTCCACTTACCTGTGGCAGACGGAGCAGCAAGACAGGGGAACAGAAGGGTGTGCAGTGGGCACACCTCGGCCCCGGGTCATGGAAATGAACATGTCCAGGCAGGAGGACGGGGTGGGGGCCAGAGAAAGTGGACTGTTGGCCACCAGGGACCCTGGACGCCCAGAGCTGTGGAGGCGAGGCGGGCCGCCCGTACAGTGAGAGCCTGCACGGCTGTGCACGACCCCAAACTGGGGTGGGAGTGGGGGTTACTGGATGAGCAAGGGAGCTGGGTCGAGGGTCATCGGGAGGACGCTGGCCCTGGGGTTGGCTCTGCAGTGAGTGCTCCGTACACCTGACAGTCTGTGAATCAAGGGACCTGAGCTGAACTCCAGGCTTAGGGGCCGGAGAGTAGTGCAGTGGGTAGGGAGCCCGCCTGGCGTGGGGCCAACCTGGGGTCAATTTTTTCAAAGATTGAGAAAAATCACAATCATGATCATCCTGTTGTTCGTTGATTTCCTTGAGCAGGCACCAATAATGTCTCCTTCTTCCTAGCCCTGCGATTTTAAAAGAGCCATTTCAATGCTCTTTCAGGATTAGAAGAATGAGACCCATCATTGTTACTGGTATTTGGCATA
>JAOXYA010000005.1:13595951-13607353 GCA_028565675.1 Sorex palustris | reverse complement strand
TTCAGTGTCCACGTGCCTCCTGTGTAGGGTGTCTTGCTGCTTTTTGGATTGCCTTTTAGTCGTCAGGATCTGTTAATTCAGCAGTGGGAATGACTACTTTAAAGCACTTGGTTTAAGCACTAGATGAGGTGTCTTCTTTCTACTGGAGAAACACCAAATAAGAATACACACCACTAGCTCTTTGTTCTCGTGGTATCCTCTTCTAACTTAAGTCTTTTGGATTAAAAAGAATATGTAAGAACTTCACATTTCTACTACCTTTTTCAATAGTATCAGTTGGCAGGCTGATCTCTTATGCTAATTTGAGCAACACGATAGAAACGTTGTTTGGAGAAGTTTTCAGGATGTTTTTCTACATAAACTTGAGGTTAAAACAGTGTCTTTCTTCTAGCTCTTTCTCTGGATTTTCTAACTACACTATTTAATATGAAGTGGATACCAGATTTTTCAAAGCTTTGCATGTGATCTAACAGAAATGAGAATAAAAATGAACTAATGTTTAATATTAAGACTTTAAAAAGTGGTTCCATTTATGTTGATTACACTGATCATTCAAACAATCCTGTGAGCAATAAGAATAAATGGAACCAGAGCGCTCTGGGTTAGGCATGATTTGATGAGGGCCAGGATTTAGTCTTCAGACTGCAGTTGCCATCAGCTATCCAGTGATTTGTAATAAGATTCTATATTATAAACACAATGAGAAGCAGTCGTAAGCATATTTACCTGAGAAAGAGAATTAAGGTTTGGAGGACCTGCCTTCCTGCTTTTTCATTGTTGAAATCTTCTCAAATATCAAGGCAGATGCCAAAAAGTTAATACTGTATCAAAACACACACAAAAATCTTTATGTGAAGGAAACCAGTAATACTGCTGTGATTCTGTACTATATTAATACAGGGTTTTGTAGTTGGTTTGAAAAGAATGACTATACACATTCTGACCATTCTTATATTCAGTTACACTAAGAAAGGTCAACTTTTAAGATTTCTCTATGGCAGTGGTTCGCAGCCTTTTTTTCCCAACTGTGACCCTCTTCTGACCTTATTTCCCTCTTGTGGGCCTCTTAGCGTCAGGCTGTGACCACTTCCCCCATTTATGTGATTTTTCACCTGTGGCCTCTTGGAATATCCTGGAGATAATGTGGCTGCTCTGTGGAACTGTTCACATAACTTCCAACTGTCTTTACCAGAGTTGAAGGGCATGGTGTAGACCATATTCTAAATCATTTGTCTTGGGATTGTTTTTATTCTGCATATTTTGCCATCCCAATTTGACCCTATCCCAGGGTTTGATGGTGAAAACGAGAGAAGGCTCCCAGGATTGTTTTCCTAGAATTTGCTGTGGAGATACCATGAGTGTATTCCTTTTGTCTGCCGAGTTAACAGCTTAGAGAAAGATCACTGGCCCAGGCAGGCCTCAGAAGGCATCCACTGAAAAATACAACAAAAGTGAAGGATTGGGCTCCCAGCCACACTTTTTACAGAATGTAACTGAACATGTTAGCCAGTGCCAAAGGAAAAAATGAACTGAAAAAAAAAAGCCACTTATAAATGCATAAAACCCTATCATTGACAGTATTATGAATTATAAATTATGGTGACTAAAATACAATTTCTTTAAAATACCACAATTATTGGGAAATCCACTTCACTTTTGTGGATTGTGAACTGTATACTGAAATAAGAGTCCCACTCAGGCTTGGCATGAGAAGCAGAGATTACAGAGCTGCTTTGAGCAATACAAACGCCATTCTAGGAGGCATTTTTGGTAAAGCTCTGTTAATTAAAACACTTTATATATTAATATTGCCTATACCTTAAATGTGAAAAGGAATTAGATATGAAATGACTAATTTAAAATGTCAGGGTTCTTTTTCTTCCCAAGCCAACCATATATTAAGAGCAGGAATCCCTTCAAAGAAATGGTTCCCAATTATCCCATCTTGGGTTTTCTTATACATTGTACAGGAGTCAACAAAACAAGTAGCACAACCTGCCTAAATAGCAGCTACCCTCATTAAAAACAGAGAATTAATCAGGGGGATGATTGAAGGAAGCGGTGCCTCAAAGCCCTCCCCCCCTTTTCCTTTCTAATCATAGAAAAAAATATGTTACATAAAAGGATCGGAACTATTATGCAGTGCTCAATTAGAGGGAGGTGAATAGGTCTCTAACATGCTGTTTTATCAAAAGAGCAGACTGGTGTTTGCATGACTGTTGTTTCATTACAGACCCTGTCATTAATTCCATGTGTCAATACTGCCCTGTAGTACACAGAGCAGACAAGAAAGAAGAGCCCTTGAAAACAAGGGAATGATTTTTGAGTCGTTATCAAGCTAAGTGGCAAGCGGGAAGCTGAAACTCGTATAGGTAAATTCGAAGGGACTCTTGGGAGATCTGCAAGTGGGAAGCAAGAATGCATTTTACCAACTGCTTAATTATGTCCTGGTTTTTAACAAGTACACTTGAATTGAATGCTTTGTTTGTATTGCACAAAAACATGTGCTGCGGGCAAGAGTATTCTCTTGCTTTCAGGTCAAGTAAGGTGTTTTATACACATACGCATCTGGCCTATTCTGTGTTGTGCAATGGGGTATGTTAGTATATGGACCCCAAAATGCACTGTAATTTTCTGGGCAAAGAGTTATGTAGAAATCAGAAGCTCTAAAAAGTGGAGCCACCTCTAAGGTTCTGAGAAGCTGAACAAGCCCAGGCATCCCAGAATTTCATACTTACAGGGAATTGGTGACTGAGGAAAATGTTAAAATATTTTTTCTGGAAAAGGAAACAGACTAGAACATTTTAAATATGATATAAGCCCCATACTCTCCCAACCCCTAAAATCCTAAAGGTATTTTGTTGTTGTTGTTTGTTTCCTTTAGCAGTCCCAAGGGTTAGGCTGGGCTAAAGTAGGGTTTCCTTTCTTGGACGTGCTTTATCTGTGTCCTCATGCCTGGCCAAGCCCTTATCGATTATGGTTCCTTATCGTTTAGTAAGATCAAATTTCTAAATGATGTTTCGTTCCAGTTGAACATTCTTGGAGGCTTATCTCTTCCCTGGCCAGATGCCTGATCAGATGAGAAGCCCGCCATGATACTGTCACAGTGCCTAGAATGGGCTCTTTATCCAGTAGACATCACTGTACTTTTTGATGATAACAAGGGCAGTCTTAACTTGTGTTAAGGCCTGTGTATAGCATTGAAGGTAAGTATGAAGGAGTTGTTGCTCTATGAATATATTAATCCTGATGCACATTTAAGTATATAGTAACAGTTTTACCATGTTTATATATCTGACACCTAGACATACTCTTCCGATGGGACCTTCATAATTTAGGACCAGTAGTAACTTCATGAAATGGCCTATTCTGTTGAGGGCTATGGTTGAATTTAGAACCTTCCTTGTAAACTTTGCCACTGCTGTGATTTACTCCTATAATCATTTCAATCATCAGCTGTAGTTTTGTGAAGTGATTTGTGGTCTTGAGGTTTGTTAGTGACAGGTGGGATGCTGTTTTACCGTTGGGCTTAGAATGTCTTGATTAGAGGCTGGACTGTGAGTAGGTGCTTGCCTGGCACAGAGCTGAGCCAGCTTCATCCCTGACACCCAAATGGTCCTCTGAACCTTGCCAGAAATTATCAAGGAGCCCAGAGCCAGGAGTAAGTCCTGAGCACTGCTGGCTGTGGCTTGGAAAACAAGACAAAAAAGAGAATTATCTTGATTAGAGGCAAAGGTTAAACAGTATTGAATTAGAGTGTTTTAATTCTAGCAGCTTTTAATTTTAGATTTAAAAAAAAAAAAGAACCTTGGGGCTCATCTAGTCCAACCCCTTCATTTTATAGATGAGGAAATCCAAGCCCAGAGAAGGAAATGACATGCCCAAAAGTCCCCAGAGAGTTAGTGGGAGATTTAAGACTAGAATCTGGACATCCTGCTATCCTAAGTAGCAGAAGCTCAGAAGTTGAGAATTCCAAGATGTGTGATACACAAGGGACATGATTTGTGCTGGACCATCAATGTCTGATGACTGATTTATCAGGAAATTAATATGAGTCCTGATAAATGGTCTTTTACCATTCTCGTGTATGCTGTGACCCATGTACTGTATTCCCCAGGGAGCTTTTGTCAGGCACCTGTAATGTGCCTCATCCTAAAGTAGAAACAGCAAATTGCAGCCAGGTAAGACATAGACTCTGCCCTCAAGTCTCAGTCTGAGAATGAAAAATTTCTGGAAAGCCTTATGCAGCATTTCCTAGAGAACACTAATAGTATCTTTTCCAACACTGTAAATCTTGATGATGAAAGCGAAACTCTTACCCAAAGAGCTAGCTTTTTTCTTTCATTGTTTGTTTATTCTTGTTCCCATAAAACACCATGCCTTAACTTTCTCTGTGCAAGATGACTTCATCTATAACTATCTCCATTCATAAACGCTCATTGAGAATCTGCTCTCTGCAAGGCACTGAGCTAGATACATAGGGGTACAGAAGCTTAATGGAAGCATAGAGTCTTTTTTAAAAGTCCCAGCAAATGATCAGTTTTCAAACTATACAGTTATTTTTAATGAGTACTTTTTAATGTGGGGTTCTTGGAATAGAAGACAAAAATGCCTCTGTGATCAAATCCTCATTTGTCAGACTAGGATCTTAAAGTCTCCAGATTCTCTCTCCAACCTCATATCTGTCTTGAGCTTTCTTTTTCCTTTACCTCAGTCAAGCCAGCTTGCTTGCCAGTCTGTACACAACTAACTCTTGCTTCTCTGCTTTTGCTTGACTGATTCTTCTGCTTCCGAGAGTCCTTTCTCCTCAGCCCATGTCCATCATTGCAACTGCAACCTGGCACTGCAAGGAGCCTGTGAACAGCATGCCCATGTGACATGTACACAGGCAGTCTGAGCTTCGGGGTGACAGCACTGTGGTCTTCATTGCAGCTTCCCGTTCTGTGTCCACATCGTGCTGACTTAGGTACAACAAACAGATCTTCATAAATGGAACGGTCCATTATAACCAGGTCATTTCCCAGACCTTGTCTAAGTGAGTCTCTGTCACAAAGATTTCATTTTGGGTCTGAGGGTCAGTCATTGATCACAGCGTGGAAGTTTAGAACTGTTGAAACGGGGGTGTTGAGCGGCCTGGAGTGCCCAGTGAAATGATTACCTCGCTCTATGTGATCTTTGCTCCTTCTGCTCTCAGGCAGGTCAGGAAAAGGTTTTTTAAACTGATTTCCAATACAAAGAGAATGTACAGATAAACTGCCAAGCGAGGGAAAGCAGGGCTCCTGCCTGTTAATCATCTCAAGCCTGTGTATTTGCTGTTCTGTGATTCGTTTAATATTGTTTAATATATGTGTATGTTTTTATATTTTGAACTGACCAAATGCTTCTTGAGGACAGGGATCATGTCTTTTATTTGCTTCTGCATATTCTTTCCCCACCTCTTCCCTGAGCGCCCTAATAAGCCTGGGAAAGCCTTCTTTAAGCACTGAGGGACAGGAAATGCATCTTGTGGGTTCGGCTACATTCTAGCCTTTGTACTTTCTATGTATGATGACAGCACAGGGAGGTGGGTGTTCCTGTCTCAATTCCACAGGAAGGGAAATTGAAATCTGGAACATTCAGGGCCTTCCTGCTAGTGAGTAGCGGAGATCTAGGATTAGATAACAGGCCCATCTCCCAAAATCTATACATAGCACCTTTCGCTGTACCACACTAGTAGTATTCAGAACTCTAGAATTCACATAACGATTTCGCCTATATTCCCATTCCTTGCTTCATCATTAAGTAGGTAGAGCTAGTATTATCACTGTCCCCGTTTCACAGACGGGGAAACGGAGACTCGCAGGCTTGCCCAAGATCACAGAGCTGGTAAGTTGAAAGCCAGGATCTCACATGGACTTCCTGGCTCCGGGTTCTTTGTTGTTTCCCTGTATCATACTGCTGCTTTAATTCATTTGCATAATTACATGCTTATGTGACCATTTAGCACTTACACTTTTCCTCCAGGAATGTAAGGCCAAGCTTTCCGTGAAGCCACGGGGGAGAGAACAGAATTCACCCCACCAGTGGGCCTCCACTTTAATAAGGGGTGTTGCAAAAGACAAAAGGAAAAGCTTGATGAGCCCGTATATAATAGAAAACCCTGACATTCCCCATTACCCTTTTGTAGATTTTTTCTTGTATTGTTTGGGGCCACACCTGGTACCTGCCTTATATGTGGCTGACTCAGGTTCAATCCCCAGTACAGCATATGCTGGCGGGGGTGGGGAACAGGGTCAGAAACCAGAGTTACGTCATCTAACATATACCAGAGTGACCCCTGAGTACTGGACCAGGAGTAGCCCCTGAACACTGCTGGGTGTACCCCCAAACACCCTCCCCAGACAAAATGTGTGGTTTTTTTTATTCCATAGATGAAATCCTCCTATATCTTGCCACAAAACTTTTGTTACCTGCTTATTACATTTCCAGTATTCCACTGTAAAATCAAACTAGGGAGTAGGGATGAAAGCAGTAGATCTGGCTTTAAAACAGTTTGGGCTTTAGGTGAGAGACTGCTAGCTTCCTTTCCAGTTTGGTAGATAGCCCAGTATCACCGTTAAGGAAAGAGCAGTGGAGTTAGTGATGGTCTGCATCCAGCCAGAAATTCATCCCTGTCTTGGTGGAATAGCCCTTGTCCATCAGGTGGGCCTCTGCTACCTGTCCCTGCCCTCAGCCCCACCCTGCCTAACTGGACTGAGTCTCCTGGCCCCCGTACACCCTTGGCCTTCCTCACCCCTAGTGTTTGATTCCCAGTAGGAATTTGATTCCCTCTTCTCCTTTTGCATCAGCTGTTAGTAAACAGGGTCTTTTTGCATCAGCAGTTGGATCTAGGAAACTGCATAAAAGTGTTGCTGTGTAGTGTGTAGAAAGAGCTTTGAGGGAAACCTTGCCCCTTGCTCTCCACTGAACATGACTACCAGGCTGTCAGGTCAGGCCAGCCTCTCGCCCTGGTAGAAGGTGAGGTCTCCCCAACCCCTGCCCTTCCCGTGGGTCGCAGATCACAGATCGCTCTGAAGTGTCGCCTTGTCGGCCACTGCCCAGTCCCAGTCCAGCTCTCTAGCTCCTCTCACTGCGCTGCTGTGACATTGCAGGAACTTGTCTGGGCCCTTGTCCCCTTGTTCCAGTGCATCTCCCACACAGCCACCAGAGCCACTGAGTGGGATCCTCAGCAGGTGAGACCTGAGCTCCTTACGTTGGTGTGGAAGACAGCAGGCCACCCAACACACTTGCAGCCCACCTTCCTGCACTCCGTCTCTGCCCCACAAGGCTGTCGCAGCCTCATGGAGCATGGCAAGAAAAGAGAAACAGACTCGGGAGGTGGGCAGGTGACACAAGCAGAGGGACTCTGCACGAGCCCCGTCCTTGGCGTCTTTGCCTGGCGTCGGCCATCTCGCTTGGTGCTGCCCTCGGCTTCCCCCAGCAGCTGTGTCCATGCTCAGCTCAGGAGCACCCCTGTCTAGCATGTACCCCATTATAGTGTTGCCATGTTTGTCTCACTCGAGGGCAGCAGCCGGGCCCGGCCTCCTCTGGCATTTAGTTACGGACACACGCAGCAGCCAGAGGCAGCACGTGCTGCAGAGGGCATGGCTGGCACTCAGGACCTCTGTCCCAGGCCCAGGTCTGCCACTAGGATGTGACCTTTGTACGCCACTTTGGCTCCTTAACTAAACGGGGGGCAGAACCAAGTGATCCCTAAGGACCCTGCACCTCTAAGTTCTCTCACAGGAGCCCCATTTCTTGGATAGGGAAACCAATGTTCTACTTAATCACATGCAGGAGCCTCAGCTGAGTCAGTCAGCCATCCACATTACTCCATTACTCCAGGAGGTATTTTGGAATCTCAGAAAGAATCTTCTGGTGCTTGACTGGGCGCCAATTTGCTTGTCCCTCCCCCCTCCCCCCAGGACACTCCCAGCACCTCTAAACCACAGCTGCTCTGGCCCTGCCCAGGAGGAAGCGTTTCTTTGTGCAGGCAGAGAGGTGGTGTGCCGTTACCCACCGCCACGAACCCCACTCGTCAGGGTGCTTGGTCCGCTTTCAGGGAGTGCTGCCCATTTCTGGGCCAGTGAATCTGCAGTGCTCTCAGAGCTCTTCTGAAGGGGCATTTTGGGGGTGGAGGGAGGATGGGAGCAGCGGCTCAACTGGTACGTTGGCCATAATCTCCATGTAATAAATAAGAACCTATGAAAAGATTAAATCTTTCCTAAGGCTTTTTGATTGGCTTAATCAATAATTAATCATCTTTAGATGAGGCTGTAACTTGTGGAGTAGATATAATTGGATTAGCTGGAAGAGGCAGTGGGGAGCTTTGAAGAGATTAAAAATGGCTGTCAGTCCCGTAATTAAACTGCCACAAACAAAAGCAATAGTAGTGGTTTTCTTTTCTTTTAAAGAGGAAAGAGCAAGAGAAGGAAAGAAAAGGGAGGGTGGTTGGGGAAGGCCAACCAATTTGAAATGAATCTGTAAATCCTTCTCTGCCGCTAGGAACTGGGGAGGCAAAATCCAACCTGACTGACTGGTGTGTTGATATGTGTGGGTACTGCATCTCACCAAACCAGAGTTTGGCGGGAGCCTGGCCCAGGGGGACAGGTGAAATGTTGGCAGCTCCACCTTTATGTTTGAAAACAAAACTAATCCATAGAAGGGGTGGGGTTTAATTACGACAAGCAGCAGAGACCTGCTCCTTGTCCTGAGCCCATTTAGACCTTGACTTTTCATAGTTTTAATTGGCTTAGGAGGTTTGGCCCGTGTGAATGAAGTCTTTTATCTCTCTTTTTTTTTCCGTGTGCCTTTCATCTTTCCCATTTTAAACAGAGGGCTTGAGGGAAAACACTTCGGTTTTTAAAGACTTTCCTTTTAAAAGGCTGCGAATCGGGTGGGGGCGGGGTATGTATGTGATGCTGGTGAATTCTTTTCTCTCTCTCTCTTTTATCTCTTTCTAGAGAGGAGTTGCTTAAGCCAATGGGACTAAAACCTGACGGGACAATAACGCCTTTGGAGGAAGCACTCAGTCAGTACTCTGTCATCGAAGAGACCAGCTCCGACACAGACTGAAACATCACCTGCTCAACTCTCGATATTGCTTTTATCAGCATCTTTTCTCTGTAGCTCCAGGGGAATCTTTTCTCTACAACATTTATGCCCTTGCTTTGGCTAGAAACACATTAACTGGTTTACTCGTTGAGAATCCAGCATATTTACGAGGTGATCCTGTGTTTTTGCGATTCTGAGGCATTCGTACAGAGCTGCAGTTAGAGTTGCAGAGGCGAGTCGCCCGAGGGAGAAATCATTCCGTTTCACCGGGATGGAACCCAAGGACTTTCCATGCAGCAGCCTTGGCTCAGTCTGGCCATCTGTTCGCTCCGATTCTTACAGAAGATTCCTCCATGTCCGTCCTCACTGGCATGAGCTGCCCCTCACGGCTCTGCCAGGCAGACAGAGGGAGGCATGGGAGACGCAAAGGGAGTCGCTAAGGGCTGAGGCAAGCTCGGTGTTAGATCAGGACTGACGAAATGGAAGCCAAGCAGCTGCTCCATCATCCCGCCCTAGTCTCACTTGGGTTTTGTAAAAATACACACACACACACACACACACACACACACACACACACAGAGCCCCAGACTGGCAAACTCATCACACCTAAGAGGTTAGTTCGTCACTTACTAGAACTTCAGAATACATTTCTCCCCATGAAGAGTAATAAATGATGGTTTGGTTCTGAGGCAGCTATAGATGCCTATTTATTCCCTGCTCACCTGAACACTAGTACCATGGAACTGAGCCCCATCTGTCTGTGGCCCGGGGAACATGCATTCTGAGGTCCTGGAGCCCTCCGGGACGGAAGCTTGTCTGTGGCCTCTGCCAGGTGCGGAGAGCTAGCCGCCCGCTCTGGACGTGGAGGTCACCATGCATCATGTGTCAGCTGGGGACTGTGTGTGCTTGTGTGTGTTCTACCTTCCTACCGTATGTGATCAGTTTAACAGTAACTTTATTTATTTAAAAAAAAACACGTAATTACTGTTAAATTGATTAAAGCTGTTTATTTTTACTCCTAGAATTGGTCATACGAAGAAGTAGAAATTGAATCATGCAATAGACAGTGGACCTAGTTAATCAGTGGCTAAAGTTGAAAGGGGTTGGTTTCCTTTTATATCCATATATGTATGTGGGTATATGTCTGCATATACACAGGTGCAGACATATACCCACATAGATAACGTGCTTAACCACTGCCTTTTAAAACTTTAAATAAAACATTGGGGTTGATTCAATTTAGCCATCTGTGTGTGCTTCTTTATAGACATGAGGTAAACAATACTGTCTCATAATTTATGCTTTTTAAAAGTGCTTTAACATCCATTATTCTCACTTATAATAAACCTTTTTAAAGATAGGGAAAACACATGGAAATTAGAAGCTATTTATCCAGAAGTCATTTCTGGCAAAAAAAATAATAATAAAAAAATCAGGAATAGGATTTTTAAGAGGCCTTTTAGCCGCCAAAAGAGATATCTAAATATCTTGCAACTTACTATAGGCGAGATCCTCAAGAATCTCACTTTTTGCCTTTTTACCTAAATTTGCATACATTTCTAATGTTTAGTACCTAACTCCTCGCCCCCACCCACCCCCAAACAATGGCCCCAGAGAGAGTGCAGGAGACAGGCAGGCCCGGCTGACACAGCTGGACAGAAACAGGAGCACAGCCCCTCAGGCCCAGGACTATCTACCGCAGGTGACCCAGAGGTGACATTCTCATAATGACCCCCTTCCTTGCTTCCAAAACAGAAACTAAATCCAGAATTCTCTACCAAAGGAGAGGAAGGGCCCCGCATCATCCAGGATTCTCGGTTCCGAGACCTGGCGTCGGGGCTGTGGGTGCCCCTGTTCGAACAGAATGAAGTCTGGTAATTCGTGATTTTAGATTTAAGTGAAAAAGTTTAGAAAAAAATAAATAAAAGAAGTATTTTTGTTACTTCATTCTACAAATGCATTTTTTAAGTATTTTTATAATTTCTACAGTCAGATCACTTTGGCATGCGTGTTAGCTTCCTTAGTGGAGACTTTGTTGCGTGCAGCGCCTGCCTTCCCCGCCTGAGGCCTGAGTGTCCCAGCCGCGTCCGTGTCTGTGTGCTTCTGTGTCCTCTGAGGTCTGAGGGGCCACCGTGCTTTTCCCTGCCACCGGGAGAGCCGGTGGGGGAAAGATGAGCACACCCTCACCGTGCCGCTGTCTGCGTCTCTTGTCTCCTGTCACCGAAGCGCATCTCGTCCTAAAGGCCCTTTCTGGGAGCGCCACCACCCCCACCCCCGCCGCCCTCCACCCCCCCACCCCCCCACCCAGGGGCCGCCTGGAACAGCAAGGC